>VXBI01000172.1:0-93957 GCA_013397375.1 Toxostoma redivivum | reverse complement strand
AAAAAAAAAAAAAAAAGGTGAGCAGTCAGATCAGCACTGACAAATACAATCAAAAAAACCCTAATGAATACCTTCACAAAGAAAATAAATATATCTAGCAAGGCAACAATGCTAGAACCAAAAAGATCATATTGAGTTCCATGGATGTGTGCCTGAGCTTCTCCAGTATTCTGAGGATGGCAACAATGAAGACCAAAACCATCACTTCCAGATTGAAAGTGAGGAGGGTTTAATTATAGGTCCAATTATATTTCACTGGGCTTTGGCCACATAACATACAGCTATACTGATTTTTAGCTATAATGACACTGAGCTGAAGGAATGTATTTAATTTTCAGTGCAACAACTGCCCCCCATAGAGATGTGTGATATTTTGGAACTCTGCATAAAAACACAATGAGAAATCAAATGCCATGAGCAGTTCCAGTAAGCTTTAACTTGGATCAGCCTAAACTACTGCACAAGTTTTAAGGTTCCATATAAGTGGAGTTACAGCTTATGCCAAAAATATTATTTGAATGTACTGACCAGCAAGATTACTTTTTATTCCACAAAAATACTAAGCTTGATTCAATATCAATATTGATTTATATGCATTTAAATGCTACTTTACCATATTTTTCCATTGCAAAATATCACAACTCTCACACCAGTCATGCTTAATTAGATTTTAGATAAATATGTGTGCTCACCACATTTTAGAGTCCACCAATTTTGTCCCAAAACCAGTATCAATCCCACTATAAGGAAACTGGTGCTCTATCAGAGATGTGCATTGGTTGGCAGTCAGCACCTTTGAGACACGCATTTTCAGTGTGTCATCTCTGCAGAGCAGTAGGCAGAGTTAAGAAAATATTCAATATACCTATGCCTAGGTATTGGCACCAAAAGGCAACATTTTGTAATAATAAGGGACACAAAAGCTAGGGCATCAAAGCACAAGAGCCTCCAAAAATGCTTTGAATACCCAAAAACATAAAGCACTTAAATAATTCTTAAGTCACAAGCCAAATCAGCTTCACTTTTCAGTTAATACAGACACTTATTGGAAAGAGACAGTGAAGAGAAACCTCAATAAAATGCGTGGCATAAAGAAACACAGTGAACAAAAAGCAGGAACCAGGCAGTCCCTAATACAAGAACCAGTTGCCTATAAGTGAACTAGCAGAGACTTCTCCACAGAACTCAGCTTTGATGCAGGACTACACCCTGCAGTCATGTCCTCCTTACTAGACTAACTGTGGACGCTAAGGACTCAAAGAGGAGTGTAAAACTGTATCATTGCACATTATTTTTCCTTGTTTCTCTGATCTAAATTAGTATAACATTTGGCTGGGAGCTGCACTTGATTTAGCTAGGCAACAATACTACATGGATCAAGAAGATGGCTGGACAAATTCCTCATACAATTTCAAGAGAAAACACTTATCTTCCCTTTTTATCTGCAAAGTGCTTCTGTTCTGTTGAACAGCCACAACATTTTATCCTGCACAACTGTATTACAAAATAATTCCACAGCAATTAGAAAGCTACTTTAGATCTTTCAAGATGACAGTCCTAAGTAAAATTAGGACGTTATTGTCATTAGAAGCTATTAAAGTGACCCAAGGTGGTCATGTCTTTTAACATCTTAGAGCAGATCATGGTGGAGGAATAATAAATCAGCTGCCAATGAGCACATAAAAAGGATATTTGTCAGGACATTAATAGCCTTGACCATTCTTTCACACTTTTTCTTCACTAATAGTTCATCCACAATCTGCTCTGGCATCTGAAGATGATCAAGAAGAACAGGCAGCAAAAGATCCATAAAGTGTTCAGCTGATTCGCCATTCTTATTGTTAATAACATCCTGTAATAAAGACATTTTGTGTCAATATTTAAAAGTACAGTACAAGGAAGCCAAGCTTCCCCAGCCTCTTGCTATTTCAGGTTTAAGATGGCTGACCAGTGGGGGAGGAAGTTTACAGCGAACAGAAACAGCAGGAACTTCCTCATTTCTGTAAGTCCTAAAAAGGAATTCTGAATTTTCTACCTAACTCATGACTTCATAAACTGCCATGTCTTCCACTTACAAGACAGACATATTTCTAAAATACTGCATGTCTTTAAAAGAATGGTTGTTTTATGAAGTACATTTATTTCAACATAACTATTTTACAGTGAACTTTGTTACAGATATTTTTTGTATGCATTGTTTTTCAAGTCAAATTATATTAGTTGTTTAAAAATAATTTAAAAATAAGAGCTACTAAGAAGCTCTTTAAACTCAGTTATCAGTCTTGATACCTCAAAAATCTCTTTGAATAGTTGCAATGCTAGACCTGCACAGTCTTCAGAGCCTTCCAATGGTTGGTTTGACAAGTGCACCAATGCAACAGATGGTTCAAAACTCTTAGAGCGAGTCACAAGTCTGGTGTTTCCAGAGACTGGCAAGCCAGCTGGTTGCAGTATCGCCTGCCGCAGGGTGTGACGCAATTCTAGCACAGAGCAGAAGGCAAGCAGCAGCTCTAAGATCTGTGTGAAGTGAAGAAGAGTTCAAATGCTTTTAAATCAAGAACTTACACAGAAACTGCAACTCCCTTAACACAAGTCTAAAGAGATGTGCAAGTTGTATGCAACTCCTTTTAGCACTTCAAAGTTTTTTGAGGAATAATTTTCTTTCTTTAAAGCTAAGTCAGCAGCAGAAACAGTTCATTAGACTGGTGAAGGTTTGTGACAGTATTCAGTGTATTGCTTTATTTTCTTTGGACATGACTGCTGGCTAGTGCTGAAGTAAAAAGTACAAACATATATACACTCAGCATGAAGAAAGCCATTGAAGAGAAAACATTCTGAGACAGGAATGGATGTACATCCATTCTCTGACATTGCACAAAGAGAAAACTACCCTGGAAAGCTCCTTGCCAACATGCCTCTCTAAATAAACCCGATAAACAACAACAAAAATCACACAGAGAGAAACAGTAGCATCTATTATTAACTAGGATGTGTAACACATTCATAGAGAAAAGCTCCAGATCTGTTTCACAAATATATTTAGCCCCAAAGTTTTCACATTTCATTTTAGCCTTTAGTGACAGAAAACCAATGTTTCATTTACGTAAGGTGGTAGTGAGACAAAGTTGAACGTAACAGCTCACTGCTTAAACAGAAGTGGCATCTATTTGTTCAGCTAAGGTGAGAACACTTATTCCTACATGTTTGAAATTAGCATCAGGGTTCCCTGATCACCAGTTGAAGTCTGAGTAATATTAATTCAAGGTTTAGAGAGCAAAGTGGGATACACTGCATTCCTAGTAGGTCTCAAAATTTCTTATTATCCAAAGCACAAAAGGTGTTTATGTTGGATTTTTGCCTTTACATCTGTTACCTGAAAGCAGACATTCAACCTGGCAAAAAACCCCAACACTACAAATTCAACCTGATAGCCTTTTGAATAACTAGAAAATATAAACTTGGTGAATTCTCTAGGTCATTTAAGAGTCCTGAAGTCAGTGTATTTCATTACCAACCCTTGTACACAAGGAACCGATTTATAACAACAGAAGAGAAAATAGATTAGGATTGTAGCCTCTTAGCCTTTAACTGAAAAGGTATAAATACCTTAGATGATGAATCGGGATCCCTTCCATGAAGAAGATCTAATACTTGACCAAGGCAAGAGGTGAAGTGCTTGTATCTACAGTGTGCAAAGAGAAGAAAAAAATTATAAATAAAATTGAAATTTCAGCATGTTTAGACATTTACACCAAGTGATAAATGAAAGTGCCCTATTCTCCTTCTTAGCCCCAAACACTTCAAATACAGACATAATTTTGATAATTTAATTTCTATTTGAAAAATCACAAGAATTAAAAATATTCCAGGAATGAAAGCAAATTCCTTAAAATAAGCTATGATTTTTCAGCTATTCTTACTGCTTTAGATTCAAAGTCAGCACCTAAGTTGTGCTAGCGGAATTTGCAGAACTACTAGTCAAGCTCTCCATAGAACCACTCTAATATCCCTCCCCCTGTAAAATAATTACTTCTTACAACTTCAACCATACTATTCCACTTCAAGATTATATAGCACTGTAAAAGGCAGGATAGTTACTCATCTTGTTGTCTGACTACCAACACTGTCACAACAAAAAGTTACAGAATAGGATATTCAATATTCCTACAGTAACAATGAAGAAACCAGGTTTTGAGTCACACTTCTGTGTCAAACTACTAACCCAGCAACTCATGAGGTTCAGAAATAGCAGTTATAATTATAATCAACTAGCAATATTCAAAAAGCATCTTGGGATTTTTTTCCCCAGTGTTTGGTTTAGAATTCAAATAGCATACAGCAAGGAAACTGAACTAGAGCTTAGGAAAAACACTTTTAGGAAATTAAGCCATACCTGGTAAGATAATCTGCAACTTTGGGGTTCTTCATAAGATCCATGAGTAGATCAACAGAATATTTCCTTGTTAGAGGATCTCCATTTACAACAATATTGAATATTAACTGAAATGTCTGATGGATATTTCGAGCGTGAAAGAGCTGAAAGGAAGAAGAAAGTTATGTATAGGCACATACTTTGCTGGGTGTTTTTAGAATTTTACTTGGTCAGTGTGATAATTGGTTTTATCTACAAGTTAAGAACAGAAACAACTTCAAAGACTCACTTTTTCTCCTACTTCTTCATTTAGGGTAAGGCTTGATAATACCGAAAGTGCAAACACAACCATAGTCAAACTGCTGTGGGCCAAGAAACTTATTAATGTACGATAGAAACTCTTCACATTATTCTACAGTAAAAAGGAGAAAAAAAAGGTGTTACAAACCCACCAAATTTACAGGTTTGACATATTTATACCTAAGCCATACAAATAACAAATAATACAAAAATAAGTTAGTATCGTAACAGTTCCCTAGGAAAGCTATTTCACTGTTCTACTGCACAATACTGGCATTGATGCTAATGTTCTCTTTTGAACCTGTGTAAGAAAAAAATGAGAAAAAAACACCCCAAAACAACAGAGAACCAACCAAGGAAGAAATTCCAAAAGGATGAGAAAGTCACTTTGCTAAAGCCTATAGAGAAAATAATCACTGAAAATTGACTCCCATCCCTTCTCTGATTAATGATCAGATGTGACAATAGTTTCCTTTTTTTTTTTTGCCCCTTGCCTCTCTTCCAAGGTAAACATAACACTTGCTTCTATGTGGATGTATTTCTCATCTGGATTAAAAAATGTTTGCACTGATTTATGAAGACACAGGAACCAAGTAGTTCAGATATGTACATGTATTTGAGGATTCAAGGGCCCTGACATGAAGATCAGTGCTATTTTATTATCTTTTGAAAGGCAAAAGATAAGCGATTTCTTGCTTACCAAAAATCCACCTACAATCTTTAGGTTTTAATGACATTTAACTTTTCTAAAGAAGAACAATCAAATTTTAAATTCACCTTTCAGCTGCAGAGAACAGTTGCAAAAACCAAACACATAGCACAAGCCAGGGCAACAACACGGCAATGTACCAAGAGAGAATATCCAACTTCGTGCTCTGTTGGTTATTTTCTCCAGCATGGGAGAAACAACTGCCCATTGGGCAGAACAAGCAGGTCAGGGTTATCATTGCTGAAAAAAAGCTACCTAGAGTCAATTAACTCTTACCCTTAAGCCAGAGAATCGTGACACAAAAGCAAAGCTCTTACCAAAGATTTTATCTGACTTTGAATTGACAAGTTGTGACGACAGAGGTTTGCCAGGAGTCCTAAACACGGTATTGTTAACTCATCTTCAGTGGATTGACTTAAAAGAAAAGCCCAAAAGATGTGTTCATTGAAGCATTCTGAATTTAATTACAAGAAATTTTAGAGTGGGGGCTGGGAGAGCTCGTGGTTGGGGGACTTTTATTTTGTTTTGTGTCTTGGTGGGAGCTTGTTTTTTAATGAGACACCATTTCACCACACAAGGCAAAATTCAGATGGTAATCCATGCAGTGTGGGCAGCTTTTAACTGAGTACATCTGAAAAAACCTCCAAAGTATCAGAGACCACTGCTATCAGAGGTCGTTTATTAGATATACTTCTAAGATTCATCAGATTTCTTACAAGGGCACTTGAATAAAATTTTTATTAATCTAACAAGTGACAAGCATGAATTTCCTCCAGGCTTTTCTCTTTGTTAGCTCCTTGCTCCCAGAGGTGTGGAGGTGGGCTGAGGCCAATTAATATTCCATCACCCAAAGTCCCACAAACACTGCATTTGACAATCTGTAACAAGTACATACATGGTTTTCAAAGGAAAATCTGTTAACTTCAGAGCACAGTTCACTCTGGAGACCAGGTTAGTACAGTACTCTAATGGCCTTCCGAAAGTTTACAAACTCAGCTTGCTGTTTCCCATAAGAAAAGACACCAGAGTACACACTTACACACGATGCATTAGAAATAAAATTAATCCATCGATGTTGGCACCAGCACAAAAGATGGGAATGTTGTAGGTTAGTCTCTGCAGCAACTGAATACCCTGAGGAAACAGAAAGCTGTTCATACACCTGTCCTACACCATCTCAGGAGGAAAGGTACAAAAGATGAAACTGAAAGGACAAATATCAAGACACCAAAAAACTGAATTAATTTTCAGACTCTAACATTAGCATAACAATTACACAAGTTGCTGCAAGCACATTGTAATGTCCTACCATACTGATGTACTTAGTAAAAGCCCAAAAAGATTATTAAGATATTATTTTTACAGAGGAGTTACCTTTTCAGCCCATTCAATTATCCACCTTTGCCTCACCAGCAAGTTCTCCATTTTGTCAGTGATAAACAGGCTTTGTCCTATTGAAAGGTCTAGAAGTCTCATCAAAATCCAAAAAGCACTTTGTGAGCTCTTGCAGAAAGGATGCTTACAGGAAAAACAGGTTTGCTCTAAAGACTGCCAACAGATCTCAGGGTAGCAAAGTCCTTCATACAGAACTCTTCTGGCACATAACTGAAGCCAATACACTCAAACATGACAAAAATCACAGCAGAGGTTCGCAGTTAAAACAAAACCTCACCATTTAGATATCTATCTGATGACTACAAAATCTCTCCTATTGACTGGCCAGTCACTTGGATCCCTAGACCTTGTGGTACTCCTAGTGCTTTGAAAAATACACAAACCACAAGAAAAGGGATCTTTACGGGATGCCTGACTTATTTTCCACAGAAAAAGAGCCATAGGACTACTAGTTAACTGAATTAAATTAAATATTATTAAATAATAACAGAAATAAATTAAATATGTCAATTAAAAATTAACAGAAAAAAGACAAGTGACAATCGGCAACCAGCAAGTACTTGCTGAAAACTTAAGGGAAAACCTGTGCATATTTGAAAAAAATAAAGAAAACTTAAAGGGCAGGTTAAAATTGGTGAGTTCAAACTGACAGATGTCAGACATTCCCTGTAAGCTTTGATTAGTACAGCGCCTGGCATTCACTGGCAGATAGCACTGACCAGAAAAGAGGAAGCCATGCATGCTCTGCAAACCTCCCATGAAAGCAGACAGCCACAGCTTTCCTTTCACTCCTTCACAGTTACCTGTCAAAGTACTGATTAAACAAAATGATCTCCAGGCTTGTGTTATGAAACAGGCTTGTGTCAGGAGAAAACAGCCAAATACCTCAACTGGAAATCAATCTTCTGATTATTATATGCATACAGTATAATGTTTTATATGTGACAGTAGCCAAATATTATTAAGCATTAGTTCCTTTACCTGTAATAAGACTGGGTCACTCAGATTAGTAGAACTTCGATGAATCACTCCTGCCAGCACGCTGGTCAGATTGTAGGTGTCCTGGAGAGCTTCTCTAGTCTCTCTGTCTGAAGCTGGAATTTAGAAATTATTAGTGAAAGCCCCATCTAATAGCAAAAGAAACTGTTGTGTTAGCTACCAGTTGAAGCAGAAGCCAAAGTCTCTGACCAGTTCTTCACATATGTTTTAAAGGTAACTAAAAATAAACGACAGCTTCTATGCACTTGCCTCTCTACCTCACTTCTGGACATACAGTTAACTATAACACTAATCCATTTCCTTAAGATGCTTGGACACTGCAAGAATAGTCTACCTCCTACCTACCAAGTTTCAGTTCTGAGATCTTGAGACCTGCACTTCAAAGGCTTAGATCTTAAACTCAATGAGCTCAGTTTCTTGCCTCATGCTATGGTGGACAAGTAGACTAAAACTGATAACCTGATAGGGTTACCTAGCATTAGTTAAATAAATAAATAGAAGCCAGTACTGCTTAGGCAATCCTTAAAGAGATATAGCAAAACAGGTAAAGCAATAGATCATTTGGAAGAAAACTTAATTCTTAAAATTTTCCAGACTGAATCCCAGCAACAAATATAATTTTATAGTAACTGTTCCAAAAACATAAAAGGAAGCTCAGAGAGGCTTAAACTCCATGAATCAAAGAAGATAAATAAGGGAGCATCACAAAGGACTCAAATCTTGAATAACTACTCATATATTATGAGAAACAAAGCAGTGAAGGGATAACTTTCCCCTGTATATGTAGGTTCTGCTCTGAGCACAGAGCTCCCCGGACAATGAAGTCTCATTTCCATGAAGTAGAGGGGCAAAAAAAAAAAGCCCAAAAAGACATCTCAAGACACAAGTAAAAGGCAGTAGAACCTCTTTTGCAGTTGGATAACTTGATGCACACAGGCCCAGACTATTGGAGAGCCCACATTGCCAGCTAACACTCAAGAGGGAGAGGTAAACTGAGGTGATTACAGTTATGGATGTGACAGGACTTCTCCCTGTCCTTGCATGCCCTAGACAGGCTTCTCACTTGATAAAAAGGTTGTCTTTTCAAGCTTCCATAAAAAAAAAGGACAAGAGAATAATTCCTCACCCTACGCAGTGGATAAACAAATTCTGACAAGGATGATCATTGTCATTCATAGGGATGATTTCAAATCTCCTTCTCAACTGCAATTTAATATCTTAACAAGTAGCTTAGCCAAGCACTCAACTACAATGAAAAATCTTTCACACATTAATGCTTCTTCCAAGAAATTCATCACCTACATCACAGAATAAGCATCTTTCTTATCTTCCCTTTCCCGGAAAAAAGGTAAAAAGTTCAGATGCAAACTTTACCTAGCTGTGATAGCAAAGTAACCACGGACAAGGCCAGAGAAGGGTTTATGTTAGTGTCCTCCAGGAGCTCTAAAAGGCAACTGAGACATTCACTTGGTAGAATCTGGTTTGAGGCAAAAAACCGGGTAAGCTTCAGTCCAGAGATAACCTGGAGATAAAAGGAGAGAAACAAACTTATTTACTCAACTGCAACAAGGTAACTGGCACAGAAGTCAAAGAACAGAGTGGTATAAAAGAGATTTTGTCCTACTTGACAAAAAAAAAAAACCAAAAAAAAACCCCAAAAAAACAAAAAAAAAACCCGCAGTAATGGAAAAAAATCTGTTTTTCATTCCTTTATGCTTGGAGAGTGCCAGGTTTATTTATTTTGAAAGGACAACCCAACAGATTGCTCAACACAAACACGTAGCAATCAGCCTGCGTTCCAAAGGCCTGGACAAGGACCCAAAGGAACCTGAGATCGGGGAACCCTGTATAAGAAGATGCCAAAAATTATACGCCTTCACACAAATACAGGTAAACACGGTTTATATTTTGCATAGTGGAGACACATCATGTTGGTTTTGTGTATTTCCCCTGTGTCTCTTTACAAGAGATATAGAGAAGAAAGCAAAGAGAGATACTAGCTCTCATATAAACGTTCTAGCAATTAAAATAAATCCGTATTTGAAAAAAGTAACTTGGAGATTAATTCAAAGGCCACCACGTAAGTTGTACACAAAGCTGAAGCTGCAGATCAGGGAAATGCACAGGCCCTCCTCCTTAGCAGAAAACACGTTTGTATACGTGTTGCACGGAACTGGAAAACTCCAGATGCAAGACCAGTTCGTCATTCACACGCTATTTTTTAAGCTATAGAATGATTCATGCAGGCCAGAATTTTGGGGATAAGTAAAAAAATAAGCCCCTTGTAACACATCCTATCTGCTTACTCTGGGTGCATATAGACTCAAAATACACCTCTGTAAACACACAAAACGTTCTAATCACAGACACCACAGCCACCCCGCGCCCCGCTCCCACCACGGCCCCGGGACGGGCGCCGCTCGCACCTCCAGGCTGCGCTGCAGCAGCGCGGCGTTGTGCGCTGTCTTGGCGGCGCGGTACTCCGTGGCTGCGAGGAGCAGGGCCTTCATGCAGCCCGGCGCGTCCATGGCGGCCCGGCGCCTCAGACGCTGCGCACCCGGCCCCCACTCGCATTTCCCGCCGCCGCCGCCATCGTGACGCACCGACCACTGAGCGCGAGCGGCTGCCGCGCGGCACCACGGGAGGCGCCGCCGCCGCCATCTTGCTTAAGGGAGGCAGGGGCGGGCAGAGCCGCGGCTTTGGGGGAGATGGCGAGAGCCGGGGCATGCGGGCACTTGGTTCGGTGACACCGGCTTAAGGGCTCGCGTGCCGTCGGGGCGACCCAGAGGGATGCTTTTCATACGCGGAGCTCGATGTGGTTGGGATGAGCTGAGTCTTCTAGCCGCTTAGACTCTGGAGGGCCGCCTCCGATTGGAGCTGCCGTCCGTTCCCACCTGGCGCCCGCATCCCTGCCTCACCTTCCTGCTTTTTTTCTAGTCCTCATTATCCTTTATTCTCATTCTGGAGAGGGCTTAAGCCCGGCCAGAAGCCAGCTTCCCTTTCCTGCCTGTGGTTCCCTGCTGTCTCCCGCGGGAAGGGGAAGTTTTGGAGGTGTCCTGGCGATGGCGAGAACCGAACCCGTGGCCCCGCGATCCGGCCGCTCGTCCGGCCCACACAGCGACTCCCGCAGGCCGCCGCAGGCACAGCGCCCGCCCCCGCTGCAGCCGGAATCCTTTCCTCGTATCCCTTGTGGTTGGAGCGCCCCGGGACACCGGGATCATGCTCTTCGTGGACTATGTTCTTCCTTACACCATGTGCTCGAACTTTTCTAGTACAAAGAGATACAAGAGGTTCTACCCCTTACTGTTCAACCCCCCGTCATGGACACACACACACTCACCCACGCACCTTTTGGATGCCGGCAGGTGGATGCTGCTGTGCGAAGCTTTTGAACATGTTTTTTCAACTCCTGCGTGAATTGTTTTCTGCTATATTAGGCCTGAAAATATGTGTAGGAATGTCCATATTTGCGTCTATATTTTCTTACGCTGTTAATAGGACAAACATTGCCGTAAAGCAGAGGTGAGCAATGTGAATGTAATGGAAGTACCATTGTGTCTCTTTTTCCTCTTTTAAGTCCTTGATCCTTCTTTTGTCCCCTGCTTCACATGACTGCTGCAAGGGAACACTGGAGAAGTGACCGGAGCGTGGGCTTGGAGTCACCCTCAGTCCTGGATGCCGCACCAGGAGCTGTAGCCACCACGACTGTTGTAAATCTGAGTCCAGGACACACTGCCAAGTGCCACCTGAAAGGCACCCCAGCCCGGCCCTTGTCCCCTGCTCAGCCATCACAGAGTCACTCAGTAGGCACAGGCTGGATTCCTTGTCACTTGGCCTTTTCCCAAGGCTGAACATCAGTGTGACTGAGTGAGCACCTGGGGAACTGCTGGTACTGTCATTTCAGAAAAAAAAAAGCCTGCAGTGTTGTGCTTTGTTAAGGACCTTGCTACTGGAGGTGGGGTGTCTCAGCACAGCAGTTCCTGTCTGGTACCTGTGATAACCAGCTCTCAGACAGGCTGCTGGATTCTGCTAGTACAGAGACATATCAGTTATGTGCTTCTACAGAGCAAGGGCTGGGGTGTTTATGTCCCATACTACCGTTTTTCATGGACAACTACTTTCTTTTCATTTAATGAAGTTTTGGACACATATTTTAGTATTTCTTGGTATTGCTAGGGTTAATTAATAGTATAATTTCTTTTTTTTTTTTTTTGTCTCTGTCATGCTACAAATATTAGTTCAGCCTGGAGCCAAAAACTCTGCAGCCCTGTTAAATTCATAATGAAATCCAAAGCACTGAAAGGTCTGAAATTCCTTTGACAAATAATGGTGTGAGAAAAACATAATTGAAAAAAAGTCTAACTAGTATTACCCATTAAAGTACATAAATAATTTGTGAAGGGTCTTAAGCACACAACCAATACAAATGTCTTCCTCACTGTCTCAAATGGTGAGGGAGCCTGTAGTAGTGACTGGAAGATTCAGGACATACATTCCAGTTCTAGCTGTGGCTGCTAGTTGCAAGCCACCTTCAGAACTAAAGTATTTATTAAATGCTTAAAATTTGGGGTGATATTAAAGCAAATTCTTACATTTAAAACAAACAAACAACAAAAGATATATACATAGTACAGAACTAATGGCAATAGAAAATTAAATGGAGTAAGCATTTCTATATATACAGAACCTATTAAAATAATGATGTGTTCATGCTGACATGCATGTAGAACTTGTAGTCTTCTTGTAATCTGCCAGAATCATTCCTCAACATTAAAAGTATTTCAAACCTTTTTCCTGTGGTTGGTTAATTTTTTTATGGCATGGATTTAACACAGCATTTTTGTTTTAATTTGCATTATTCAAACTACAGACTACTAGTATTCCTTGACATGCTGAAATACTGTTTACTCCAACAATGAGGTAACATGAATCATGTGCAGAATAACAGAGTTTGGGAGTTTTAAAGCATCTTAAAATGCCAATAGTTTTGTCATATATGGTTTTTATCAACACCTATCAATTCTGCCATACATTTCTGCTTTATGCCCATTCATTTAAGGTATTTATATTGCTGCCTTCTAACCGAATGTTCACTCTAGCAGTCAACATCTTGGACAATTTTCTGGCTAAAAACCACCAGAAGACACATACACAAGATACCTTCCCCCCATACCTATGTGTGTGTGTGTAGGTGTCTGTAACAAAAAGTACCTCTTTTATTGCTGAGCAAACAGGCATAATAGCTTGTACTGGATCTGCTGGTAGAAGATACAGTTACTCTGCAAATGAGAAGGGTAATTCCAGATCTGGAAAAGAGGCTGCCCCTCTGGAAGCTCTCTGCAGCTGAGGCACTGTGCTGGGGCACATCCTGGAATGGCAGCTTCCCAAAGCATCAGGTGCAGATCCATCAGGGTAACACATGGACGTAATCACCGCTGTCATCAACTTCTGTGAAGTAATCCATACAAACAAAAAAAGTGTCATTGCAATGTGCCCTTCTGAAAGGCCATGGGAAGCAGCACGGCCTGTGGCAGGGCAGGTATCATTAACTCAGTTTTGGTTTCTTGGTGTTCTCTGCTATTGCAGGGACAATGTTTAGGCCCCGTGTCCTTTGGACTGGATTCTCCAATAACACACCTGCAGGCAAAACCTGCATTGCCTTTTCTGAGCTAGCAAGCACTGTTGTAAACAGTTGTGTTCACATGAGACCCTCTCCTTCCTGAGGAACAGTCAAATGTCAGAAATTGTCCCTTCTTGGTAAGTCAGATCAATAGCCGAGATATCAGTGACTTGCAGAACACATCCCTTCTTCTGTAAATAAATATCCAAGAGAAAAGTCCTTATCCCAACTAAAGGAAGAGAGCCTGAAAACTCTTGCTCTCGCTTACACTTCGTCAGATTGGTTACAGTTTTTGAGAAGCCAGGGAAAAGGAAGAAGTTCAATGCTTGGAACTCAAAGCTCCACCATGGAAACCTATTGCTCTTCAAGCAGCTGCCCTCAGAAAAGCTGTTCCTAGGCTGGAAAACAAAGCTCAAATATCTCTAACCACCAGGATTGTGACCCCAGTCATGAGGTGTTCCACTGGTTGTGCTGGAGTGCTCAGTTCCATGTGTGCAGCAAAGCCAGCTGCTGGTGGCACATGAGGGACACGGGACAGGGAAATATGGTGCTTGCTTTAGGGAGCATCACAGTGCTTTGGGTTGTGCCTGTTTAAGAGAGAGCCATCGTGACATTTACATTACATGTCTCTGCTGTGGGCATGTAATAAGGCAGTCTGAGAGGGAAGTTTCGAATGCTGTATAAGTGAAATTAAAATCAAAATTTAATAAAAACAATTCCAAAGTAGTTTGATATATTTCTAAAAAGCCTCTATTTTTAATGGAAGACTACACATATATTAACACTGAAATGAAAGGGTTTGTTTCCCTCCCTGTGAGTCCAGATGAGGACATTGTGCATCTTCTAGAAGAATTCCTATTGCAGGACCAAAAATAAAATACATATTACACCTGATTCTTCCTAAAAACATATCCATGTTACTGCAGTATTTTCCATCTCCCTGGAACAGCAATGATAAGAAACCATAAAAACGTTTTTAGTGCAAATGTGGCATATTTGCCTTGTGACACAGGTGACAAGGTGATGTTGAAGACGTGGGAAATGTGTCTCTGTGACTTTCCCTCAGCAAGGTTGCTGGGACTCAAGCTCCAAAACTGCAGCTTAGTGCACGCAGCACTGGGGGAGCTCAGCCAGAGCGGTTGCCTTGCTCTTGTGTGTGAAACCCCAGCGAACCCTCTGTAGCACAGAGGGGCTGCCTGTCAGAGACTGAAATAGTTCATGCCTCAAATTTTGATATAAAGTTCTGCTTGTTATAACAAAAGTTATATAAAGAAGCTACAACCAAAAAAGCCTCCCTGAAGATTCCTGACTGGAACTTTGGACTGAAAGTCAAAGTGCTGAGATTACATAAAGGGAAAACCCATTCTTCAATCACCTGAAACAAACAAGTAAACAAGGAAAAGAATGTGACCCAAACCCAGTAGCCGTGCTAAGAATCATCTCTGCCTCACTTTGGGATGGGGGAGGCCATAGCCCCCAGACCCACTTGCTGCAAGCAGGTTTGTACAGATTTCCGCCCTGAAACGAGGTGGGGAGAGGAAGTTTGGGTGTGTTGTAACCTCTGCTCAGGGGCAGTGAACCCATCCTCCCTTACACAAACCAGCCCATCTGTGGAACCCCCAGCCTTGGGAAGGCCACATCCACAGGACATCCATGTGAGGGACAGCTGAGGGGGTGTCATAATCCATCAAAGACCCCCCAAAATGCTCCCCAGAGTTGTTCCTGAAGCCTTGCACCACAGCACTGCATGTGATGCAACAAACCCAGAGTCTGCTGTAAGAGACAATGGCAAACTTCCTCCTGCCCCAGAGAGGTGCCTAGGTTTTCCTGCCCAGCCTGAGTCTGTATGAACACATCAGATTCTGTGCTTTCAGGGAGAACCTTCAGCACCAAGAAGAACAGCTGGAGAGGATAAAGGGAACACTGCTGGGATCCACGGAGTGGTGACATTTTCTGTCACTCTCTTTCTGTTCCCTCCCCTTCTCTCTCCTTTCTCTTATTTTTACTCTCCTTTTTCTGTCTCTCCCTCTCATATTTACTATCAAATAAAACCCATACTATTGTCACTGGCATATGGTCTCATTTGCACCTTAATTCAGGCAGAGGCATTTCTAATAACTTTAATAACTGGATCATAACACTGCACCACTGTGCTGAGCTGCTCTTGGGGATGAGATGCAAATCACAGGGCAGGGTGGAGACTCCAAAGTTTTGTTTCCTTTATGATATCTGTACTTAATGAAAGGATTTCCCTTGTTCACATGTGCCCTGGTTGGGGCTCTCAGCACACTCTGCCAGAGGTCATGGAACAGTCTCAGGGTTATTTTGCAGCCCGTGTCCTGATGGATGCTGAAACTGAGTGTTGTACAGCAAGAACATGAAAAATGGTGTGAGAGATACCAGCAAGTTGCCAACAGTATCTGCAGTCATGCTTCTCAAAACAAGGATGTAAGGATGACATGGGGCTATGCAACACAGTCTAAAGCTTTATGAGAACCTCTGTCTTTATTGTATCTATCTGCATAATTCTGTCAGGTAGAAGCATCATATCCTTGTCCTACACCTGGGACCTGTGAGCATAAATTAACAGAAGAGCAATGAGTGGCTGAACTATGGTTCCAAGGCTCTGATCCTGAGCACAAAGCTATATGCTTGTTATGTTAGTCATGTTTGACTACAAATCTCAAGCTGACTTGCTTACCTGCCCTCTTAGAACTGAGTAAGATTTTTTTATAAAAATATCTTAGAACCTGGACAATCAAAGTAAAGGACAGCCTCAACCCCCAGTGAAATGCAGGGGCCTGGTACCTTGGCAGAAGCACATTGTGTAAGACTGGTTCTTAGCCTTCTCCAGCCTAGAAGCATCAACATCCAGGAACGAGAGAGCTGTAGGCAGCTTTTTCATCATTGTGTATCTCTAGCATTTTTAATTTGTTCATTTGTTGTGGGTGAGGGTAAGTAAACTGTGAGATAAGAATAACCATTTCAGTGAAGATAAGAGAAGGGAGGAGGTAAAACTTCTGTCCACGCAAGAAGACATTTAGCAGGTATTCACCACAAACCTGTCAATGCTGTCATCTTTAAAAAAACCACAAAGGCAGAGTTTCTCACCATCATAAATGCTGTCCATTCCCGACTTGCACCTCTGGCTTCTTCGCAGGTCCTTCGGTTTCTTCACTGGGTAGCGGAGGTTTATTATCAATCCTTGATTTGGCTTTTCAAAAGTGTATATTAAGTCCTTTAATGTTTTGAAGGTCCTCTCTGGAACACCTTCAGAAGTCTGTAGGGAAAGGATAACAAAATGTGTTTGCAAGTCCCCTTCACATGGAGTCCCCTAAATGAAAAGAATGATAAGTTGTTTCTATTTACCAAGGAGCTGTTTTGTAAACAGGTTTGGTGACAGAATATTGCACTGTCAACACTAGGGACACCTGTTTGGAGCCATGGTTATTGCACTAAAAGTAACCTCCCTCACCATCCCTTTTTTTTTTCCCCAAAAGAACATCAGTTAAATTATTGGTGTAGATGTGTGCTGCAGCAATCCACTACAGCAGAATGTTGAAGAGCGACAGCATTACACACTGCACTCTGGTCTGAGAGCAAAGGTTTAGGCATGACATATTTAGTTCTCACTTAAAATGTTGCCTTTAAATATCTAGGTGACAAACAGAACCCAGACTTTTACAAAATATCAGCATTGGCAAGCAAAGGTCGTGTGCAAAAAGCCGTTCTTTAAGTGTGGGTTCGTTCATATGTCAGGACTGAACTGCTCCTGCAGCTCAGCCCTGCATGGACTGGGTGCCAATGCCTCTGTGTACTGGGTCTGGCTGGGATTAGTTAATGTTCTTCATAGTAGCCTACCTACTGCTATGCTCTGAATTTGTGACTGTAACAATGCTGATAACACAGCCACCTTTTGGCTGTTGCCGACCAGTGCTCCTGCAGCATTGAGGATGTCTCCTTCTTGCACTTGGTTCCCCTGGGGAATAGGCTGGGGGTGTACAAGATGCTGGCTATCTCATCTCACCTCACCCCATCTGACACTGTACTCAGCAATAAAAGCTTAGGGAAAGGGAGGATGTTCGTGGTTATGTGTGTGCTGAGCCCTCACTTTCCAGGAGGTCGCTGAACACCTGCCTCCTGATGGGAGGGAGTTGCTAAACTTCCTTGCTTTGCTTGTGCACAAAGCACGACTTTGCCTATTTACCTATTACACTGTATTTTATCTGGTCCAGGAGTTTCCTAAGTTTTGCTCTTTGTATTCTGTTCCCCCACCCTGTCCTGCTAAGGAGGGAGGGAGTGAGCAGCTGTGGGGGTGCTTAGCTGGTTGGGGCCAGCCTGTTGCATTTTAGAAGGCTCATGGCTGAATCTGGCCTTTAAAAAAGCCCAAATCAACCTCTCCTCCACCATCAATTCATTATTTCAGTCAATTATTTTAGTAAGCCAAAAGAATCTGACTTAAAATTTTTAAGAACTGAATTCTTCTTCCACATTATTGGCAAAACTTTATAAGGAAGAATGGGTTTGAAAAGTCTAAAAATATATCTGAGTTACATGCTGACAGGAATGACAGCATAACCCCAGTAAGTGGCTAAGGTCCAAAACACAATATTTTTTGTCAGCAAACCATTCTTCTTCATGGGAAATTTTGTCTTTCATACACAGGCAAAACCACTAATAAGCAATAAATTACCACCATTTGAGAGCTTGGAGTGTTCTTTATTAAGTGATTTCCTCATTCCACTTAAGTGCTACTTAATATTGGCAGTCCTCTTGGCTGTGCTAATACAAGCAGGGGAGTGAGCCAGCTTTTAGGTGTCCTTTCACATTGCCTGGGGATTTGATTGATGCATTAGTCTCTCTTACACTTGTTTTACTTGAATAAGTGGCATTATTTGGCATTGTCGTTTCAGGTGCCTCACAATCACACAGAATTATAGATTCTTTAAATCAAAAGGATCATTGCAACATCCCAGATCCCTATGAGATGCTGCCTGCAATAGCAGTGCTTTCAAGTAGAAAAAGGTAATTAGGAACAAGAGAAAGTAAGAAAAGTAATAGATATTTCACCATTTTTTTTGCTACAAAAAAAATGGTCAAATGAAAAAGCAGCTGGTTAATAAACAACAGAGCCCTGAGATTATAAGAAAATTCTACAAACACAAGAGCTGCCTTTTGAGCTCATCTATAAGAATTGAGTGGAAAGCAAACTTGGAAATATTTTCTATAGTATTGTGTTTATGGATTTTTTTTTTAAATCTATGATCATAGACTAAAATGACAATAGATTAAAATTATAATTGATCATAGATGAATCTAAGATATTTTAATTTATGATTTTTTAAAAATCTGTGATCCTTAATGCAGCCCTTAGAGATGTAGTGAGAGCTGCTCACCTGTATTCTGAAATGTCCTTGGTGTTCCCTGAAGATACGGTAAGTGTAGATGAGGTCTTCAAAGCTGTGAAAAACATCATAGACATGACACATCACATTAACAAAGTGGATATATCTGCACAGTATTAAAGACATGAGAAGTGCAGTAAAATTGAATGAGGCAGAGAAAGAAAAGCAAAAGAGAAGAGATGCTAGAGATTACAAAATGAGTGAAGGTTTAATATCTTGAAATACAAGACTACTCTAACCAGGGGTTTCAAGGAACATATGAACTAAGCCTAACACAGGTCTTTAATAAGCATAATTTTATTCCCCAGACATCACCTCTTCTCATCTCCTCTTATCTTCCTCACTGCTCTAACCTTCATTTTGCATTTGTCACAAGAAGGCTGTTGAATTCTTGGAGAGATGTTGGCAGAAAATGGCCTCCAGTCACCAGCACCCAGAAAATGACTGTATGGCTCCTAAGAATAATGTTCTTCCCTTGCATTTCCCAGGGTTTTAGTTATTGTTAGTTTTGATAATATGCAGGTGTTTGAACCCTGAGGCTATTGATGTCTTTGGATATATTTAGTCAGGAGAACTAAAAGCTTTATCAGATACCACAGTAGCAGCAATTCAGGAGGTGAACTGTAGATTGTTACTGTGATCAAAAAAGGTAGCAGAGTTGCAAGAAAATATGCATCACAAATAAGTGAGGAAGTTGGGGACAGGGGGGAGAAGCATCTGAAAATAAGTTTTTTAAACTGGTGTGCCTGGTCATCAGGAGGACTTCAGCTGTACCTATGTGGCTATGTGAACTGTCATGAGAAGGAGAATCTTGGGGCAAAAACCTGGCTCAGGGGACTTACACAGAAATTGATGGTTACTCTGAAAATAAACGACTTTGTTTTGCCAGAAAGTTACTATGAACTGAGATCAGAATAAGGCTTCAGTTATAACAGATTTATTTTAATTCAAAGAGTGGTATCACAGGGATGCATATTTTGGTTTTTGCCTTCTTGAGATACCTGTGGAAATCCACATGTTCCTTGTTAAAGAGTACTTTTATAAATGTGAGTGCTCATTCTTTGCACAGAGACAGAGAAGTGAGAAAAAGAACTACCTGGAAGTGATCATTTTTGAAACTTGTTCTTTACTGATCAATTGAATTTTAAAACATTACTGCCTGGATATCATTCAGCTACTGTAATAAACGACATTAAAATGGAAACTTCTGTTTCCTCAATTACTAAATGCTTATAAAGATCTAGTAATAGTGTACAAATAAAAAATGTTTGGTCTGGAAGAAAAGCGAGGTGAGAGGGAGAATGGCATGTTGAACAGTAAGGAGAACAGTAGCAAAAACAGCAGGTCCGAACCGAGGCACTGTCAGAGACCTGGGATAATTGTGGATGAAAGAGAGAGTGTGCTGTGGAGAAGGGTGTAGCAGCAGAGCTGTGCACCTTGCCTGATTAGAGAAGAGATGCATTTGAACTGGTCCCACCATTCTGACTCCCTGGTCCTCCATGGGAGTGCACCCCCCCCCCCATATCCCAATAAAAAAGGACAAGAGTTTGTTTGCTGAAGCAAGTGGACCAGTATCTCTGCCCACAGATCAGTTAATTTGAGAAGGGTTTATCAATTGGCACGTCAGCCATCTTAGGTGCTAAACAAGGTGTTAAGATGCAATTCTAATTCAAAAGCTGCTTTTGAACATCACTAAGAGTTTCTTACATCACTAAGTGTTGATTGGCCCCAGTTTTAGGGCAGTTTGCCTAGGGAACCATTGACAGGCAGCCCAGTTTCTGAGCCAGTTCTCAGCCAGTGCAGTAATACCATCCCATGTGCTGTGGGATGCACCTGTGCAAGCCACCACCTGTGCACCACTGCTGCCACTCTCGCAGTTTAACTTTGGCATTTGTTCACGTCGGGATTATAGGCAAATCCACTTAACATTTCAGTTTTTAATCAGCTTTTAACACTAAAACCCACAGAGGCAAACTGGAAGTCACATGGTTTTTCATATGCCTGTACAGAATATTGTGGCAGGCAGATGTGCCAGGCCAAAGTATGTCTGCAAGACATCACAAGGCAAATCTCCTTTGCCCTTAAGAAAAAAAAAAAAAAAGAGAAAGAAAAGGAAAAGCAACTGTGTTGGTGTGGCACAAAGCTTAACTCAGATTCTAACTAACACAGTCATTCTTCCTGTGTGCCAGGTTCCCCATTTGTCCCTTCTGACAGGGTATGCATGTGCATTCCCTCCCATCTCCCTGCCCTCACCCTCTGCATTGTCTCATTCCACACCATACTGAAAGCAGGTTCCTGTAGCTCCCTTGCTGAGGGCTCTGTTTGTTCCCCACTTGCTATTTCTCTTCTCGTTCTGTTGTTTTGCAGACCTCCTAACTTCTACCCATAAACCCAGTAGTACTCCATTTCTCTGTCCCTTTTTCTCCCCTCTCTGAAGTGAGAGGATCAGAAGTTAAACAGTGATTGGTTAACAGTAGCAGTTTAGACAATGTCTGTTGCTTAACATTTGCTGTGTTTGTGAAGACAGGATGAGAGAATGCAAAGATATTTTGATAAGAAAGGGACTTCTTGCCAAAGCAAGATGAAAGAATGCCAGACTTGCAAGGCTGTTGAGATAAGAAAGGTTCCTCGGACCCCTGGACTGGCCTAAACCAGCCCTGCAGTTTGGACTGCCACCATGGGACCAGGGAGCATGTGCAAAGAGACAAGGTGAAAAGTTCAGCTCTGAGGAAGACTCGTCCTACTTCATCCTTAGGACCACCAGAAAGCGCTGCGCAAGCCCAGAAGGACTTTGTAGCTAATTCTAGTAGGAAGCGGGGCTAGGCGGGGCTGGGAAATGAACATGCATAGATGTATGGCAAAACCTGATGCACATGTAACATTTCATAATAAAAATGTTAAATAAAAAAGAGGGAATAAAAAGAGGGTTGAGCTCTTTGGAAGGCACACATGTCTTTGTGGAGAAATCCCACATGTGCGCGGCGCTGAATAAAACACATTCCTACTTTATACTTTAATCTGTGAGTCTTCCTGCAAATCATCTCCATTGATTTGTTTCATAAGAAATTCATTTTTAGTGATTGATAAAAGCATCTTCTCTTATTTTTTTAATTAATTAGATGTGTTAAAAGGTGTTCATGTCCCACTCAAATGTATCCGCAATAAGAGTGCAAAACCTCGTAGGTTCAAAGACCTAGATTCTAGTTTTTAAACTTTGAATGCATTACAAACAGATCAATTATATATGAAAAGAGCACAAAGGGAAATAAAAGTGCTGTTCCCTACAGAAAAAGAAAATAATGAAATTTTAATTGTAGTTACTAAAGCTTCGGACTAGAAATAGCAGTTTTCTATGCCAGTCTTGTCTGTGGATTTGTCATACAAATTCAGACAGAACTTTGTAATTTTCAGCCTCAGTCTGTGTTCTTAGGTAAAATTATTTTGAAACACAAGGCTGAGGTTTCATCAGACAGAAGTTCTACAAAGAAGGATGTGTTTTGTAACATGCCATGGGACTTTTCAGTGCCTCAACAGTGCTAAAATGCTGTTTACTCATCATTACAGAGGCAGTCACTTTGAGTAAGGTTCTTAGCATGGTTTGCCAGGCTGAGCTATTTTCTCTGGGCTCCCCTTATTTTCTGCACAGAGAGACCAGCATCACCAGATTATAGTTCATTTACCATCTGTTACATAACAGGGTTTTTTGGAAATGCCATCCTCTCACTAGTCACTATAAAGGAAACTTAAAGCAACCAGCACTACTTGAATACACAGACACACTCCCCTGGAGTCTGTTAATATCAGGAAAGAGCTATTAATGTTAGAGAAGATGACTGTTGTCTTTGGATCCAACTGAAAACTCATAAAAAATCAGTATTAGAGTACTTACAAAACACAGAGACACAAGGCTCCTTCCACACTCTCACTCTCCCGTATTAAATAGCTGCCATTCTTTTTCTTCTTGCTCAGCAGCTCTTCACAGGCTTTTCTTGTTATCTTCCCATGAAAAAATGGTAATTCCATGGACAAAAGAAAACAAGGTATCTTGCCTTTCAAAGCTGTTCTAGAGCAAGTCAGAAGCCTGGCATGGAAAGAAGACTTATTCCAAAGGCAGCTTCCTGCAGATATCTGAAGTTGGAGGTGCCAAGGGCACATAGGGGTTCACCTGTGGTGTTTACTGAATTGTCCCCAGTGAGGTGGGTTAGCTCTGCAGCTTGACAGCTCATGAGCTCCGTGGAGGCAGGAAAAGGTTGGTCTACACTGGTCACAGTCCACATCAAAAAGGAAGACACTTTCGTCACATTATACCAGCAGACTTTCGGGTTATGTATCACACCTCTAAGCTATAGAATCACGAAGGTCACACTGAAGTACAGCTATGTTTTTAAGTTAACTTCTATGTTTAAAGTGGCTCAAAGCCCAGCAAATAGGGTCCTATGCTTCAGGAATAAGTCAGGACGGTATAGGGGAGGATAAAATTATCTAAAAGCACTCTTATCTTTTTTTCAGGTGATTTTGAGAAGAGAAAATAAGTGTTTGTGATGTTTTAATCAGCCTCAGTCAGAAGCCATAAAAAATGCTAGAAAAAACTTGGCAATTTTCCGTTCGTGCAGAGATTTAAACAAATTTCATCAAAATAAGCTGTAGAATGACACAAGGTGTTTAATAGAGGAACGGTGTGAGATGCAGGGACTGCTGTCATCTTGATCACAGAGAAAAACAACCTGTGAAAAAACCAAGGTAAATACTGGTGGAACACTGAGCAGAAACAACCATGTTTTACATGCAGCTGTTACATTCATGTTTTTTCTCTGACAACAAAAATCTTACATTAACATTTGTGTTTTTAACTGCAAGTTGATCATGCATCACACTAAGACCATTTCCAGATGGTACCTTAGTTAGTTCAGGAATGAAGTATCTCTAAAAAGGTACTGCATTGTCTCAAAGAAATGTAGAGACTTAAGAAAAAAAGATATTCCAAGAGAGAAATTGAGAAATGGCAAGTCCAAGGTAATGCTGTTGCTGAGGTCTGTCCTGCAGTGACCACAGGTTACTGATAAAACAAGTCCTGATCACCAAGGGGGTGAACTTGTTTATGTACTTAGCTTCTCTGGTTTCAGACCAGCTTGTCTGGTCTGTCCAAATGCAGACAGCTGCATTTAGAATAAGTCTTCTTCTACCCTCCAATGGGATGGGGATAGTGATATTGGGAGGGAAATACCCCAGTCGTGTAAGCATCCTTAAGAACATGTGACAAAGATTCTCCTTCTGATCAAATGCACTTGTATTTTCCTCAGGTTACAACTGTTTGTAGCTTTTTTTTCCTACACATTGTATAAATAAGCAATTTCCAAGAGGTATTGTGAGGTGAATGGCTTTTCCAGAAGCCCAGCTCTGCAAATGGAGAGCAGCAGCAACTCAGCACTGTCCTGCTTCAGGCAGGTTCTCTCCTTGCATTAAAAGGAAGGTAGATAGGAAACAACTGCAAATTCTTCTTTCAAGAAGGTAATAAATAGATGTTCTTCACCATTTTCCCACCTCATTACTTAGGTGCAGAAATATAAGACAGTAAATTCAGTAGATCTTGCAGATCTGAATGTAGAAATTACTTAAAGTGAAACGGCAACCACATGCTACCTGCTGACAGCTTAGTAGAGTGTTTGTCTGATTAAAAAAAACAAAAAAAACCCAAAAATACCTTAGAAGGAGAAAGTGCTTGAGGAGAAATGGGGCTGGGATCTCCTTCCAGCAGCAGTCACCATGCACTTGCCTGATCACCTTCCTCCTCAGTTGTCTCCACAGCTCCCTGAGAGCATTCAGGAATTAGCATTCAGGAATTAGCGTTCAGGAATTAACATTGTCCTTTTACCTCAGCTTACCTGTCTGTAGTATTCAAATGGACTTAAGAATAGGAGCTTGATTTAAAAGCAGAAATCATTGAAATATACCAGAGAAAGGGGTCTGGGGGAGAGAGGAGAGAGGCTGTAAATATGGTCTGGTCAATCACTAAATGTGTGTGTGTGTTGGAGGGCTAACCACAGAGCTGCATCATGAGCCTCACCACAACTTGTACCACACAGACCTGAATCTTTACTGTGCATGTAGGGGTCACATAACAATATATTTCCATGGGCCCAATATAGCTGTCAACTCTGAGCAAACATTTCCTAATACAAACATTTCCAGCTTAACAAATCCCGCAAGTAGTTTTGGCTTACACAAACCTGCATACCCAGGCTGCCTTCTCAGCCAAGTGTGAAGAGTGGTAAGAAATGATGAAATTGAGTCTGATTAAATGTGTGATGAGAGACCTGGGGAGCTGGGATGGCAGTGATGCCCCAAGGCAGAGTGGGACTTGGGTTGTTGAGGCAGTTGCACCAGGCTGAGCCTCTGGGAATCTTAGCTACACCAAAACAAGCAACAGCTGTTGTGAATCTGTACTTAAAGTCATTTTACACCATTCCAAAATAAAATTGGGTTGTTTTTTATTTCTCATCCACTTAAGGAGATTTCAGAGTTCTTAGGATAGCCTCCTGCAGTGCCTTTCCTTTCAGATGACAGAGAACAGGGGAAAAACAAACTCCTTTTTCCTGAGAGACTGCCTCTAGGTCTGCTACCACAGTATGGGGAAAAAAACAGAGTTTCGCTTCCTAGGTATCTTCTGTGTGTCAAAACAATTACATCCTTTAGCAACCTTGTATTTTCTGGACTTAATGCAATCACTTCCTTCAGTCTTTTACCACAAGCCACCTTTTCTTGCAATTCTCTTTTCTCTGACATAACTTTGGCTATTACTTCTATAAAATTTGATGCCTATAAATAAGCAAAGTCTTTTGATTAGAAGAGCAGGATAGTTAGCTACTCTTTACAGAATAGCTGCTAGAGAAACAAGACCTGCAACATTTTGGCAGCAATGCCAAGCCCTGGTTGACCATATATTTAATTGGTTTTCTGCCATTTGGCTGCCTGGGCTATTTTTATTTTGTTTTTCCTCCCGTTATTGTAAAACTTAGCAAGGCCATTTCATAGTGACACCTTATGTTAACGAGCACAGTTGGAGCTGTGGATCTGGAATGCCTCCTTTGCTGCAGCTCTAGCACAGCAAAGCTCCTGACAGTGCCTTCTGCAAGAACAGGAAGTCTGGGGAGAAGCTTGGCTGCTTGAGGGCCAGCCACTCAGTGAATCATCAGGCAGAGTGTGGGATACCAGGGCTAAATAAAAGCTGTAGTCAAAAGCAAAACCAGTGTGCTTGAACTGTTGTGAGCAAAGCATAGAGCTGAAGGGTCATTTGTTATCTGGCCAGAAAGAAAAAGCCAGCCACAACATAAGAAAACAGGAGGTAAGTTGAGTTCTAGCAAAATCTCCTGAAATAAGAGTTCTTGTTGAGCTGTGTTGCTGGGCAGTCCCAGTCCTGTGGCTTACTCTACCAACAGAACCAATAATGTTTTTACAAGAAGAACTATTACAGCAAAAAAATTACATTTAATTTGAATTTACAACTTTAGCATGATATCTAGACCAGACTGTACTTTTGCAATTTACTGTGCCTGGATACAAAGTGATTTTTTTGGTAGCATCTATTGAAGGCAAGATCTACTTGAGACTGAAAGAAAAATCATTTTGATGCAAATTCAAGAAGAAAATTGAACTAGTGTGTCTATTACTTAGAGATTGCTGCTACAGCTATCTGTGGAGCCCCAAGGCATCAGAGCACTGCCATTAGCTTTCTAATAAAATATAAACCTAGGAGGAAAAGCCTGTTTTATAACCCTCTTAACATACTGCCTGTTTTTTAAAATACAAGTAAAGAGAAAATGGTAGTTCAAAATGAACTGAGAACAGTAGTTCAAACTTGTCTGTGCTAAAGTTTGAATTAAAAAGTCACAGAGCCAAACAGTTAGAAAAGGTTTATAAGATACATGAGTATGTGTAAGTAGTGGGTTTTGGTCTTAAAATTATCTAGCACTTTGCTTAAAAGTTTACTTACAGGATAGAGTCATAAAACAATAATTTCCTTCTCACTTGCAACCACATAGTCAGGGTTCAGAGTGATCCATATTCAATTGCTCCCTGGGCTTCTAATAGCTGCAGTGTTTATATTTAAATGTTATGATCTGCCTCTGAGTCAGGGTAACTGAGGCTCTTGTTAATAGATCCCTTGGAGTGAATTAGAGTGAAATAATACTGAATGACCAGTGTATATATGAGGCATACTTATTTTAAAACAATTCCATTGGAGCAGAAAAAAGGAATGTAGCCATTTTAGTTCTTTTCTACAAAAATATAAAAATATATCCTGATAATTCAGCTTCTATGACATCATTCATTGGTCTCAAATATCACATAAATCAATTAATGAAATAAAGTAAAAAGTTAGTTCACATCATAATGCCCCCAAAGTACTGCCTTCCTGTTAAGAAATGTGCAAATAACGGAAGATATTCACAGTAGGAAGTGACAAACCTCACTTGCACCTAATCATGTTTCTATACTTCTGCTACATGCTCCATCAAATATAACTGCACTATAAAAGTTGGAGCTTTTGCCTTAATATTTGACAAGACTTTGACCAGGGTGTTTATCTGCCCTTCACATCTAGAGTCATATTAACAGTGTCATCATTTTTACCTTGTGAATTTTCTCTTACTAGTAGATCTTTTTACCATTACTAATATTTTCCTAGTCACCAACTTACAGTGTCCTGTCCAGAATGCTGTGTACATGGCAGTACAGCTTGCCACATTGGAACAATTTGCACAATATTGAAAACTACAGTTATTTCCCCTCCCTCCCCTTCAGTAATTAGGCACTGAATAACGTAAAGAAAAACAGGATGACAACATAAAAACTTCAGAGGGCTCTTGCATCGTTTTCTAAACCACTTGGGTGCCAGCATTTAATTTTTATCCCACAACTACCAAACTTCTTTCACATAATCCTCTTCCTTTACTGATGGTCTGGGCAGTACAACAGAGAGGTGATCAGAGAACCAGACTCTCCAAGTACATGCATGCACAGGACAAAATGATGGTCCCAGCTCTCAAGGATTACAGGACAAGTTCACACAGAGCTTGGATTCATACCTTGGGCAGGACAGACATGAATCCCCATACAGAAGCTTATGCTTGAAACTATCAACTTTCTAAAGCTAAAGGCTGAAACATAATTGGAGTTTAAGTCACAGATATAATAAAAAATGGGGTCAAAAGAATAGGCTAGGAGAACTGATTAAAGAATAATTTGTGGAGCTTATCAAAAGCAAAGAAAGCACTTAGGCTGCCCATCAGGTTTAAGCCAAAAGCCATTTTTATATCCCACTTCCAAAAATATGTAGAAAGAGTATGATACACTTTTTTGAACAAAAGTGAGTACAGTTCTTATACTAAAGAGGATAAATACTGTGAAAGGACAACTAAGATAAGAACCTTATCTGTAAAAATCAGTAGGAAAATACATGTCCTCCTAGACAGAAGCTGCAAAGTTCAGATGAAGGCTGAATTTGGGAACCTACAGATGCCCCAACAAAGGTGACATATAGCTTTGTGTCTCTTTAGTTGTTTAGTAGTGTCTCTTTGGTTTTAGGGAAAACTGGCTTGGTAGCCCTAGAGTCCAAGAGAATGCATCAATTCAATTAAAGGGGTCTGTCAGCCAGTTGTCTCAGTCAGAATCTTCTCAGGTTCCTCAGAGGAAATCCCTCCAGGAGAGTGGAAATCACAACAGAGCAGATGATAGGATAGAAGGGAGGGATGCAGACAAAAGGGCACAGAATGAGCAGCAGGCAGTAGGAAGCATAAGTGAGATCCTGTAAGGAGTCCCTAAAGTGAGGGTCACTAAAACCATGGGAAGAGTGGCAGGGGTCTCAAGGCCAGTTACACTCATCCAGCAAATGTGGATGAGGTCTGGCACACAGGAAGGGAAAGGCAACAAAGGCGGGAAAGGAAGGGAACTAGGAAAAAAAAGATTAATGAATGGAACAAAACCTGATTTTCCTTTAAAACAATCAAAAGCTGCTGAGAATAATAAAAAAGGGAAAATATCTAGGGACCATTTAACCTAATTTTGTTTAAAGACCTATCAGCAAGCACTGAGAAGTGATTCATTAGGGCAGTATGAAGTACAGGTACCATGACTTTCATGTGAGCATAGCTCATGAGCTGCACTGCAGGATGGTTTTCCCACACTGCTTCAGCTTCTCTGATCAAATTAATTTTGATCTTTTCCAGCACAGTTGTATTTGAGCAGGTGAACTTTTCTCTTTTTCAAGGACAGTTTATAAAAATGACCTGAGTGGAGACCATGTGAGGATTCCCAGCTTTTCTGTGGATTTCAGAGCCTAGGAGCTTCACTTTGGCAGCTTACTATTTGCCTGCAAAGGCACCTGCCTCTCCCAATGAGAAACATTCTCCCTAACCCTTACCTGGTCTCCTGCTAGTTTTCATTATTTTGCAAAAACTTAGGTGACAATTTAGGAAATTAGATTATAGTTTAGCATTTCAGCCCAAATCAGTGCTTATAGACCCCCAAACTAGTTAGAGAACCTTTGTTCTTTTTGACGCAAATTAGTAGAGGCCAACATTTATCAAGGGCTTTGTGTTTTTACAGCATGCCTAGATTAGAAGTGCTGAGCCAGGCAGGAACACATTTTCTGTTACTTGATTAAGAGAGGAAGAAGAAAGGACTTGAACTACTGCAGCACAGCTATTACAGACTCTCTTGCTGATGGAGTTCTCAGTTCTGCTCCATTTTGACTCCCTTTCACAGATAAAGCGTCCCACTGCTACTGTTGCTACTATCAAATTCATATTCAAACCCAAATGTTCCATCTCACAGCATGAAAGCTGAGTGCAATGATTCTCTGGCTTGGTGCCTCTGAAAATAACTCCACTGCACTGGTTAAAATAATCATGAAGAAGGAAGCAGAAATGAAAATTAATAGAATGAATACTTCAATTTTTCTTTGGAAGTCTGGGAGTTGATCAACAAAGCTTACTTAACTCCTGCAGAGGAGAGAGGGTAAGAATTTGTGCTTACATAAAGTCTGTTATAATCTATCTGTATATATATGCTCCATTAAAAAGGAGGAAAATACACCTTACAATGCAATAATTTGTGGTTCAGCTCAGCTCTGCAACCTGACACATTGGCAGTGTAAGTGTGGCAAGCCCTCACTGTTTTGTTTTGTTGAGTCTGTCCTATTTGCAGCTCACTTCTGTGATCTAGAGAATACATCTGTTTGGATATGGATTCACAAGGACCTTATTACTCACCTGTGAATACAAGACTTGTTATGAGACGCCACTTAATATCATATGCAAAAAAAATCAAATGTTCTGCAACTGTAATTAGGACCAAAAGAGAGCAACTGCAGTGCAGAAACCCTTTACACACAAACTTCAAGGGCTCTGAATGCAGCCCCAGGGATGACTGCATGGCTGTGGGGTGTCCTGGGTGTTCCCAAGGGACAGTGACCTGACCCAGGAGCTGCTTCCAGTCCCCCAGGAAACTGGCAACCCAGGGATGACTGCCTGGTCCTGGCCCTCGGTGCCAGCCTGTCCCCAGCCCCATGGAAAAAGCCCTGAACATGACTGGAAAACTGTGCAAGTGGAACGTCTGGATGTATGGCAAAACTGGATTTGATCCACAAGTTTCCTTGCAAAATTGGAGATTATTTGTCTCATACTAAAAGGTGATTTTTAACAGCAGAGCTTTCAGCAGACTATCAAGTAGATCTGTTTTCTTGCACACCCTCTGAGAGCCCTATTAGACCCTTCCCTTGCTCTTTACTACATGCTGGGCTTTTTGTTTTAGTGAGGAGTTTTTTCATCAGTTTTACTGCTGAAAATATGGAAGATCTGTCATGCTGGTTTGTCACTTCATGATCCATTAAATTGCCTTCTCAAACTGAGAGCTGCGCTGTAGGTTTCCTCAACAACTTTCATGAAATAACATCTCACTCAGCTTGTTACAGACAAATATGCAATGGTTACATCTAATACGGGGATAACAGCAGGTGGGGTAGACTTTGGCTTTAGAAAGGTACTCAGTTGTTAACTTTAGATCCCTAAAACAAGTGAGACATTCCTTTCATAGTGAGAGAGAAAACAGATTTCTGGATAACATTACAGAATTTGTCCAGTTATTTTTTTTAAACTGCAATTAAATTACGTATAGAAAATAAGAAGGAACTAACAAGAGAACTGATATAAGTCGACAAAATAGAGAATTCTCATCTCTGTATTAGCATATTATATTTAGGCAATACACCTATCTCTGTATCTATCTAAAGAGAGGCAGAGAGGGTTTTTACCACCATGCTTAGAGTAACTCTGTGGAGGGATAGGACCTATAATTGAGACCAATCTCAAGAGGCTTCCATGGGGCTCCCTTGTACCAATATTTTTGGTTGGAACATACCCCCTTTTTACATTTCAAACAACTGAGTTAAGAGAGAGAAAAGAAAAGGAAGGTTCATTTTATCATCTCATGAAAGAGTGAGGCTGATGGGTACATGGTCACCCTGTGTCCCCTGGTGATTGATAATTCCCAGTACATCGCATTCCTTTTGCTATGACTTTTCTCCCTGGATTGAGGGCTACAGCAGGATGCTGAGGCCAGCCTCAAATTTTGATATGTCCCATTTTCATTAATAAATTCCAGCCTTGTATAAGGTGGGAAGAAACGCTCTTACATGTTAAAGAACAGGTACAGAGAAGAGCAAGGCAGGGATTTACACACCCACCTCAGCATGGGGCTGCCCTGGTTTCTTCAGAGACAGCCCTGTGGTGGTGCAGGAGGAGCAGGGCTGCCACATAGCAACTGCAGGAGCGAGGAGCAGTGGCAGGGCTTCCTTTGGCTCTAACAAATATCCTCAGTGCCCCAACACAGTCACTCTACCAGCTGTCTCAGGGAGGGCTGAGACTTACCCTGCATAATGGTCACTGGATGCAGGCATGCACAGTGGCTCTTCCTGCAGGAGCTTAATCCTGGGCTGGCTGTGATAGCCATCAAGCTTCTAGTGCCATTCTACCTTCTTTCTGAAAGAGAAAAAACCCTTTTGTGAGATAAAAACAAAATAGTGAGATGAGGGTATGATAGCTAAACGTCCTCATGTGCTGATTCCTGAAGCAACAAAAAGCAGGGTCTCTCTCCCTCTGCCAGGGGAAGAGTAATTCTTCAACAAGATGTACTTTCGGGAGAAATGAGGGTCCAGTACGTCTGCCAGTGATTTTTCCTTAATCCACACAGTATGTTATTATCATTCAGTAACCCAAACTCCATTTTCACTCCACTTAAAAGAAAAAATGAAGATTTTAAGTTTGCATGGTATGCAAAGAAGTAATATATTCAAGCATCTGTATCAGGACACTCTGCTAGGCTAGGGTACAGCAGCTCAAACTTTGCTTCATTTACAAGTTGGCAGTGATGGACTGAGCAGAGAGGATATTTGGTGTTGAAGAATGCTGACACCATCTTGCCAAACAATCTCAATTTAGACCCATCATGAACAAATGCTAGACAGATGCTTCCTGCCTGAGGCTAGCACCAGGAAGGTAGGGCAGGCCCTGAGAGGAGTGTGAGAACCAGAAGCACAGAGTAGGAGAAACCCAAGAGCTGATAATACCTCTTTCAGCAGTAAAGCATATTTTGCTGAGTAGGTGTATTGGGTCTGGCGGAGCTGGAGCTCATTTTCCCTCAGAAGCTCTCACGGAGCTGTGCTTTGCATGGAAAGGTGTTGATAGCACAGCAGTGTTTTGGCTCCTGCTGAGTGGGGCTGGCACAGCATCAGCTCTGCCTCTCCACAATCCCCCAGCCCCATCAAGGGATGGGAGGGGACACAGCCAGGAGAGCTGATCCTAATGAACCAAAGGGATATTCCACACCGCAGGGTGTCAGCTCAGATATGAGAGCTAAGGAAAGGAGGAGGAACAGGGTGAGTGACTTCTGCTGTTTACAGTGTTTGCCTGCTGAAGCCCTGCTTCCCAGAAGTGGCTGAACATCTCTTGAGGATGGGAAGTAGAGAATAAACTTTTTTTTTCCTCCTTGCTTATGCACTCCCATACTTTCACTTTGGCTTTAGTAAACTGTCTTATCTCAATCTGAGTTGTTTTCCATCTTTCTCTTCCCTGTCCAGCTGGGAAGGGGAGTGGTGGAGTGGCTTGATGTGGCACCCAGCCAAGGCCAGCCCACCACAGTGGGCACAACAACACATAATTGTATATGATTGACAGTCAGTCATTTTATACTATAAAAGACCTGTCCAACTTTTTACAGAGAGGATTGCTAGCATACCTCTCTAAGGTGTGTGAAGATCTTTCACGGTGATGGATACCCCTCAAGGCTGGGTGAATTGCCCATGGCTATTGGTATGGGTGAGTAACATCAATATATATTTGATAAGCTAACTCTGATATTGATTTAATAAGAAGTGTGCTATATTTTTAGCTTTATTGTGTAGTAAATAATTCTGATTAAAATTTTGTCTTTTTGATCTTTTATCCTCTTCCATTTTCACTTTTTCAATTTTTCCCTTTTTACCTACTCATTAACAATTAAAAAAAAAAGAGTTCATTTTATTAATATTGAATATCTGTTTTGCCATCCTTAATCCTGCAGGACAAACTTGATAGAGGTTCTATTTCACCTATTCAATTGTTTAGACATAAATTAATGAACAAAACTGGATCCAGCTGCACCTTGACTCCTCTCTGAGAAAGACTTTAGAAAGCATAATACACCCTGCATCTTGTGACTCAGCAAGAGGATCTCCTGATAAACCTTTCCCAAAGTTCTCACTCAGCTGTGTGACAGCATCCAGTGTAAAGGCTGTGGGTACCTGTTGTCCCAGCTCTGAAGTGGCTCTACAGATACTGAGAAGGATAGAACGGAGGATTGCCAGGTCTGGGGAATTGCTACACTTTCCAAATAACCTGCAAAGCCTCCAGGCCTCCAAATATTCCTCTCCCTTCTCCTTCAAGGCATAAGGAAAATGAAGCATAAGCATAAATTACAGCACCTCTGTGGGCCATGGGTTTCCAAATCCCCAGAAGTGGGGATGAAATGAAATGTTTGCATCTTCTCCATAGAGACAGGAGACATAGCCCCACTGATTTTGGACACCCGACTGAATTATACAAACTATGGCCATGAACCATGTCCCCAACTCCCAAAACTGACTCTTTCCTCTTGGGCTATCTGAATCCCAAATTATCTGACACAGATGCAGGAGACTGTTCACATGGGCAGATTGCAACTCCTGCTTCAGTTGTCAGGAAAATTCAGAGTGGCTTCTTGTCATTATAAGACATTAATTAAATCTCTTTGGTTTAATTAAAAAAAATCAGAATGTGTTATTTTTCTCCTTTGCTAATCCCAGATTACCTTGGTCTTTCTGGTACTTGGCTTTTGCCAAGTGTTTTTCCCCCCACACATTATGGAGCAGAGAGAGGTAATACTCTTCAGACACTCATGCCAGTCTGCCTGCCTCCTTCCTTCCTATAGGTGTGAAGATTGTGTTTTCACAGCTAACACTGAGCATACAGCCTTCCCAACACAACCCTAACCAGAAAGGCTGGAAATGCACAGTACTTCCTTACAGGAGCCTTGCCTCCCACCCCAATAAACAGAGCAAGGGAAAGCACGTGTCACCTGCATTCACTCTCAAGTTCCCTCAGATTATCTCATGAGTGCCTAGTGCCTTCTGGTGTATAACACCACAGCTGCACTTCAGCCAAAAATACTTCAGGGGCTCGGGTTGCTTGTCAGGTTAGTTTTGCTGAAGCCTGCCTCTGCCAGTCCCCATTCTTCTTTGCATTTTCATGTTTAAGATTGGATTTAAAAAAAAAACCCATGAAGACAAGAGGTAGGCTCGTGATCAAAACTGGATATTAATAACCACAAAGCAAGCTGTTGTTTCAGTGAAGTGTTCTCAAGGCATAATGTATTAAACCTAAGTGTGACAACAATGCCTTCTCTGTTCCTCTAGTATCAGTTCTGAAAGCTATCTGCAGTCTCTAGATGGCACTGTGACTCTTTATAATGATTAATCTAAGATTACCAACCCTTATAAAAAGGTGCATTGCCAATCGAGTAAGAAGTCACAGCCACCAAGTGACTATCTTCCATCCTTTATACATCAGACATGTAATAATAGCTGTGTTTATAGTGCCTGTTTACTTCTTGGGTCAAAGCACAAGCTTGTGCTTCATAAAATACCTCCCTCAGTGTGTTCACAGTTAATACCACACATACAATACAGCCAGCTGGTGCTGTTTCACTCACGTGTTCTTCCTTAAGTAATCTGAATTATTCAATTAGAGATTCCCTTCCCTACCATTCAGTCCCTGTACTCTGGATGTAGCAGTACTTATAGCCAGGTTGTTATCTCTAATTAGAAGCACATAACTGAAGGGCTAATCAGCTGTTCACAATTGCAGGGTATCAGTCAGTGATCGATCAGTGCTAGTGAATTTACTGCTAGCCATCATGTTATTAAAGGCATGGAGAGATATATTATCCAAAGTCTTAAATCAATAGAGGTAATAATTTTTTCTGCTTCCAAACTGGACATGAATATAATTTAAAAGTTTTCAAGTATAAATCAACTTTCCAATCTACATTACTATTCAGAATAGCCACTTGCAGAAACACAAGTGTAGGTGGTGGGGGACAAACAAACCAAAAGCAAGTTCAAGATCACAGAGATCTTTTCTATTACCAGAGACTGGCATTTAGTCACCTCCTGATTCATAATGATAAAAGCCTCTAGCATGACTTCCTTAATGGAAAGCAGCATGATAGCTGTGATGATGAAAGATCAGGCTTAACATTTTGTATGAGCATTCTGTGTATTTGGGCTGCAGTTGGATATTGTCTCTAAGAGCACTACAGAATTAGGATGAAAGAAGAATAGAGTTTTTACAAAGAAGCTTAATCTGTTCCAACCCACTGAGAAGTCCAGTGCATTGTATAATCCTTTCTTATTTGTAATAAATACTTTAAAATACTGGTATATGTTATCATTATGTGACCACACCATGTTTCAAAAGGAGATATAAATAAATGTCATAATGAAGGAACAACAGTTGGAAGAAAGTTATCAAGTGAAAATGACAGAATTCTTTGTGGTCACATACCAAAGAGGCCTAAGCTGTTTTACCCTTTCCCCTGGAATGCAAAAGTATGCATTTTTCCTAAATTCAAGTCAAATGTTTCATATTTGCCCGAAGATGATTTCACTGCTACGAGGAGAAGCCTAAGCCAAGGCCACAGACCCTAAGACAGTCAATTGGTTCAGTTTCTGTCCTACAGAACGGATGCAGGCTTTATATTCAGACTAGGTGTTAGTGATTTCTTAGCACAGCCATCAACAAAGATGGCAAGAGGACTGGGAAACATAATTATCACCACTGAATTCCATTAAGTCCTAGACAAATCTCACCATGTAGCAAATTTATTTATAATATCCATCAGGGACCAGAGAGCATTATGGTGTAAGGATGAGCTACACAAATATTGGCAGTAAATAATGCTGGCTCATAATTTTGTGACTCAAATCTCAGTGGGAAAATGAGACACAACTGTAAGATATAATTTGTAAATTCTTGAATAGATGAAGTAAGGAAACTTTAAACTTTTTAGCTTTAAGTTGTTTTTCAAGTGCTATGTTTAATTTTTCTAATATCCCCAATGTTCCTCCAAGATTATTTGTCTGTTTTGGACAATTTTCATTGCAACAAGGAACTTTACCAGAACAGCCAAGCCCTCAGAAGTGGGCTTGAACATTCCCTGAAGCATACCCATGTTCCCTGGTGCCAGTGCAAGGTGGGAGAGGAGCAATGGCTATCTGGGGTCCTGTTCTGCAGGATGGAAGTGATCAGGCTCCAGGTGCTGCTGGTGCAGTGTGTACATCTGGCAGGCTTGGACTGTAGCCCTGACCAGCCTAGAGAGGAATGTTTTATGTCAACAAGTGTATTTTGTTGCTGTTGTTGTGTAAATATGCTGCTATACAAGCAGCAGCACGGTGGAAATAGCAATTACAACTGATTGAGTTCTGAAGATCACAAATCCTCTCCAACAACTAGACACAGGATGATGTGTCCTTCAGCTGTCATAGGGCTTATGGAAATGGATGGACCAAGGCAGGCACAGAATTACAGCAATAAATCAGCTTATACCTGCTTCTTGCCTCAGTGTCAATGAGACTGTGTTCTGACCCACATTTAGCTTGAAATTTGAACTAAATAAGAAGTTAATCTGAAATAATCTAGTTTCTGTTTTGCAAAATGAATACCGTGTTTTTACCATCCATGTGCACAGAAGAACCAAAGTGAAAGCAGTTTTTGTTAATGGAAAGCTATTGCATTTTTTTGGTCCTATCTCCCATTCCTCACATCTTCATTCAAACACAAGAATAAAGCAACTGATGGTGCACCTTAAAGTAAATATGGCACTTCAATAATTCTGCATCTCATTTACCAGTTTATATTGTGCTTCTTGGAAATCTGAAGATCTATTGGTTTCATTCATACTAAAAGGCTACAAGAGATGACTTACCAGTAAGGTCTACCTGCTTCTGATTCTGAAATGCCATTTACTTACAGATTTAATGCCATTTTAACACTCCTGATTCCAGAACACTAACTCACATCTGTCTTCTTGCTATATTACAGAAAACAAAACCCAAGCTTGTTCTATGCCAAGATGAGAAGTATAATTTATCTAGGGAACAGAAGTAACATTCAAAGACAATTCACAAATCTGGCTTCCAAATCAGTGGAAAACATAAAATGTCATTATGAACGATAAAAGTTGTTTTGAGGAAGATTTGAAGAGGGTAAGCCTTATTTCTTATGGATTTGTGCCATGAAGTTCCACTTTTGATTGCAACCCACTTGTTTAAGGGGGTACAGATTTTGATTCAGAACTTCTTATTTAAATCAGATTTCTGATTCTTTCATGATTTTGACTGAAAAAAAACCCCAACATAAACTCTCTTGCTTCAACTCAAAGATTTGAAAAGATTATTTTTTTCAAGGTTTGGGATTTGAATATTTCAGAACTTTGCTCTGAGAATCACCATTGCCTTGCTTCACAGTAAAATATATCAAATTTTAGAAGATTTTCCTACTGGAAATTCAATTTTTAAAATGTCCCGATTTGCACTGTAATTTTCTTCTTTCTCTTCCTTTGCATCTGCCTCATCACACACCCCAAGCACAGAGGCAGGGAAACAGTTAAATACCTTATTTGAGAAGCTTCTCTGATATCTGCCCGATGTTATAAATCACAACTTGCTCTTTGACTGTCCTGGAAAAGTTATGTAGGCTTTCCTCATGCAAAATGAGACTGGAGTTTACACAGAGAGCAGCCTTTGTGTACCAGTTGGGATAATTTGGACAGGGGTACAGTAATCCCTCCTAGCTGGCAGCAGAGCATTGGCAGTGTTTGCCCTGGCCATCTGATTCAGCACTCCTGTGCTTCTGAACATGGAGCCTCAATATTTTCCTCCTTTTTCTGATTGTTCAGTTTCAAGTAATTTAGATTTGTTACAACTGAATATTTGCTATTAATTCAACTATTAATTTATTTCCCTAAGGGAAAAATCTGCATTTTATTCTGTTTTGTCAGGACACTCTTCATAGGCACAGGCTGTGTAAAACTTCAAAATCAAGGCACCTAGTACAAGTTTTCAGCATCTTAACTTGGAATTTCCCTGGGGCTTCCCTTGCTTTTACTTGAATCTCATTTTTCCTTTCTTTGCTTATAATATGAAAGGATTAGTTGAATGCAAGTAGTGACTGCCAGTCAACAGTTCCTCTTGTAGTTCCAGCATATTTGCTGTGCCCTGAGAGTCTCAGCAATTATTCTTGGTTCTTTTTCTGTCCATATGTGTCCTTGTTTTTCTGTAAGAGGTCTGTACAAGTACAAATCTTGATGAATGTTATTGAATCGCCAGTGCTTTTTGCTGCACCTCCTTCTGTTTCCTTGTTATTCAAATGTTTCTGACACATTTTTAGTCTTGTGTTTTGTTTTACATCAGTTTTTTAAATCTCTATTGCAGGTCTTCACAGAAAAAACAAGGTTCACCTTTGCCTGCTTACTTTCTTAATACAGATTTTACATTTATTCATTTGAAAGTGAACACAACAAAACACCCAAGCCATTAGTGTAGTGATGTTTCTCACATGACAGAATTAAAGGGGATGAGAATGTGCTTGTGCAAGTCCAGCTTTTTGAAACTGGAGCTCTGCTGAAGCTGTTATGGTAACATCTTTTTTTATTAGCTGTTTGCCAGTGGCTGTCTTAGTGCTGTCTGGCATTTTGTTCCTGAAATGTGCTTTTTAGTGTTGTTGTATAGCAAGTGAGGTTGCATTTGGTGTCAGCTCCTTTGCCCTTTGGTATTTCAGAGGTGAAGGCCACATCCAGATCAGGGGCTGACCCAGAACCCAGCGTGGCTCTTGCTCCCTGCACTGAATATTCCTGCTCCCTGCTGGCCACAAGAGTCCTGCCTGCTTTCTGGTGGAGACCAGCACTAGCAGAGGCAGAAACCACATCCCAGGTGCAGCCCCCAGCTAGGATATGACTACAGTCAGAAATATGTATAAAGGATGTTTATCACTTCCTAGCCTGTACTTCAGAGATTTGCAGAAACACAAGGGAATCCTGTTTGATCAAATATTATATCCTTCTCCTAAAGAGGGAACAATAAAAAAAAGCTTTTTCTGATTCTGTACTGCTGTGTGAAATACTGCTTCTACTTCAGATACTGCTTTGCTTTCTGGCCTGTCACTTCAAATTACTTAGAGGAAATATCAGCTTTGGTTGTATCAATAAGTAGAGAAAAGGTCTTGTGATTGCCAAATTTGGCAATCTGTAATTTAGGCATAAGATCTCTTTCAATACAGACATCCAGTCGTAATATTAGTCACTGCTAAATGGAGAGGGAAATTAAATTTTCCTTTTTTTCCACTGCAAGTCAGGAGGTGACCTGTGGTATTTAAATAATGGTGCAAACTTGCATAAATTAAGGGACTCAAGTGCTAAAACATTTGTTCTCAGTAATTTTCTGCCATTACAAGGTAATTATTATTTTACATTTTAAAAGTTTCATATTTTTAAGCCTATTATAGACAGCTACAATTGAGTGCCACCTATGTACTAGTCAATCCCATACATTTTTCTATTACTTAATTATTAATCTTTATTTCTGAGTAATATTTACTGTGGAGTCAATGTACAGAAACTGTAGAATAGTATTGTTTCCAATTACAGTAAGGACGAGAACCAAAGGCTCTGTTTAAATGGACTATTCAGATTGCAGCACATTCTGGGTGTGTTATACAGGGTGTTCAGGGGGAAAAACACAATTTTTTTGGTGCAAAGACAGCTTCTGTCTCAGGTTTCAAATCAAGCTGTTTTGTATGAAGAACCTCTTTTGAGCAATCACATATTTCCTTAGAGAAGTGAAAAATTATGCATCAAACTGAGGATGCTGGCTAGAAAAGCTGAAATGCTATTCTTAAACCATTTTGAGCAAATTATTTAGTGCTCATTTTGCTTTGTAGGCACAAGATTCAACAGCACATGACTGAAAATAAGGAGCTGAAATTAGGAATCTTTCTGATTTCTCAAGCTAAGCCCTATTGCCCATTTTAAAGTGACTTCTTTATATGGTTCATAATGCCTTTGATCTCTGTACCCCCTAACCCAGCCTTTTAGAAATGTTCTTTGTGCTTAGAGTCAGACTACCATACATAACCTTGCTCATGTAACCAACAAGGTCAAAATAATTCCATCTGTCAGTCTTGAATTCCATAAATTATACCACCCTTGTGCTCTGAGGCAAAGAAAAAGCTTTCAGGCAGTGCTGGTGGTTAATGAATTCAGCCCTTACATGTGTTACACAAGGGTCATCTTGCCATACACTATTCAGGAAAAACAGTGATTGGAAGAACAGGCACAGCTGCTTGGAAATTTCTCTGACAAGCTTGGGGCACTAAGCCAGTGCTTTTCAAAAGATTTCCTCTTTATGTCAGTGTTTTAGCATGACACTTTCCTAACAGCCCTGTTCTGCCAGCTTCAAAAATGTATTCCCTATCCGTGTCCTAACCTTTCCCCAGTTGCCCAGAATGACTTCAGAGGCTGACTGTGATTATGTGCTCTAGATCAGTAAGGAACAATTGGAGCCTTCTGGTCCAATAGGCACCATTTGCTCTTCATGTGGCCTTACCAGGCTGCCCACTGCAGACAAACACTGAATCCAGAAATAAATTCTAGTTCAGATAGAGCAAAACAGAGAAATATGACAGAAAACCATATTTCTACAATCACATAATAGTTAAGGGTTTTCAAAACCTTAACTTACCCTTGCTTTTTAATAAAACATACTCAACTATAGTACAAAAAAATAAAGCAGATTGATGTTGGGGAATGTGCTAAGAGAAGGCAAGCAGTTACATGTCCAAGCATGGCTTGGAATTGTCCCCTACTTTTGCTTTTGGAATGGAAGTGCCAAACCATCATCTTTCTGGCACCATTCAGGTTCAGACCTAAGTTTTGCTTATACTTCCTCTCTATGTATTGGCTGAAGGAGGAGCTCAGTGACAGAGGTAGTGGGCTGCCTTTGCATCAGAAGGAGTTCCCTAACAGTTTAACTCAGTATTGCACTTTGTCATTCTCCTTAAGCACACAGATCAAAGCAGTTTATGTATCAGACTACTTGTTTGAGCTTGATTTGGCATAGGCAAGCCCAATAGTAAAACGTCCTCAATAAAGCAGGACCATCTGGACTCTTTATTCCCTGTTTTGGGACTCACTGTAATGGGACAACCATTACAATCATTGCCAAAACTCAGAGGATTAAGCTTTCAAAATGTCTGTCCAAGTCTGCTCAGAGTTGGGCTACAGAAGTAAAACATTTCTTTACACTTAGACTGAAAAATATTTTAAAAGTCAGATTTCAAAACTTCTTTTCCAAGAAGGAACAAGAGGTCCAAAAGAGACAACACACAGCATGAACCAATGAAATTGGAGATTATGTATCTTACCTTTGGTGAGCATGTAATTCTTTGTTACCAATCCCCTATAAATTCAAGCATTTCAATTTTCAGAAGGAACTGCTTCCAGTAAATAAACAGTGGCTGGGATGAATGAGGAGTAGGTGATTTGCACTTATGAGTTCTTCTCAACTTGTACTGGTTGCACAAGGTTGTTGTTGCAAAAGGTTGGGGAGTTCTCTGTGTTTAACACACCAGTACTCCCTCAGCATCCCCCTTTGAACCATGCACTATTCTTACTGCAGCCATGCTGAGGGTCCCATTGCAAGAGTCTTGCTCACAGACAGCCCTTCTGGATTGCTAAAACCTGGAAGCAAATGGGGAAAACTCTGTTGGCTGCGCCCTTGAATCAAAAAGAAACACAAGCAAAGAATCAGAGCACAGTCTTTGGTTACATGCTAGACCATGAATGTTATTTCAACAGGAAGAACAGATCTGCTAGGTCACCTGTGATCAAGTCAGAGAGGCTCACAAACAACTAAAACCCCGACCATTATAATACTCAGATGTTTCCTTACCCCAAGAAACATCAATTATAGCTCACTGAAGTTTATCACTCCAGTACAAACATTTTTAAATACAGATTTTGATCAGTAATTTTCATTGCCTGCAGCTCTAATGTTCAACATCAAAATAAATGGCAACCCTTGAGAGATGGATTTGCTGATGCAGCTGGCTCATTCTATGTCTAAATGAAACATGATCTCCCTAAGGCTAAAGGTTGTTTTAAAATTATTTACCTAAAGATTGATGGTATCCATGGGCTTATTTCATTACTTCATTACTTATTTTGTTAAGTTTTCCCATCTCTGCCATCTCTTACCAGCCTCTCTAAGAATGATTTAGCTTTACATTGCCTCTGTGGTTAGCATTTAATTTTTCCACTGAGAATCCCTGCATAAGCAACTGAAAAACATTCTGCATAACCAACAGATTTGTAGAAAAAAGCTAAGTTACGCTTTGTGTTTATGTGGGAGGTGCCACTTTTCTAACTTGGAAGCCACGTTAAACAATGTATTCACCATTTGTTTTTGAATTGTACTTTTTGTAACTAAAACTCATTGGAAGAACTTACCTGTCGAGTATGAAGGTATGGGACTGATATATTTGTTACTAATATATATTTTTTCACCTGTTGGCACTGTCTGAACATTTATTTCATCACTATTATGTTGATTCTAAAAAAGAAATTAGTATAATTAGTTCTGTATATATATAACTAATGGACAGGGGCAAACTTAACTTGCATTCTTCTTAAGCATATTTGGGTGTATTCTTCAGTGAAGGGGCAGATTTCCAGGATTCTTATAACACAAATTTGTTTATTTATTAGTAGCAGTCATTAGGTGAGTTGAATGTTCCTGTTCAATGTGGTATGTTTAAACTTTGAGAATAGACTGACTGAAAAGATTTGATTTTTCATTGGACCTATCATATAAAAGTAATATTAGAGCTAAACAACATTTAAAAAAACCAAAACCAAACCAAAAAACCAAACCCAAAACTTGATACAGTAGTTGATTAAAAAGATTTGCCTAATTTTTTGTCTGAAAACTCTTTCCCCTTCCACTTTTTTAAGGAAGAGAATGATTTTAGAAAGAAGGAAAGATTTTGCTATGAATTGCATGCAAGTCAAGAATAAAAGATCTAGAAGTAAACTTTGCTGAATCAAAAAACAAAGGAAAAAAATGAGATCTTTAAGGGAAGTTCACTGATTAGTAGTGATGTGCTAACAGAAAAGAATCCAGCAAGATGTAGGTGGGGTGAGGTGGTGATAGGGACATCTTCATTTGGGTAACTGTGATCCATCTATCAAGAAACTTGTCCAAATCTGATCATACTTATAAATTTATGTAGAACAATTGTCTGTGTCCTCAACATTAACTGGATTTTTGTGTGTAGAAGTTTTTCTTTTGAAATTGATCTTATCAGAATTCAGGATTGAGAATTTAACTACTTAGTTGCATTGCACTGTTCTGTACATTAACACTCCTCTGTCTGTTAAATAAATATTTATAACCTGGGAGGAAGGCTCATAATTAACAATGGTTGTATATAACTAAACTTAGGTGGTTTCTGAAAAGTAAAGCAGTACTTGACAGTGACACATCAGTGTTTCTCCTCTGGCAAGTTCTGCTACTTTATTTGCAGTAAACAAGCCCTTGACAGCTGAGAATTGATCTGAATACAATCCAGTTGAGTGCTCAAATGCATCCTTACCTTTAACTATGCAAATATCCCTGCCGACTTCAAGAGGTGCATATAAGACAAAATATATGCTACTCAATGCTTTGGTGAATCATGACCAGAATGCACAAAACCTGCAGGATTATATCACACAGGGATTATTTTCATTGTCCTTGATACTCACACTGGTATTTATGGGGATATCACTTTTAAGGCCAATATAGGCTGGAAAGCATTACAGCTTGGTCTATCAAAGTAAGCAATTTAAAATTTCAGAGTTTATACTGCATGTTTGACACTAGGAATCATATCTAGGCAAAGTGGGATTTTACAGTTTAGAACAAGAATCCCAGACAGAAAATTACTTTTAAATGCAGAAGGCTACTCTTCTTTCCAATTGGAACCTGTTTTATTCTTCTTTTGGTGATCTTTACAAAACTAACATAGTTAGAGAACTTCTTTTACTTGACAAAAAAAATAGCCATTTTTTTGATAAAGGCATCTATTGCAGGTCTTACATGGTTATAGGGCTTTGACAGAATTAATGTTGCTATTGAGTAAAAAATATAGACTTTTTCTTTTGCTGTTACTCACAACTTTAAACCTGTGAAAACTACCATAGTGGATAGGAACCTGCTAAAGTAGTGACAAAAGTAGCCAGTGACCCAAACTGAAAAGGATTCTAGGCTTTTGTCACATGAAAAACACATGGGGCTAAAAGCAAGACCTTGACATGGCCAGGCTCATGCATCCCCTTTTCCATGGCTGGAACAAGCACATTCCCCACAAACAGCCTATCTCTGGATCCATGAGTTTCAGTAAATAGCCAGTCAATCCCCATGGCTACAATCTAGGATGAGCCTTAATATGAGGTACTTTTTATGGCTCTACTTGTAAGACAAAAACATAATTACAACTACCTCACTGATGTGAAATGTTTTCACAGTGCAACTATTTATGGAGCCATTTCTATTGGCACAAGTGGGAGTCAGGATATACTTTTGTATTCAGTTGTAGGATAACAACAGCCTTCAAAAATTCTGCAAAATCAAAGGAGAGATTTGTTTGGTTCAGGTTTCCAATACCTTTTTCATCCCTTACATGCTCTGAGAGCCTCTCCTGCTTACACATTACCTTTCCTTTTTCTTCTGGGCTTTTACAGGAGTGGAGTAGAGAAATTTATCTGTTGGGGCAGGTAGGAAGAGTCTGAGCAAGATTTAGGCAGGAGAGAGGAGAGGTGAAATTAGAGGAGTGATAAATCAGACTCTTCCCTGCAGCTTTCACAGAGCTATTCAAAACCCTACCTATATTTTAGAACTTCCTTTCAGCCACAGGTAGCATAACTAAAAAAATCTAAAATTCTCCCCCCTTTTTCTCGTATACTCAGAGATTCTGCTGTATGAGGTACAGCAGGGTGGAACTTGGATGCTTGTTTGCACTGGAGTGAGCAGAGAACTCTTCTGCATTTCACTTTCTATCCCTAAAACACCAACACCAGCTCTTCTCTATATCATAAGAGCATCATGCCCATATATGCACTTTTATGCCTAGATACTCCAGTGAAAACAGACCAAAGATAGACCTTGTTCCATGTAAAACTGTAGTACTTGTGTAATAGTGGTTTTATATATTAGAAGTTACTTTTTTTCTTTCTGTTTTTACTCAGAGTCAGGATTGAATGCATGAGAGACAGATTTTCTTGGTTGGACTCAGTTGTTTATTAATTATTATTTAAATGACAGAGAGTTCTGCAGCACTTCTAGCTAACAAGCCAAAAGCAAGAGAAAATGTCAGGTATCTTGTTAGTTACAAGGTCTTTTAAAGGCAAACTATCTAATTAAAAGCTAACATTTATATTATTTATACTTTTGACCTAATAAACACCTGTGACTCGCACTGTAGTACTTTCTATCCAACCAAAAACTACTGCCTGAAATCATAAAGAAGGAACAAGAAGGAAGAGCCACTGCCTAAGAAACTCCATCTTGTCCCATACTTATTACTATATTCTAAACCCCAAATTGTAAACCCTTCGCCATGTGAAATTACACACTTCTATTCAAACTATACACCAGTGATTCCAACTCCATCACTCAAATTTGGAAGCCTTCTCCAAGGCCTCAAGTCAAAAGCAGCGTTCTTTTGGGGGTCAGTGCCAGAAAGCCCAGAAAGTTCAAAACTCCCAGGCTTCAGGGTTCTAGCACTTGGGGGGTAACCTGCTTCCTGCATGGACTGCAAGCTCTCCTTTCCACCCAATCTGAGTAGCAGCTGCTGGCACATCCCTGAACCATCTCCATCACTGTGGAGCACCGAGGCTTCTCCTGAGCAGCTGCTGTAGGCTTGCAGTGCTCTAAGTCCACACCAGACTGCTCCTTCATCTCCTTGATTTGGTGAGATGTGGGATGGATTCCTCTTCAACTCACCGTGTCTCACTTGCTCCTACCTCCTCCACTCCCCCTGATTGTCTTTCTACTTAATATGCATACAAAATTACAGTGAATTGATTTCATCTGAATTTGAAATAGTCTCTGCATTAGCTTTGCTTTCTTAAAACCCTTCATTTTCAACTACACCTTTTATGACCCAAATCTGAATCTGAGACTCTGTTTTCTTTTTCTTTTGTAATAGGGAAGACTGGAATTTTTTTGTAAAAACAGCTGCAATAATGATACATTTATATTCTGAGGATGAGGCACATTTAAACTTCCAGAATTCCTGCGCACCTGTATTTGTCCCAATTATGCAAAAAGCTCATGTTCTTCACCAGACATTCAGTTTTGTAATAGAAATCTCTAATTTGCAACATTTCCATAGTTTCATGTGCTGAAACAAGACTTTTTGTTGTCTTTGGAGTCCATTTAATCAGCTTGGCTTTTGGTCTGTCTACCTCTGAAGTTGAGTGTAAGAGTATTTCTTTCAGCTTGTGGTTCTGCTGAGTTAACCTCCAGCTATTTCAAAAAGCCTTACTAACTGTTTTTGAAGAATTTGGATCTTTTTCATACATATTTTATAGACTATTGAACTGCTACCCCTTCCCATCTGCTATTTACTTTCCTCTAGTTCAGGTGAGCATTTTTATTCCATGTAGGACTAATGCAGTGTGATAGAGGAATCCAAACACCAGAAATAATCAAAGTAAATGGTTTACTGATTACCAGTGGGATGCAGATTCCTTCTCACCATCTGGGAAAATAAACAGTGGCTTTTTTTTTTTTTCCAGGATGTTTGCAATGTAAGAGAAAATGCACCATTTTATGGGTCACAGGAAATGTTAATCAGCCCTTGAAACATCAAATATTGGCTGCCTTCAGATACAACACTAAAGTAATTAAAAACTTCATTTATCAGTTCCAAAGGCAAAGTGGCATCACAAGGAACTTCTACTGTATAACTGCGTACTGTATGCCTGCTGCTATGACAGGCCATACTTTTTCTGGGAAGCCATTTTAGAGCTGAAGCAAACAAAAGTAGTTTACCTCTATCTGAATTATTTGTCTCAAATATTTTAAAAATTACATTTACACTGTGGGGCTTTTTTGTTGGTGGTTGTGGGTTTTTTTCCTAACACCAAGAATAAAACACATTCTGATTTAATCATGAGAGTCCAGGGGCAGGGTGAGATTCTTGGTCTAGATCTGGAGCTCCTTTACTTCAAGCCATTCAGCAAGGAGATTTCTATAAGCTTCAAATACTCACCAAGGGCATTGTTTCTAGGCCATCAATTCAGTTCTATCATCACATCTGAAATTATAGTTACAAACTGTTTTCCAAATGTCATGTGTGTGAGCTTTTAATTTACGCTGAATGCTTGACTCTATTTCACCAGCTTGTTTTTCAGAAAAAGAAACAGAAGCAGAACCTTCTGCAACACTCCTCCTCACTCATCCACAAAGTAATTTGCAGACATCCCTAAGAAAGGAGCATGTAAATTAAAACCAATTAATTGCAAAATAATTGAAAAGTCATTAATGTAATCTTCACAACCTTATAAATGAAAGGTAATTATTAAATGGAAGTATGACACATGTAATTAAATACAATAGGATAAAAGTTTATGTTTGTTATTCCATGAAGCTTTCAGACTAATTACTATGCCAAATTTGGGAGAATTGTACTGATTAAAAAGGGAAAAGGAAATAAATAATGCTTTCCTCATAGAAAATATACCTGTCTTGACTTTAAAAACAGGAGTTTACTCTAAAACCTCAGTTCTCAAGACCTGGCTGAAATGCTCCGTCTTTTTTCCACCTGCTTCTTCTTCCATGCCTCTTACACAAGAATGTGATGATTGTTCTGGCTCTGAGCATTAAAAAGGTAAATTGAATTTTTTCTGTTCTGCAGAAGCATTAATATGTTCTTTGGTCTATTCTACCTACAGCCAGCTGCTTCCCATTGTCCTGACCTAAAAATCACTTTTCACTCATTGGAGTGATTATTACACATAAATTTGAAAAAAAAAAAATTTGCATCACTTTTCTTAGCTGTGTGTCCTCCCAGGATCCACCATGAATTAGTTACCTCTCAGACAGTTCTGTAGGCTCTCAGCTTTTGGTGAAGAAATCTCTAGCTTTTTTTTTTTTTTTTTTCCCTAAAATACATGCAGAAAAAGGTAGAGTTTTCTTGAATCAAGAAACTAATGTGGGTAGGGCTATTTCCAGCTATAACATTTGAAGAGGTGAATCTGAATTTAACACTTTCAGAATGCTCCAGAGCCTTAGGAGCACAAAGGTGTGCTGACTGCTATGGGTACTTTGCTGCTGTTACGTATTTCACAGTTCATGTAGCACAAACACTGCCTGGCACTTAGAAGTATCCTTTGCAGCTCCACATTACATTAAGTGCAGTGCTGTTTTGAAATATTTCACATTGAAATCTTTAAGCCCTTGAGTAGCTTGGAGAAAAGGCAATAGCTCTCTTACCCTCTGAAGAAACTCAGAACCAGTCAAAGGACTTCCCCACAAAGATGCCCTGGTTTGGAGTTAGGTTTCTCCAGTGCTTTAACACTTATTAAAATTAGAGCAGGGTTTCACACAGGGAATAACAGTTGTGTGAGCACATGAATAAATCCCTCTCAGGTGAGAGCACAAAGCAGGTGCTGCTGCTGTGCCCCCAGAGGCCAGTGCTCATGGAAGTGCTCCAAATCACAATGAGTCCTCCTATAGCAATTGGCTCTGTAGAAAGGCAGATGACCAAACCTTCTTCAGTGGCTAATGGATAGAAGAGGATTTTGGGTATCCAGCTCTGGTGCCTAATCAAAGCTGGATGATTTTTGGTTGCGAGAGGTTTAGTTTATGTAGGTTCCCCTAAAAAAACTCTTTTTACAGAATAAATTGTGTGAATTACAAAGTGAACAGGATTCTCCCAGTGACCTGCACACAAACCAGTGATGTTCAACTAGTTGTTGTAGGACAACAGTTGGGCATCTCCCCACTCCAAGGCTGTGTAGTTGGCAGCTGCTGTACAATATTAACAGTGCTGCTTCCACAATATTAACAGGGGTTTTAGGCTTAGAATAGAGGCTGTTTTTAAGTACAATAATGTTAATAAGTGACTATACCAGGATATAAATTATTCTTTAAGCTACCACGAAGACCTAGGAATGATTTTGAAACATTAACTGAAGAACCAGAGAAGGAGCAGAACAACACAAATCTTTTAAGGTTGATTTCCCTGCACAGCCTGTGTTAAATATGGCACATCAGCACTACTTGCTTTTATATTCAAGTCTCTGTCTGATGCTGTATTTGAAGTCTACTGGAACAGGCAGCTCCTAAAAAATACCCAGAAGAAACTAACCCTCTATTCTGAGCACACACAGGGTGAAACTAAAGACATAATTTCTGAATGTGACAGGGAAAGCAAGTTTGAAGGCGATCTTCTGAGTGGAAACCATGCTAAGTGAAGACTCTACAGCAAAGAAAAAAACCCCACAACTAAATGGCAAGCAGTGACAGAACATTAAATTCACAATGACCTTAAAGCCTGAAATCTACAACAGCAGTCATGGACACTGAAACCCTGTGCTTATCCACAGGCTGAGACCCAGTATGACCACAAATAATTCCCAAGTTTCCTTACAGTCCTATACATCACTCCTGTTTTGGCATGAAGGCGTGCTCCAGTCATGGGCTTGGAGCAAGTAAGAGACCTGTGGCTGCTAGAAATCCCGGCAGTAGCAAGGAGGTGGACAAATCATGGATTTCACATATCAGTTCACTCAAAGTGGCTTCTTGTTTATCAAAGTTTCAAAAGTTTACATCTTGGAAATGAAATCCTATATTAATTGCCACACTTCTGCTGTGCAATCAGCAAACAGTGATGGCAAATGTGTGTATTTTGGTTTAGAGCTTGCCAAGGTGTCAGTCTCTGCCAATGTCTTCCCTGTTTACTAATATTCAACTTTAACAAAGTGTTCTGAAGCAAAAGGGATTTCTAAAGAAAAGGTGTGTACATTTACTATTTAGACACATTCATTCTTTTAAAACATTCCTGACAGGTGTGTGTCATCTTTCTAATCTGTGGATCTGGTTTATAACAATGAAACCTTTTCACCTGACCTTCCCTTTCCTCCCTATTTCCTGAATTTGGCTCTGCTTGTAGCTGGGACTAATACCTTGACCTAATTTTAAGAAAGTGTGGAAAAAATTACCAGGACTGGATCTCAGTATTAAAGTTGTGCTATGTTCTGTTTAGGAGTAAAAGTCATCAGAAGCCTCTTCTGGGACATCACATGCAAAGTTTCTTGTCTGCATTACAATTGTGGCAACTTGTGCATCTGGCATAGTCACAGCCATGGGAAGTAATGGGTAATTGTTTTGCTTTAAAGTCATATATGTCCTAAATGGGATGGGAAAATCCCAACCACCTCTTCCAAGGCCTTAATCCACCTTAAAAAGGGACCCTATTAAGAAATTTTTGATACAGCTTATCTATATTGCCACAGTGGAATAAGGATGTAGGAGGTCTAAAGTTACATCTGACCTTTCAAAAGTCAAACTTCACAAATTAACTAAATTTTGGGACATCTGGGTTGGTACAGATGTGATTTACAAGTGTAGGTTCACTGGCTTGGGGTTAGATACCTGGGAAGCTTTTTACAGGTATCTAACCCTGCATCTGAAAGGAACATTGTAAGGACTCAACACTTTCCTTTGTTAGGGAGTGAGTAACCCTGCTCTGCTAGAGAACTGGAGACAGGAACACATCACCAGAGAAAACACAGGCACTAAAACTTGAACTGTATTTCTGCATTAACATTGTCTCCTTGAGTGCAAGTCATCCCTCTCTCCTCTGCCTTCTTTTGTGGAACAGAGGCAGAAGTGACAGCTATGTAAATACTTTGCACTTCATGAATGGAGAGGCATCAGATTAAAAAAAAACAAAACCGCAGCAATTACCAGGACATTCACCAGAGCATTCTGCTGCAAGGAGTGTCTGAAGGAATAGGGACACCAGGCAGCACCTCACCACCTCCTCATTCCTGACTAGTGAATTACAGGAAACATTGAAAAGCAGAGATAGACACTCAGATGATCATATTCCTTGGATACATTTTCAAATTGCAGAGCTCTCAGAAATACTTCTCTTCATTTAGCCAAGAAAGAAATATCATCAAACTACTGAAAGAAACAATTCATGAAAACTTTCATGCAAAATGATACCCAGATCAAAAAATCTCCAGTGGAATGAAGACTGAACTAGACACACTTGAGTGACAGCCATTATGCACAAGACTAGGGGCCGAACAATCTCATATTCTTGTCACGTTCCCAGTGCTTTTCATCCATCTTACCTTTTTTTTTTTTTTTGCTCATACTTTCAAGCAGTTCAAAATCATTTATTTGGCATTTTTTATTGTGCCAGCTGCTTATTCCTGGTGTTATCTAATAGGATTAGGGGGATGCTGAAGGTGGGGATGTGCTGGCCCCATAATACTTTGGGAGATTAGATGTTTTCTTTGTAACATTTTAAAGTCTTATTTCATTTTGCACCAATTTAAAATGGAATGATTTCCCCCCCTCCCTCCCTCCTCCTATGTTTGAAGAGCGGTGTGTCACCTTGAAAAACAGCATGTGGGATCAAGATGAGAGAGGTGGGAGAGAAAAGCTTTCAGAAGTAGATCTGTTGTCCTGTGGGAATCAAAACTGTAAATCTGAAAAGCACAGGATTAACTATAATCTGAGATTTCAGGAGAGAAGTAAGGAAACTGCATGCTCTTGTACATTCTTGTTAAAAGTAGTATTCTCCTTAGAAAGAGAGTGGCATAAAACATCAGGTAAAATTTATCATTGCATCTCTGAAGCAATTCAAAAGGAACCTGATACATTTGCTAGAATTCTGCAGTTCATATAGATACTTCCCTTTTCTTTTCTATAAATAAATATTTTCTAGCAAGTGGAATGGTGAGATATTATGAAACCCCACTGCTCAGTAGTTAATTAGAAGTATACAGCACAGGAGCCCACAGATGTGTCCACATAACCTACTATGGAAATTAAGATACATTACCTAAAAATCCTGTTACAGCCTTGCTGATGTTCCTGTGTCTGAATACAACATGAGCAACGACAATTATAAGATATTGTTCTAGGTAAGGACATAATGCTGTAATGGACACCTCTGAAAACCTTTGTCCCTTCCATGAGCAGAGTATTTGGCAAGGAAGAAGGATCAGGGAGTGGAATATTTAAAGACACATAAAGGCAAGAGCAGTTAGACTTCACAGGAGGCATTGCTGACTTTAATTTTGTCTCAGCTGCTTTCAGATACAAAGCAGAGTACATGAACTGAACAAAGTGGCCAGGGTGCAGTTGGCTTTCACCCTGACTAGCAACTTAAAACAGCCTTGTCACATGCATGAGTCCCTTTTGTCACATTGAACTGCTCACACAGGACACAAGTCAGGGCTATCAGGAAGCAGCCTTATTCCCATGCTGCAGACACATGCCAAGAGCTCTTAAGGAAATAAAACTGAATCTCTAGGGCATGGTCAGAGGAGTTCCAGATCCAGGTTGTGGTCAAGGCTTAACTCTTTACTCACTGTTAATTCACACATGGATTACTCTTAAGAGGAAAAAAAAGCACTCCAGGTTTCACTTATATGGGTTACTTTGCATTTAAGCTTTAAATTTATCCTTAGATTTTCCTGAATCCTGTCTTTCACCTTCTCTTTCCTACCACCTTGTTCTCTATCCCGTTTCACCTTTCCTACCAAATATGCATTCTGCTGCATTTTGATTCCTACTTTTCCCTGTGATTTTGATCTGCACATAGGGAAAGTTAATGTTCAAAACCAGCAACTAGTGATATGTCAAAGCTGCTAAAATGAGCTGAATTTTGCAAGTAGACAGGTAAGAAATCTGCCTTCTATCTATTTACTTCTTCCACAGCAGATTGATCCATTTGCTGTTGGTAGGAAGATGCTCAGCATAATTCTAAAGATTCCCCTCCATCCTCCTCCACTAATCTTCATGAGCATTTGGCTTGAAGGAATCATTATATCCCAAATCCATCTCGCTCAACCTCTCTATTATGCCATTTTATTAATATCTGTGATGTGACCAAAGCATTCAGGGTTTCATTTGTAACCTGTACCAAACCTAGCTACAGACATTGATGATAAATGAAGCACCAGGTTCTATGTGAAACATTATTACACAATACATCAGTTTTATGCCAGAATTACAGATGTTTTCATGGTCTTTCTATTCAGAGAAATGGGCCTGTACACACAGAGCCTTCATAATTTGAATAGCAAGCATCTTTTAGATTGACAAAGTCATTTATAAAACCTGTATCATGACTCAAGACTAGTTATGCAAATCAGTTTTTCTTGAAGTGAGAGTTGCTGTTGCTTTCTGTTGATGAATGTGGTCTGCATATTCTCTGGAGAAACTCCTAATCCCTACCAGTATCCTGAAAATAACATTATGCTAATGAAGGCCATTTTTCACTTGTAATCCTACCCAATTAAATTTGAACAATGGCTTTTTGCATATGGACATATGTAATTGATTTCCTGAGCAATTCTTTTCTCATGCCATAATCAGTGTAAGATCCCACAAATTCCAAGGCACAACACCTGCAACAGCTGCTCTGAGTCATGACAAAATTCACATTTCCTACTTTGTCCTAACATAATCTGAAAAATAGAGGTTGAGATAAAGCAAAGCATCTTCAACAAAGTATTTCTGAACCCTCTTGGGAAAACCTGAGTTGAGCTGATAGACCCCTTGTTAAACTGAAGAAAATAAGTCAAATATAACTAAGTAGCTGCTGATTTTATTTATTTTTTATTTTTTCCCTCTAAAATATGTTTTTAAATACCTCTTAAATGTATCTCCCAGGTGTAAATTAAGGAAAATTTGATTAAATGCACATAGGTGACCAGTTGCCAGCAATGCCAAATTTGATAATTAGCTCAAACTCTTCATTGCTCCAATTCTTCCTACAGGTTCCCTCTTTTTTTTTTTTTCTGAATTTGTCACATTTCCTGTCCTATTGCTTTGCCAAAATCTTGATAATCTGAACAAAGAGACACCCCAGCAATGCAGGACATCAGGCTGTGTTCTCACTTGCTGTCATTGTTACCCAAATGCAAAACAATTAAATTAAAGTTTGGTCTTGAAACTTCACGTGACAAAGCTGCTCTGCAGTGTTTCTTTAATCTGCAAACAGGGAAACTGGAAGAAAAGTCCCAGCAGTTTATTATTATAAACCACACAACCCTAAGCTGGTAACAATACATTGCCTCAAGTTTCTCTGTGACTCAAGTTTCTTCTGTTAATCCTGTTATTCTAACATTCTGCTAAGATGTCAGACAGTACTTGAAGACAGCTTTAGGAAAATGGTTGGAAAGTCCTAATTCCATCTGAAATCCTAAAATATCCAAGTGGGAATGTTTTCTATTGACTGTTGATGCTGGAAATAAGGGAACAAATTCCATTTTGGTGTGAGGCTAAGCAGAGTAGTTCTGAGTCACCCTCTCCTTCCTGCCACTGAAGCAGCGAAGGTCTTACTAGAAACTACAGAACTCAACTCGCTTCCCTCTGAGCCTGTTGCAATCTCTGGTTTATTCATGGGAGGCAGGAACTTTCCATAATTCTAGATTTTACTGTGCTCCCATGAAATACTCTGTTTTGGTCTCCTTTTACATTCAAAAGGAAGAAAGATGAGCTTTCAAAAGGCTCAGTTTAATTATCAGAAGATATTATCTAAGAAAAGCAGCTGTAAGATTTAAATAACTTCAAGTGGCCATTTAGAGATCTGCAAAGCATTCAGTCTTTTCATATTATTTAACTATTGTAGCACTCATTCAATAGCCATGAGAGACTAGAAAATGCATTTCTAAATTAATGAGAAAGTTATTAGGAAAAAAATCTAATAGGTTGATGGAGATAGATAACCTACCTACACTCTCTTCATTTTCGTGTTTCACGTTGAGCTAATTAGCACTTTCTAATGCAACACTATTTCACAGCATTTGCATTCTAAGTGCTGAGAGGGAACAACGACTCAGATGAACAGGTTTGGAAATTAGTATATTGAAACTTTAGGAAATGTTTAAACATGAGGGGAATAAGAGGTACCATTTATAGGCTAGGTAACTATGCTGCTGAAGAAGACAAAGGCAAGTAAAAGGTACTTCAGCTTAGTGCTTTCCCAAAAGAAGATCACTTGAAAATAGATTAATAGATATTGCATATGATCTGCAGGAGGCCCAAACCTTTATTTAATATCAGGCCAGGAGACAAAGGACTTACCTGTTATCAGTTCATTTTTAGTTCTACCTACTATCTTTCTAACACTTTGCAACCAGAGATAAATATAGTCCCTTCTCCAGGATCCTTTCTGCCCTGGAAGAAAGGAGCCCACTGGGCAGAAAAAAGCAATAAATTGTAGCAATGACAAGGTCTCACATAAATATTATAGTAATTATGCCTGTAAACTGCTGAATTATTCTGGGGGCCTGACAGTGAGAACTGGGACATGAAGCAATACTTAGATACACATATACATGTAAGCATATATGCAAGGAATATTAGTCCAGGACACTAAGTACAAAGTAGCTACATGGGTAGTTTTTGCAATATTTAGAATATATGAAAGATTTGTCCTTTACTCCTATTTTCATGTTTTTGTAGTAATGTTTGCCAAGCACTGCAATACTGATAGTTACTTATGTATACATCCATTTTTTGAAACAGCATTAATCTTTCTGGCATCCCAGGAATTTTAACATCCTTGCCTAAAATATACACATAATAACTTAATTACAAGGAAATCTAACTCCAGTCTTTTAATATGTACATTTACCAATGCAACTATAAAATAATGCATGAAATACCTGCAGGTTTCCTTCATGTTCTTTCCAGCTTCAAAGAAAATCATCTGCCAGATCACATTTACAGCCACCAAGAGATTCCTTATTATATATGGATATGAATATTAGAAGAATGGGTACCAAGAGTGAAAAATGAATGACCCTGAAATAAAAAAAAAATAAATAAAAATTCCTCCTCCTTTTCTTTCTGTACCTTGGCAGGAAAGTTAAAGATACAGTGCATTTTACTTTGAAAAACTTACTGTTTTAGCACAGCATGCAAGTGGCATAACCCATGCTTGTGTTTTTTTCTTGAGAGCTTTAAAATTTAATTTCATGTAGCAACTTGCAAGCCAGTCTCAGAGCCAACAGAGTATTTCAGTTGCCTGGAATAAAGGCAATCCAAGTCTTATGAATGTAAGGGACTAACTTTATTTCAAATGCTGATATCCTTAGAAGTTTTGCTGTACTGACCACCCAGCTGATCCAGTGGGCACTACTCACAGCAGTATATTTTTTAGACTTACCATTCATGTCAGGCACCATCTGGATGCTGGCTTTCAGTATGCCTTCATTCATTAACACTGCTGATTAGACACTGGTTTTTTTTTCATTGGCCTTCAAACAATATTTCAACTATTTTATGAAGGTATCAGTGCTCTCAGAGACAGCTAAAAACCCAAGAGAAATAGTCGGTGACCATGGCCCAACCTCACACTTACTCTCAGACTGTGTGGTGCTTAGTTACCAGCCAGGGTTAAACCACGACACTATTAGTGTGCAGGAATTACTGAACACCACAAATCACTGATTTTTTTCCCTCTACCCCCTCCCCCCCACTAAAATAATGTGTTGGTGTTCACTAGCACCAGAAATGGCTAGCAGCTCCTGTAATTCCTGTTAGTTTTATGTCAGCCAGCATTTGTAAAGGCAGTCAAGAATTTGCATACTTAGGCAGAGTCCATGCTACAGACTGTACTCCACACCACTGTTTTCCAAGCAGGTTTGCTCTTGGATGTCCTCAGCCACTTGACCAGGAGTCATGACATCTAGCAGGAAAGCAGCTAATAGACAAGAGACACACATCCTACGGATGTCCTTAATTTCTGTCCAAACAAGGTACCAGGAGTTATGATTCCCTCATGTGTGAAGATTTGAAGTGAACAGGTAAAACAATCTTGTGTTGCTGGTATGAACCAACTGCTGAAAAGAAAGCTCTGCATGGAACTGCATTTCACTACTCTCTGTTTTGTCTGTGTAAAAACCCTGGAGCAGGTTGCCCAGAGAGTTGGTAGATGCCCCATCCCTGTAAGTGTCCAGAGTCAGGAGGGACGAGGCTCTGAGCAATCTGATCTAGTTGAAGATGTCCCTGATTACTGCAGGAGGACTGGATTAGGTGACCTTCAAACCCAATTCCTTAACAATACTTAAAAATAAAAGCAAGTTTGCTCTTGTTGTTCCCTGTTACAGCAGCACAGTAATGAGGCAAGTGCTAGAGCCAAGAAGAGCAGAGCTGGAATGTAGCTGCAATTAACATACAGAACTATTTTAAGAATATTTAAGTCCTGGGTAACCAGTACTGACCAAATGATGAGATATCATAATGGCTGAGTTCATCTTATGTTATGCCACCTGCCCTGAATTCAATATTTAGTATTTCATCCCATCTTTCCTGAATTCAAAATAGCTGACTGAAGGGCGAAATTCTTTGCTCTGCTATACCATGCTCTAGCCATTTGGGGTATTCTGTCACCAGACCTCCTGAAGCCTGCTCTCTTTACCACAAGTCAGTTTACTACTTCATTACAAATTATCATTCTAAATAAAAGTGTGTGTGAAGGAGGAAGTAGTATTCACATGTTCTCAGAACTCTAGTAGTGAAGGACTTGTGAATTAGATCCCTTTTTTAGCCCAGAATTGCCATTATAACCCTTCTCTGTATAGTTGTTGCTGGTATTTGCTCCAGCAGTTAGTTTATGAACCCACCAAGCAACTCCCACATCTTTTGTGTAGCTGCTGCCAAACGAGTTTGGTCTGGATTTACTTGGAGCTCTTGCAGTTGTTTTCTTCCTGACCTTCAGAAGGGAGCTGATTTCTCACTGTCATCCTTGACCTAAATTACTCAGGAGTTAAAAGGAGAAAGACTAAGGTTCAGGACACTGGCTGAGAGATATTAATAAGGAGCCTGGAACCCTGCTGCCAAACTCTCCCAAGGAAATTAATTTTCCAGGACACCACATCTTCAGCCACACACTGCTTTCACTATCAAAAGGACAGCTCACTACTACTACAAGGAGTCTGCACGGTGTAGTCATCTAGCCTTTAATTTGTGCATGAAAATTTAAATATAGGCTTTAGCCTCACTTACTTATTTCTTATGCGGCTGAAATAGGGGGTAGGAGTAAGGGACAGAATTAAGATTTGAAGAGGGTATAGTGAATTGCATTGGATTGAATTGCAAAGGTTCAAATGGGCTTATCAGCCAGTCAGGCAAGTGACAGGAGGAAAGGATAATTCACTGTGCAGCAGTGCTGCTAAGAAGGGCTGCATATCATGAAAGGTCAATGACCTTTTGTCCTTTGGCATTCATCTTCTAAACCATTGTCTAGTTCCTCTAATTTGCCTAGTTGTGTTCAGCAACCCCTTTGAGCTTTCTGAGACACTGTTCTTGCCCACAGAGAGTCCCAGAGCTTTTCTCTGGGAGCTGACTGCTATGCACATTACTTAATGTCCCCATAAAACCATTTTCCATTAGGGGGCCTTCAGGCTTGTTGGGATTTATTCGCATGCAGGGGTGGGAGCACCTTGAACAGTGGAGAGGCAGCAGACACCAGGTGACTGAAGCCCTCAGCAAGTCACTTCACATCTCACAGGTGCTAACCAGCCACCCTGCATGCTTGCTGCAGTTAAGGGAGGCAAATGTTCCAGCTCCTGAAGATCTGGCTTGAACCTGCTTACAGTATCAACAGAACAGTTTCCCTTTCTTCTTCTACTCACCTTCCTTTCCTTATGAATTCACCACAGGTCTCACTCCCTACATCCCTTCACGTCTCATTTCAACAGTGATAAAAACCCCTTCTCGCCTTTTGCTTTAGGGTTTATTTTTTTTTTTCATAAAAGCGTCCCCTTTCATTCAGGTGTCTTCAGTTCTATTATTTGTTTGGCTGTATGTCTTCTGTTGCCCTAATTACTGCTCTTTGCCACAAATTTTTCCACTTCCCTTTACATATACATATTATTTTTGTTTCATAGCTTCTTCAGTCCTTGTTCCATTTAGTGTTCTCATTTTCCTCTGTAGACCTACTCGAAGAAATAAAAGTTGTTTTCATAATAAACCCAGAAGAACATGTTACACTGTGGTGACACATTAGTCTGACTAGTCATAGCTACAATACACTTTGTCCTTTGAAGGAATCCAAGGTTTCAAAGAGTTTTGACCCCAAAAGTGACAAAAAGTCAACCGTTTAAAATGAGTTTCTGAAAGCTACATACTATATATCCACAATTTTTAAGGGAAGAAATACATGGTGACATGGTTCTGAAACAGGAGATTCAAGAACCTATTCAAGAAATACTTGCTAAAGCAATTCCAAAATGAAACATCAAAACAATTTTAATGAAAATTTTAGATCTCATTTAAGATGACATTTTGGAGGACAAATCATACAGTGAATGTTATCACCTCCAATTGTGAGCTCTCTAGACAAGCTACTCAAACACAAAAAGGTTCATATTGCCATTCATACAGTCATTGGGTAAATAAAAAATTGGCTAATGTCGAGACTGACACCACAAGAAAATGGCTTTATCTTGGGTACACACATCTGTAAACATCATTAATGCTAGACATGAGATGCAAATGGCACTATGGACTCACAGGGCTCTGGCAGAGCCCAAAATGGCACATAAAAGTCTCACTATCCTACTTGTTCCCCAAACTTCCCAGGAGTAGATTATAATAAAAGTATTTCCTAGAGAAGGTTCAAGTTTCAAGACAAAATTTTAAGTTTAAGTGGATTTTCTTTACTAGACAAATCAGTTACTACCACCAAATTATTTAGTACAGAAAAAAAGAGCAGCAAAGTCTTCTTTCAGTTCACTTGCTGAGGGAACAGGAATCTGCAATAAAGTCTTACAAGAAAATAGCCTAAATAAAGCATTGAGCAAGAAAAAGATGCTTTTGTTCAGAAAGTGACCACCAAACGTTCTCTGTGACAATGAAAGAAATAATTTGCTATGACACAGCTCAAGCCTGTATTCAAAGTGTCAAATTTAAACATGTGTAAGGTGCCAGAAGTATCATTTGGTACAGGCCTATGACGCATAAAAATCTTACATATTTCTTTTTGCTCATGTTTGTTTATATCTTGGAGCAAGGTAAGGCAGCAGTAGCTTTGATCCAAGTCTTACATTCCTCTGACATTAGGAAGAACATGTTCAGGAGAGTTGAATGGTTCAATGGTTCACTTGTCCCTTTCCCTCCTAAGAAACAAGATGCTACTATGGTTCAAGATATATTTTTTATTCAGTTCAGAGATAATGGACACAGGCAGGTAAAAAGATCCTTGCCCCTCTCTATAATCATCTGCACTAAACCAAACACACCAGTGTTCTGTTTCTGTAAAACAAGCTAAGAAGAAAATCCCTCTACTAAATCAGCTGATTAATGGATAGGAAAAAAACCAAACTAAAACCAACTCCAAGATGGTAGCACTCCACTATCCTGAAGATCACTTTTGTATTTTTTTCACCAGACTAATCAGTTCTAAGATTCTGTCTCCCTTGTTAATATTCTGACTTTATTCAATCTGTTCATACCTACTAGATTTTATGAAACCTAGAAATGCAGAACAGCCAGAATCTTTAAATTTGTAACTCCAACAGTTTCTGGATCTGTAATTTTAGAACTGGCTGATGACTGGGAAGGGGTAGCCCAAGACACAGGTTGTACCCTAGACTCCAGTGAATAAGCTGTGTACTTGCAAATATACTGCTCCAGTAGGAAAAGATGCTGTATTTTCTATTAAATGGAGGTAGGCAGGGAAGAAAAAGCAAAGACAGACCAAAAAATAGTTAAGTGCTAATACAAAGCCTCACAAACGAGGACTTCATTTAGAAATTGAATATGAGCATATATAAACATATTTTTCTATTAGTGACCTCTGGAACATCTCAGCACTAAGTGGTGCTGGTGTACAACAAAAGAGGGAGCCTTCTGCTTCTGTAAAATAGGAACCAAGGCTGTGCTCCCTCTTCATACATCATCAGGCAGTAACAGGATAGAAAGATTACAACATCTGAGACACATATCTGTGCAGGTCTAATCGTTCCAGTCAGAGATTCCTTAAGGCAAACTTAAATTAACTAACTTGAGATTCTGAATGATGCAACTTCATGCCCAATCTAACACTGAAAAAGAGGCCCTGATGATGGAGCACTAGTCAGGAAACAAGACTGAATACAGAGTTATTCCTCCCTAGCAGAGGGGGGCAGATCGGGCTGACTGAGATCCAGAGGAACAAAAAGTGCATTTTCATTTTAAGATGATTCCAAATTTCTCAGGCGAACACAGCACAGTCTGTTTAGGAGCTGACAGCAACAGGACCTTCATGATCCACTCCCATGCACAACAAACCATGGCAGTGTCAAGTGCCTAAAGGTTATGGAATGTTCCAAGCATGGAGCACATAAAGCTGTCAGGTAAGTTTGTCACAAATCATTCAGCTCTCAGCTAGGAAGCTGAGGGGAGTTGGCACTGCAAAGAGACCATGATGGTCTGTGGCAGCTCAACATGGTTTTCTAAGCTGATACTGAAAGCAGCTGCCATGACAATAAGGATTAGGCAGGCAGCTGATATATTGGCATGCACATCTTGCATATCAAGGGTGCTAACGAGGCCCCTTCTTTGCTGGGATTGCTGAGGGTCACAACAGACCATGTACAAACATACCCTGTTCTCTTTCAGCACCATTAGCAAGGGGAGTCAATAGTTAAAATATCTTGCCAGTGACAATCAAATTCCAGATTAAAGTTTGCATTCAGAAAGCCACCAACAACTTGTCTAAGGAGAAGGAAAAGGAAAAAAAAGGCTTTGTATACAAATGATTAATTTTCTTCTGCATCAGTAGATGGTGCTCTTCATATTCTCTCAGAGGTTACTTCTAAGCACAGTGCTTTTATGCCCGGGGCTAAAATCTCTAAGTGCTTTTTCCACACCCCTTTCTTCATCTTCTTAAACTGCCAGACCCTCTTCCCTCTAAAGGGGCTGGACAACAATCATATTAGTGCTCAATGGGTTCAGTCAGGAACTTCAGAATTATCTTTCATGGTAAATAACCAAAGGAGGCAGAGAACATGCACGATTTCTGTGCCTTTCTGGAAGGCTACCACTCAGTAAATACTAATGTGATCCTTCTTTTGTAAGTGCTTCTGATGGGTTCTCACCATGCTTCTGTCTGTGCTTGTCCTGAGCAGCAGAGTGACACCACCTCTCACAAGTGCTTATGGGTGCACAGTGTTTACAGACAGCATATAAATTTAACAACTTGGAGGTGCATGGAAACCACCCTGCACACCTCTGTAACACCACTTTCTCCTATCAGGCTTCTCAGAATCCTAAACACTGCAAACAGTTGCATTCAGATAAAATTTCCAAGTGCAGAATGAGGAAGGACACATCCTAGGAATGCAGCACAAATATCCTCCCATTTTCTGAGACCCAAAACAGAGACATGCATAATCTATCCAGCAGCAAATCCAGCTGTCCTCATCTCCACAGGCAGGCACAAATGCCCTTTCCTTACTCTGGAAATGGAGCATCTGGGCATTTGTTCCACTGAATTCACTGCAACTCGGGCAGGTGATGGAATATCACACGGTCTGTAAATAGTCTCAGAGGCATGACGAAAGAGAATCAGTTTCTGGGATAATAGGAAGAAAATAACTCCAAATATACATACACATAAATCAAGGAAGCTGGCACACTTACATGAAAGTGCTATAAATGATGCAGTACTGAGCAGAACTCTGTCCTTTCTGAGTCGTCTTTTAAGTCTATAGGCTTCTATAAACAGCATACTTTTTCTTCATGGCTTCCTTCTGTGTCTGGCTCTAGAAGCTGCTCTAAAGGCAATGTGTAGTATGAAATGACATAAATTTATTAAGAATATTGCAAAATGTAGCCAGTCCACAACAGTGGTAAGACCATAAACCACAAAAAGTGGCTCTGACACCAATGAGGTAGCAATACACTGCAGTACTTGTCCATGAGTTTCCCCACCAGAGGGGAAACAAACTAATAAAATGAGCCAAATATTTCACCCCCACCCAAAAAAATCCCCAAACTTCAAGGGGGTATCTGTTACCTGTACTGCTGCCTTAATTCCCTAGCACACCTGGTCAGGAGGTGTTATTCCTCAAAGGCCTGAGATTGAGTCTTTAAATTTCTGGCACTGAAGGTAACCCACAGCAAGCCACACGAAGAGAATTTAGACTTTCTCAAGAATTACCTCCTCTGCAGCTGCTCCCTTTTTGAACTCAGAAAAGCTCCTCTTTTTTTGTTGGTTTGTTGTTACTCTTTTGCCTTTCTGTAGAGCCTACTCTGTGTCCTTGGCAGGAGGCACAGTATTTCCTAAGAGTAGGTGAGGGGAAGAAGGATGTAGTGGCAAGATTCAACACTTCCACAGACATTTTTTCACATAAATGGATAAGGTTCATATCTCCATTACCTGTTGCCCCTGACCTGGCACAGTCCTTATGTAAAGACTCAGTTTTGCTCTTGCAGCAGGGCTCCCGAAGATTTCAGGAAGGATGCTGTCCAAGAGCTCCACCACAGAGCTTAGCACCATCATCTGAGGCTCAGTGCCTCTGGCTACTTTAATGAAGCATGTCTCATCATGGGGCCTTGGTTATCTATCCTTTACTGAAACAATTAGAGTTCTGCTCTGTGTTTTTCACCCACACATATTTATCTTTTACCTCATTTTCATCTTGAATATTGTCTGTCTTTTCCCTGCAGTATTGCCCAGTTATCCTTTCCAGTAAGACTCATGATCCCATTCTACCTTTGATGTAACAGAGTCATTGTTAAACTCAAGTATCCATAACCCAAGGAATTTCCTGAGAGCAAAGGAATTCAGCTTCAAAATGTGCTGCTGAAAAGCATGCACAGAGACTTTGGAACTTGCTGTCTCAGTCTGCATTTTCATGATTTCTTTGAGCTAGAATATTTGCCTTTGAGAAAGCACTGAATATGGCATGAAGATAAATACAGCTTTGGCATTCAGTGCACTCTGCTTTTTCATTCCTTATTCTAATGAAACAACACAAACCCCAGTATTTTTTTCCTGACAGAAGCCATGTATCTGATAGCCCAGAAAATCCCTTTCTGTACCTTAAACACCTCTCTCAGAAATGCCACCCTGCTGTGGTAAACTGAATTATGTATCTTGACCTGATGTTTACCAAACATATAAATTGGTTTGTTTGCACTCCATGCTCTGCTCTCTCTAGATAAGACATGCTTTGAGCAGAGAAGGGCAGAGGAAATGGTAACAAAAGAGTATGGAATTTACTGGCACTGGGAAGATTCTAGCTGAGAGCATGGGACAGGTTCTATTCCTAAAGGTAGAAAGATAAGTACAGAACAGAGCTTACCTGAAAGAAAGGAGCTTGAAAACCTCTCCAAATTAACACAGATGTCTGCTGGAAGGATCTGATGCTCTGGCTGCTCAGCTTATCATTGTAAGAAAGCCTTTGCACAGGACAGATGGATGTATTTATCATTTTAAAATCCTCTAATTAAATCTTAGTTAGGGTTAAGCTAGCAGAAAAGTCATTATGCTTGCCAGAAATCACAGGCATTGGATATAAAGCAACACAGGTATTGATTTCACTCCAGGATAACAAACATCTTCATCTCTGAGCTGCAGCAGGGCAGCTGCCAATTAATCGGCATCCTCAGTGTGCTGGTGAGGGAAGGGAAGGATATGGCAGATCTGTACAAAATAACCCTGAAGTGAGATAGGATCTCTTTGACTACTCAAGAAACTAGCTGGCTCTAAGAAATGCTAGTTTCATAGGTGACACCTCACTACTTGGTTAGCGTGCTCTAAGTTTAAAAGATTTGCCCGCACTCCCCTCCGCATTCCATTAGGAGACATCAGTGGCATGCTGCTGAAGGGCTGTGCATGCTGCCAAGCTCTGCTATTTTTCCTATTAAGGCTGTCAGGCCTCTCATCTGAGGTAAGACAACCTTGCCCAATTGTCTCCCATCCCATGCTTCACTGTCATCAGAGCTTTCCCTTGTGAATCAGTGCAGGAGAGACACTCCAGCTCTGCTCCACAGCTAGGGAAGCAAGTCCTGTCAGGAAAGACAGAGCTCCAAATGTAGCCTGCCCACAGCAAACTGCCAGCTGTTCAGCCCAGGGGGAGTCCTGCACCCACCACAGGACCAGGATGCTCAAAGCAGCAGGAGTCACAGCAGAAAAGCAGAGACATAAAAGGATGGCACTGTAAGTGCTGCCAGCCACACATTAGTGAGATGCCTGATAAAAGTGCTCTGCTCCCTCCTTTCCTTCTCCAAACCTGAAATTTAACCATCTAAATCATCTATATGAAATCTTTAAAAACACTGGCATCAATGTGAGAAGTACAGTTAGTATTTCATAGTTTGTCAGGCTCTCTACAGCCACAGGGAAATATTACCAGTTGATACAGTAAGTCATGTCATAAACCACAGGCCTGTTAGGTAGGGCAGGAACTGCCTCGCCCCAGGAATTGTAGAAGTACTAGGACAATGCCCTTCCTGAAATCTGCACACGTTTAGCTATAAATGCATTAAATCTTCAGATTTCTCCTGTGCTAAATTAGACATGAATTAATTATCTCAGCAAGCCATTGGAGACCTGAACTTGCAAATATAGTAAAGCTCAAAGGAAACGGAGAGCCAAGACTCTGCATATATACCATAGATCTGTTTGTGCAAAGAGAAAAAAGTTACTCCAGTGTGTGAAGGAAACTGTGTGTAATTACCTGCACTCAGCAGAAGCCAACCTGCATTCCTCACTGGGTATCACCCTTCCATCATGGCTTTAAACAGCCTCACAGAGCTGCTGCTGGGTAAGGTCTGTGTTCTGATTCAAGGCTGGGTGTATGATGATCCTCTGTATGGTGCATAGTATTTACGGGTTTCACTTTATGAAGAGTTTTGATACATTTCAAAGACAGACAGTCCTGTAATAATACCAGGTTTCAAAAAGCACTTTGGTACAGATTCTTTTTTGTGTGGCTTGTTGCTGGATTTCATTGCCTAAAATAAGCAGACACATTAAAATACAGAACTTCATTATAGGATAGCAGGGAAAAAATTAGCTTCAAGTCACAGTATTAATGTATGAATCATGCACCCAATTATACATTTAACCAGTGACACAGAAAACTTAGTGAGGCCTCTGAGCTTTTTCCTCAAAATTGAAAAAAAGAGAAGCTATCAACATTTTCTTAAAAAGAACCTCCTTAGCCTCCAGTTATGGAGAAAGAAATTCTGGGTTGCATGTTTGTTCAATAGTATTATCAGTGCAAACTTTTGATATATACTGAAAGTTAACAGTGGTTAAAAGAAAACCAGTCATGTACATATGGAAAAGATTCCAGCTTTTCTTTGCAAGCCACGGTTTTGCTGTTGGTACTGAGCTTAGCACGACTCCAGGAAAACTAGTGCAAAGTGTATCAGAACCTGTTTTCTCTGTGTGATCCAGTGACTCTCTGTGAACTGTCTGTCGCATGATGTAAAGTCATGATGTGCATGGTTTCAAACACAGAATAAAAGCATTCAGTAGGAGAAAGACACAAACCAGAATGGTCAGCCTTTACCACATTTTTTTTCCTCCCCAAGTGGCTGAAAAGCCCAGCCTGTGACTGTTCAGCTAAAATGGATAACTTTTCAAAAATAATTTACACTCTTCTCTCAATTTTAGCATTGTGCTCTAACTCTAAAAAATGTTTCACTTCAAGTAAAGGGCAGAGCAATGTTTGAAACCGATGCTTTGTCCAGGATGCTTGAGCCACAGCAAAGATGAACAGTTTTAACCATGCATTTATTTATGTACTGAGAAGAAATTAAAGCTCAGTGCACAAAGAGCAAATACTAACACTATTCTCTTGCTTGTTTCACTTTACTTTCAAGCTTCAGGCATGCTGGTACTTTTTCTGTTCCCTCACTGAGATGTGGGTACAGCATTTAATCCGCCTCCCTTTTCCTCTCTACCCCCCTACACTATTTAAAACCATGGTACCTCTTTATTAGGGACGTGTAGGAGAAGTTGGAAAATGGCTTGATCTACCTGCCTCCTCTGCTTGAAGGGATTGCCATCAAGTTCCTTAGCTCCATTGAGAAGAATCTTTCTTTTCAGCAGCTGCAGAGCGTGACCTAAGGAGTATTCTATGAACTACATAGCTATAGCACACTTTCTGCTAAAATGACAGCTAGTTTTCAAGATGGAAATGCCATCTATTTCTGCAGTGCTCACATAGAGGGATAGCACTGCTGGCTGCTTTGAAGTAATTCAACTTCCATCTCAGCCACAATATCTTTGCTGCCACTGGCCATATCTGACATGGAGTACCGAACTTACACACACATCAGTGGTGATGTAGAAGGATGTGCATCTTATTTTATGCATCAGTTACCTCAGTGTCTGAACAGAAATCTCTAAATAGCAACCAAATTGCACAATTGGCTATTCACCTTTAAATATTAAGTAATTTTGTTCTCTAGATTATAAAAAGAAAAAATCCACTCATGCTAATATTTCTTCATCCCTGGATAGTGCTACAAATAAAGCACTGACAAAGCAATCCAGCAAGAATTTGTTGGCACCAATAATAGCACACAGAGCAACTCTTTCCTAGTCATCAACTATGGAAGTGAGAGCTGCACACACAATAAAGAAGATAGAAAATACTCCTGAGGAGCAAGTTTCATAAAAGAGAAAAACACCTTTCTTAACCAACTCAAAATAAGAGTTATTAAGGACAGGACATGAATAAAAAGAACTTCAGTAGCCTAGATTATAAACAAAACAAAAATTGAAGTAATGAGATTATTTTGCTAATTCAAGCTAGCCACAACAGAGCTTATATAGAGCCTATTAATGTTTTGGCAATGCCAGACTTTTGAAAGAATATCGTCTTGTTAACCAGGAAGTTTAGTGAAATGTGCCATGACATTTCTCTTGGGAAAATTCTCTTGGAAAAATTTGTCATAGAATCATGGAATGGTTTGGAAGGAGCATTAAAGATCATCTAGTTCCAAACCAAAGTCCTCCCTTTGCAGCTGCAGCATTTGTGCATGACAGAGTAAGGTCACCCATGATACCTAAAGGGGTCCACGACTGCATTTTTCATCTCACACAGAGACAGGAGTTGTGCCTATGCCCTGCCTCCTTCACACAGACACTCTAACCCAAGACTCACGCTCAAACTCCTGGAACAGTACCTACTTTGGCCTCTGAAAATCGCCAAAATGTAGGACAGTCACTTCATAGGCATTCAACGTTTTGTGGGACAAGACAGCCATTTTCCACACACCTGTGTTCTTATTTTTTGTAAATGCTAACAAGTCTCTGACAGTTTAAACTACAAAAGAAGCAGCACGCTCTTTGCTGTGCTCAAATGTGCTGCTCAACAGGAAGTAGTAAGAAAACAATGTTTTAACAGCCGTGAATGTGGCAAGATGAGCGCTTTTATCTGCTTACCAGAAACTTCTTTAAATAGATGCAACCACAAGCATTAAGCTTAAGCTTAATGTCAAGCTGAAAGGCTCAGTAGTTAAGTGATTCAGTTCAAACTCATTACTCCAATGCATCACTGACCATTTTTTAAGGCTTAGCTTAGCTTCACAGTTATTTGAAATCTTTCTCTTAACCTACACACATACTAATTAGATCTAAGCAGTCTTTAAACTGCACTGCAGAGATACCTTGGCTATTTGCAATCACAGATTAAGTTGAGGCAGGCTCATACATTTTTTTCATTTCCTGGTCACTGTTTCTGACTTGTCAGACATGTACATGACCTATACATTACTTCCAGTTCAGTGGTTCTCCTACTGCCCCCTGGCAACTGTGTCATGTGAGGGAAATAGTGTCCCTCTGGATAAAATGCAGGAAGGATTTTAGAGGAGAAAACCATGTAGTTCAAGTGCTTTCACCTGCAATATCATGGCAAAGGGAGGTGGGAGCATTCACATATACACCAGTCTGATTTCTTACGAGAACCCTCAACAAGACAGCCTAGACTAGGTCTCCATCGGATTTTAAAGAGTTCAGAACTTTTCTTGTGCTCAGAAGGACAGGTCAACATGAACCATGCTGTGATAATATAGGCTTTAAAAAGTAGTGGAATAGAGTGTTCAAATGCAGAGAGAGCATCCTGAGTTACAATTCCTTACCTGCAATACCAGACACTCAGTAGAGCACAGGAGCTGTTTTGCCCACTGTAAGAGCTATTTTCATTCAGAACTGTGGCTGGGAACACTTCAGTCAAGGTAGAACAAGTTTAACTGATTGGAACACAGAGGACAAGCTTCTGACATTCTCCCAGCCATGATGAGAAAGCCCACTATGAAGGCTAAGCTGGTTAAGGACACACTGCAGAGCAGGAGTCAGCTTCATCACTGCAGCAATGAGGACAAGTGAGGAGTCAGTTCATCGGCTGAGGACAGAGCAAGGGATTTAGGCTGCTCAGGGTGATTCTCCACAAGGCTCCAGGACACATGTACATGTCTTTGGGTTTTCTACACTAGCTCCAACAGAGCCACATGGACATGATTGTGGTAGTCCCAAGAAACTTCTAAAAGAACAAGCTCGGTATTTTAGGGTTGCTATCTTGCTCACAAATTCTTCTTGCACTTTGGTCAAAGTTGATAGAGTTGTAAGCTTGCTACCAAGCACAAGTGGAGCTTGCTGGCTTCACTAGCATGTCTCACATGAGGAATAGTTGCAGGGCCAGGCCTTTAGCTGCCCAGAGGAAAGTATTTGCCCACACTTGTGTATAAGTGTGTCAAGACAGAACTAAAAAATCCTAAAACTGGGTAAATAGATTATAGCACCTTAACAGCAAATTCATTCTCGTGGCTATTGAAAGATAACTCACTAGAGATTACATCTCTCTCAGGATACAGAGTCTATCTAAACTGAAAATAAAATCTAGTGAAGTCAATGGAAAAGCCACACTTTACTTCTGCAGGTTTTGAATTAAATGGCATCTGGGCTGATTTCTCTCTGCTAAGCACACAGGGACTGCTCTGCTATCTCAAAGCGTGCAGCACAGAAAACACCACCAAAAGCTGCACAAGTATGCAGTGTTAGATTTCAAGGGAAATGTTTCAGTGTAGAATCATCAAGACAGGAAATTTTCTCTTTATAGCCCTTGGTAATAAGGTTTTGTAACATTCAGAAATAAAACCACCCAGTGGTTTCCCCACAGGAAACCCATGATACGACTTTTAATAGGAGCCACAATTTCAGGGACAGTTAATGAGATAGCTTTCTGCTTAACACTGGTTTTAAGTAAAGCGGTGATTAAAGACAGGCTTGTCTACAATGCAAAAAGCACCTTAATTAGTTTTTTTAAATTTTATTATTAGTACAAAATTCACTGTAAGAGATAGAAGAGCTCTCTGCAGCATTTGAAGCTGACTTGAAAGGCCTCACTCTTTCTGGCAGCTATTTTAAACCAACCTCTCTCCTGTAGCACTGTTCTCATTTGTGTTCACTGCACAAGGAGATCAGGTCTGCACCTGACACTGAAGTAAAGAGTCACATGCTCAGCTTAAAAGAACAATTCTACTTCTCCAATATGTTTGTGAGACCAGAACCAGAGCAGACTCCACAATAAACCAAATTAAAAACATTTCTGCTGTAGTTACTTTGCCCAGAAAATTCTGAAATTTCATTATTAAAAACAGATTTCCATTTCAAACAGAAATATAATTTACATCTTGCAGGAATACCTATTCTTTTCAAGACTTCTACTATAGTGTCTCTTACATTCTTTGCAAGGGGATTTCGACTACAACACTTAGAATAGAAAATGATACGATTTTTCAAAGAAAGGTTGCTATTTGAGTAGTCATAGAGAAAGTAGGCATTTGAGGCCTGATGGTGCTGTCAGTTGTGCCACTTCTTTCACCTTCAGGAAGCCAGAATAAACATGCATTCTGCAGTCTTAGAAAAGCGCAACTTGCATACATCACAAAATGTACTTATGTACTGTTTGACTCCATTTCAGCACAGACTCACTCCCTCATATACATCTGTGCACATCAATATTTAATCATGCTCCATTTACCTTTTCCAAGAACTTCAGTAGCAAGAGCTGTTCCCAGCCAGGGTAGATGTCCACTTGAGACAGACTCTTCTCTTGAGATACCAGCATCATACGTTTATCAAAGATCACATAAGTAGTTAAGCAGGCAGAGATACTTTACCAGAATATGCGCCCAGGAATTTATAGCTTGGGGACTTAAAAAAGAGGAGGAAATGCCTTTGTGTGCAATAGATGGGGATGAAGTAGCATTACCTTATGTCTTTCTTTCTAAATATAGTCATGATTTGTCCTTGTCTCTGTTATCCTGAATAACAGCACTTTAGGCAGACTACTGGCTCCCTAAGATTTTAATGTAGCACTGATACAAAGAAAAGGAAAAAAAAGAAGCCTCATATTCACAATGGATTTTACTGCCTGAAGCGAATATTTTCTTGCTATCTAACAGAGCCTTCTGTCTCTTGCAGGTTGCCCAAAATAGCACACCAAGTTCACATTTATTCCAATAGACTTTGCTTTTGCAGCCATTTGAAGCTGATACAGTACAGCAATGATTTGCTCTTGGAGAGCAGATTTATTAACACACCAGCAGGACTACAAACCCCCAGAAATCCCCTGCTGCATTCTCAGTATTCACCTTTCCATTATGCTCCTAATTATCTCCAAAGGAGTTTATTTCTTGTAAGCTTCTTGTTCAGGCTGATAAGCATTTTATTCTGAATCCTCTGCAGATCTCAGATTTACTGCTCGTGCTCTTAGCTGAGAAATTAAGCAACTGTCTTAATTTTCACAATGCACGTCTTCCTCCCTCTCCAGTTTCTCTCTCAGTCTGGTATCCTTCTATAAGAATTCCCACCATTTTGAGAATTTTCAGATTAATTCCTCCTGCTCTACTCACTTCATGATGAATAAGATTTGAGTAGTTAAGAGTCTATATCACCCTTAGACTTGAACAGGATATATTATATTAATAAAGTCTAATCTATTCCTTCATGTTCAAATAAGATGCTAATCCAGTAAATAATTTCTTAAGCCTTGATCCAGGGCAGTTAATATAAAAATAATAATCCAAAGTAATAACATGCCAAGTAAACACAGATTGCAGAGGACATTTTCTCACATGAGAGTCTTTCTTGAAGAGCAGAGCTTTACATTGCTCCTTAGACTACACTGAGGGCTATTTCAGTTTATGTATTCCAAAAAGACAAACATGGTCACGTGACTCACTTTTTTTTTTTTTCCTAAGAAACCCCTCCTACATTATACATTGTAGGAAATCAAACTGTTTGCTCTGAAGAAAAACCCCAAAGCCCAAACTATACCTAAACCATCAGAAGTTCACAGAAGGTTTCTGTGACAGTGCTCAGCATGCAAGCTTCCTCTGGAAGAAGCCACTTTGATTCTGAGAATGAAATGGCTTCTCTACCTAAACACAGACATGTCTCTTTAAATTCTAAAGCGAAATACACACAGTAAGCCACATGATGATTTATCCTTTCTTTCCATAACTGTACTGGACTGTAGCTCCAGATTCATAAACTCTAAAGAATGGAGGAATGACATTCTGTTATTCTAACCTGACTTTCAAGAGCTGGCAGTGTTATAATTCCTTTATCATGCCTCTGAATCCTGATGTTGCTAAACTGTAGGCTCTCAGCAATGATTTTCAGACTTGGTTTAGAAACTTCAAGAGACGAAGAGTCACATAGCACTCCTAGGTGAAACAGTTCTGTAATTTAGTCTAAGAAGTACTAAATACTTCAGTTGAATTCAACATAACATTAAACCCAAGAAGACTTAGAATGTGAAGATGAATATTACAAAAGTTTGTATCACATAAATGAAACTAATAGTCCTGGACATGGTCTTCTGAGGCAAGATAGGTGGATAATAAATACAAGGGTACATAAAAAATACTTTAATTCTCTCTTGGAGGAAAACACTGAAGGAGAATGCGTGTTCGCTGGTAAAAGCTGAACCACATTTCCTGTTTGTAAGAAAGGAGGTGAAAAAAAAGACTGGAGGGATTTGAGATTGAGGCAACTCTAAAGACAGGTTCACGCTGCCAGGTTCAAAACAAGAGTATCCAGCATCTGCCAACATAACTTGATTTCCTGTTGGATAAAGGGGAGTGGAGTATTCCTAGAAACAACAAAACCAGGTAAGCCTTATCTTTTAAAATTTTAAACGTAGGAGCAGTAGAACCATGCTATGGTAGATAGCAGCCTTCCAAGAAGGTGGCTCAGGGTGCTAAATCTTTGTTAGTTAAGGTTTGCTAACAAAGATTAAGCATTGGCATTAGTTTTATGCTGAAAATACTGTGCTGTGGACCTTCTTATTTTACAATGTGCTGTTTCCCTTCTGAAATATGAAGTTGATATCTTACAAACCAATTAGTTGTGCACTAATTAATTGCAGTTTAAGAAATCTTTTTCAGATAATTAATCCTGTATTAAAATCTCACACAGGTGAAAGCATTTTTAATGCTAATTTAACATTCATCCGTCTCTTAATGGGTTTCTTTTTCGAAGGGCCATTGGCACAAAATATTATTTATATCAACACTTAATTGGAAGGGGGGAGGAAAGACAGTTTTATCTAATTTTTAACAAATTTGCAGACAAAAACAAGAGGAAAGAAAGGAAAACCATTTTGTGCTCCAGATCATCATCATAAATCTGGTCACAATTAATCTGCCTGTGAGGATAACACGTTGATACCACAGATGGCATGTCCACCTAGATGGTATCTGTTCTTCACCTCACGTTCCCTTCCAGTACAAAAACCTGGTAGAAGTATGCTAATCTCCCTGTTATCCTTTGTGATGGATTCTCTAAACAAAATAGATCAGAGCAAGAAAGAACAAAACATAGCACTTCTGCTACCTGTTGCTATGTTGTTAAGAGGACAAATATTCTACATGAATCTGATTCCACTCCCCACAGGTAAATACAGGATTATGTCCACTCCTTTGAGTTGCAGTAAAATGAATAGCAGAAATTCATCCAGGAAAGATTAGAATGTTTTGGAGGCTTTTGTGGTTTTTTTGGTTGGGTTTTGTTGTTGTTTTGGTGTTTTTTGGTTTATTTTCTCTCACAGCAGTCCAGTGACAGAATAATGAACCCTGTAAAGAGAAAACCTAAGAACAAATAACCAAAACTCTGTTTATTCTGTCTTGTCTCTGTTGATGGAGAAACTTGTCAATAGACTTTTAAAGAGAAAAAGCACAATTAACTACGTATTTAGAAGGTCTTTTGTTTGTCTCTATTTTGTGGTGTGAATATGGTACTTTCAGTCTATACCAGTGTAAAATACACTAAGAGGTGGTAAATAACCCAATCCCTAAAGTCAGGAAAGTATAAACATTATCCAAATGAAGTAACTTACCTAAGATAGATGTTCTACTTGGATGCTACTCCAAGTTTAACCTGGTTTTCAACGAGAAATGGAAGAACAGCAGCATAAGAATATATCATTCATACTAAAGAGAGTCTGATATTAGTTAATCAAAATACTGTCATCTTTATAATCATTGAATATACTACCCCTCCACTCACACATCCTAAAGTCTTCTAACAATAGAATAAGAATTGTTGTCCCTCTCATGAAACCTTTGGGTATATAATGAAATTTTTCCTTTCACAGAGGAGCACATTTCTTTAAGAATACTTCAATATTATTTCTTGAAACAAACTACTACCATCCTTAAGTTTTCATATCACAGATAGACTATCACAGAAAATCCTGAAGGAATTTTAGTTTATCGTTTTAGAATCATAGTGTCCTATTCCCAAGTGGCCCAATTATTCCATATGACTTTTTTCAAAAAGTACAACAATTAAAAAAAATATATTCAATTTGATGGCTTGAATGAATACAGTGAATACACCCTGAATACAGTGTCATGGGTTCTTTGCACTAACTATGTGTTACATAAAAAGGATTAAGATAGTTTTGCTCCATTTGAGAATAAATTACTTGAATGAGAATTAAAATTAGAGAATTGAATTAAAGACACCATTTCAAAATGGAATATAATTAGTCTAATAGACTTACTGTTTATTTCTCACTCACCATCTACAGTCTCCTTATCATATTTTTGTCTTTAGCACAACCTGTTAACTGTGAGAGGTTGCATCTGCTATTGTACATTAAGGGAGAGCAGTGTAGTTATCTGTGGAGACAAATTGTTTTTCACACAGTCAGCTTTCCTTCTAATGCTGTTGTTGTCAGAGTAGTTAATATTGAAATAATGCATCTATAAATGTAAGCAACATATGAGAAACACCTATAAGGACAAGAAGACATGGGAAAGAGCTGGGAGTTGCATATCTGTAAAGCTAGGATATAAAATTGGAATTTCTCATATTTTATGTCTGGGTAATATGATTAGCTTGAAACTAATGTTAGAATGGCATAGAGCTCTCAGAACAGTACCACTACACCTCTGATCAAGGTGTTTACTATGGTTTTATGGGTAAAAACTGCTGTTGTTTCTCCCATATAAGTAGTGTTGACTGACAAACAAATAGCTAGTATTGCAAAAACAAACAAACAAAAATATACTGAAGTCACACATATGTTTGCATACATTCTACTGAAACACAAGCAGATGTTTAAGTCAGTGTCGTGGAAAATAAATTTAAAAATAAACAAAGTAGTATTCATCCAGGAAGAAATTTAAATGTTCTTTTCTTAATCTACCCACACCCATTAAATTCCCTAATTCATGCTTAAGAAAGAACTATAGATTATGAGATTTAAAACATTGGTACATTTTATGAGAAATCCAAGTTTCATACACTTCTTTTTCCTAGAGTGTTTTTAAAGTTCTTGAGAAATAGGATTGCTCAAGTACTATAGAATTTAAACTGGAAAACTAAAAAGAAAAAATTTATATCCGACCTTTACTATTTTCCAGATAATAATTTCAATTTAAATCAAAAGCTGAAATAGGAAAATAATACTTGTCAACAAAAAGTGTGCCAGTTAAGGGGTGAAAATAGACAAATTGAAACTAAGCGTTTTCCTTCTACTCTGGAAACACCGGGAAAAAATTGAATTATTGAATCAAAGAGATAAATGACAACACTCTATGTGAACAAAAAGGAACAACATTAGATCATAACTGTACTTTAGGTACCTGCTCACTCTTTATTCTAGTGAATCACAGTGTTGTGGCTTGTGGAATGGGCTGCCCAGGGAGCTGGTGGAGTCCCTGTCCCTGAGGTGTTTCAGGAAAGACTGGATGTGGCACTGAGTGCCATGGTGCAGTTGGCAGGGTGCTGTTCAGTCACAGGCTGGAGTCAAGGACCTCAGAGGACTTTTCCAGCGTTGATTCTGAGATTTTCCACAGTTGATTCTGTGATTCTATCACAGTTACATGTTCTTCGCTTCTCATAGACCATAATACTGCTTCTGCTCCCTGGAAAAAGTGTTTGTAGGAAAAGAAATATGAAATGAACGTGAGAAGAATGGAAACCAATCACATCAAATAAGATAAAAAGACAGGAGAAGAATGAGAGATGATTCTGATCATTTAGGCACAACAGTGAAACTTTAAATTGCTTGTCCTGGACAGACTTGTAGTTTTGGACAGGTTGCATGGGATGCAATACTGAGTGTCTAATTGCACAGTAACCAGGTTCCAAGGACTGGTGATTCTTGATGCACCCTGATAATAATGTCTCAATTTAGGATCTCCCATTCTTTTAATTCCTTCCCTGAAAAATTGAAAGGATGTATAGCTGCTTCATGGGGATGCTGTCTCTCCCCATGAATGTCTGTATCTCATTGCAAAAAAAAGTGCCTTTCAACATGAAAAGGAATACTGCAGTGATAGAGAACTCTCAAACACCTTTGGGAAAACTTAAGTGGTAGAAAGGAAGGGAGACAGGATGTTTAGTTGAAAAAGAAGAATAAATGGTCACTGAAAGTGCCAAGTGCAAAAAAAAAAAAAAGTTAGAAGTCTGTCAGAAAATTACAGCTTATTTTCTTTGCTTTGTTCCCTTTAAAAGAATTCTGATCAGTAAAGAAACCTGCATCCCAGAAGCCCAGGTGATTTGTGATTTTTTTACTACCAGGGCTTATCTTATCTTTTTTTGTCATTATAAAGACATCTGGGGGTTGGAGTACAAAACAAAAAGAGCATTGGCAACACCAGCACAACGAGGGGGCAAAACCTGTAGGAAGGTTTTGAGCTGGAGCAAGGAACAACGCTGTGTCTTCTCAGCAGGAGCAAATACATTGCCACCATCCCCTGGCCAGCAACATGGAAAAGTGCATTCCTGTACTCCTTCAACTCAGCTTTGCTGCAGAAACAAACAAAATGTCAGCTTCCCCAGGGAATCCAGATATGTCAAAAAACAAAGTGCATTAAGGATCAGTATTGTGCAATCCAGCCCCTTGACTGCTCTGCTCCAGCTACACTCTTCTTTTTATGCACTATAAGAGGAGCTCATTAGTTCTGGGCATCAGGCAGGCTTTATTTCAAACAATCCAAATCTCATAGATCATGAACCATGCCTCTGGGGAAAGTTTAGAACCAAGCTGCAAGCTCCTTTCACTCATTTATTTGGCTCAGTGTTTCTTCTATCAAGGAAGGCTTTCGCAAGCCATTTGCAGCAATGCTGATAATTTTGGCCACTAGACGGCCACAAATAGGTTATTTCCTTCAGCATGGTTTGTGATGGAAAACTTGTATAAGCCAGGTTAATCAAAGAATTAATAAATTAAAAAAATAGATTTCACGCAGAGGGTTTTTTCCCTGTGCTTTCTTATTGCAAGGAGAGGCAAGTTTAGAGTAAAAGAAGATTTTGTTCACGTAACTGGACCCACCTTTTACTGAGTGATTTTCCAGGAGCTGTTTGAACTTTTCCTTGCAGTAATATTGGTTCCCAGCTGATGCTTATCCTTGATCATCACTTCCTCTGGGTTCTCAGGCAAGAAAATAAGTACAAGTGGTTTTAATAGCTGGAAAACAATGAAAAAAAACATAACCAAATTTTGACTTTTTTTTGCAGGGATTATTAAAACATTACAGTCTTATTCAGAGACACATACAGCAAATTTGTTTTGACTAAATTCAGAACTACTTTCATGATCTCCAGAATTTAGCTAGGAATTTACTAACTTAAACATAAGTGCAAAAATAATTTCAAAGCTATCCAGTAAAATGGCTTTTTTTTATTAATTCCTGATTTTTACTGCATCTTATAGGCAAACCAATACCTTAATCTTTGGCTGAATTCCAACAAAACAGTATTTCTGCTAACAGTTTATTAAAGTTGCTTTCTTATTATTTAGCATCTCATGATATTAATTATTTAGCTTGTATAGCAATAGCTGTCAGAGAGTAAACAACAAAATAGGAGCTTTGATTTGAAAGCAAAACTCAGCCAAGCATGAAGAATACAGTAAAACTGTTAGAAAACACAAATAGCAAATTTTCTTTCAGTTACAGGAATGGACTGCCATTTTTCTGTCTGGGGAGTTTTGGCCTTCCTGAGTTTGGCACTGATTGTTTCATTGACACTGAATATTTCACATTGTATGAGAAAGAAGCAAGGTAAGCAATGTTCCTTTGTAAGGAATCAAGTTTCAATGTTTGAATCCCTACTCTGAGATATCAAGTCGACAAATTGATTCTTCTGAATCTTAAAGTTATATTTTGGCAAGAATGATTTTACTAGAGAGGATGTAGCTCTTGAAAATTTTTAGCACAGTCAAGTATGATTACAGAGTGACTGCTCACTGCCTGATCCACTGCTAAAACCAGCTACCCAAATCCATTCTCTGAAGGCAAACCAGCAGAACAAAAAGAATTTAGTCCGGACTAAATTTTTATTTTTAAAGTATATTTTAAATACCTACAATTTCCTTACCCAGGAAGTATAATTTTCCTATAATTGGCTATTATTTATGCTTAGATTTAAACATTATTTTAAATAGACGCATTGATATAAAATACGTTGGAGAAAATTTTCTCCTCCCCAAATTCCTGAATGCTCATTTGAATTTCAGATTTCATATAGATTTTATGCCTTATCAGTCTATTTTGGAAAAAAAACCATTCTAATTGCTTTTCATAATGGGATTCTACTGTATTTCTTAAACCAATGGCTACATATGACTACAGTCATACCCTGGTTTTGGTTGAAATTTACTTTTACTTTTTGGCAGATTGTGCCAGTGCAATCTGTCTTATGCGTGCAATTCTGTGGTTAGGAAGTTGTACAATCCTCACCATTCCTTTTATCCAAGGAAAACTGCACCTGTACTGTATGTGGAGGGGTGGGCAGGCCAACACTGGTGACTTCACAAAGGCTAAATACACCTGTATATATAATCTACATAAACAGAAGTCCTGTGCTTATAAACTGAGTTCACCAAGTATTAGAGAATCAGATACTCACAGGATATTAAGAGAGTTGCTGGAGTCCTTTGGAGTGGGTGTGGGTTGAGCCTTTTGGTTTATTTTTTGGTTTAGGGCTACTAGGCAGGTATTTCTGTGAGGAAGAATCACAGTCATTTACAAAACTAACCTGATCAAGGTCTAGGTCAGAGTGGCTGATGCTGCATTACTCATTGAATTGGAGCTTACTGTGGTAAATTCTGGAGTCCTGGAGCAGAGTTAAGAAAAATCAGGCATTCCTGAATTATTAATAAAGCTCTAGCATGAAATCTCTTTGTAGCCATTGTCTCTCTGCTTCAGTTTCTTCATCTGTGTGGGTCACAGGATCTTGTTTTCAGACATACCAGCAGAGCTAGTAAAATAAATAAATCTGTCACTTCATAATATTAACATGATTCACCTCCCCAGACAGAGAAAATCTGAGAAAAAAAGATAAGGGAGAAGAAGAAGGTAGAGGAAATAAAGAATGAATCATATATGTTATGATACATTTTTTGCGTACTGTAAACTAATGTAGACTTTGCAGCCACAGCACAGGGCCATAACACAAACATTTCTTGTACTTGACAAAAGTATTTGAGAAAAGTAGAGGGACAACTGAAGATCCTGAGAACCAGGTCTTTCAACTGTATTCTCTAAAACAAAATCAATAGCATGCCTGTTGAGACAATTATCTGAAGTGGTCTAAAACAACGTTTCATTTTCTCTTTTTTTTTTTTTTTTAAACAAATTTTCCAGCTAAAATGCATAAAGACTACGAAGAGAACAATCCAAGGTAAGTTGTATAAAAAAGTTTCTTTCTGGCAAGGGTAAATATGCAATAAATTATGACAGCTTTGGAGGGATGGCATAGAGGAAGATTCAGCATCTCATGCAGTCTGCCTGGAAATATTGGTTGTGGAAAAAAAGTTTTCAAAAAACCCAGGGAAAAAAATTCACATGTGAGACGCATCCTCCAGTGATTTTATCAACAATGAAGTAATTGCATGGAAATACTATAATTTTATGTGAAAGTGCAAGATACCGAGCTAAACCACCATTACCTATCACTTAATAATTCCATAATAATTTAAAAGAACTTTCAGCTCCCACAAAACAGTGATAAATTATAGTCTGATAGTTAATACTTGGGGAGCAATAATTTACATGTATTTACATTTCATAACCATCTTTTACACATGGCCAAAAGCAATAAAACAGCCTATTTACAGCTGCAGGATACCTCATGATCTGTTACACAATCTCTTATGCCATACAGAAAAAAAACCCCAAACCAAGCCCAAACTTTAGAAAACAGAGATGGCTAAAGTCTCATCTCAACCTAAATATAAAAGGCCCTTGAAACAAAAATACAAAAGCTTGCACCTGATACCCAAAACCAATTCTCAATTACAATTTTTCTTGAAATTGGGAAGTCTGTATTTGTTTATTACTGCCTGTTCAGATGAAAACCACCCCTGAATGTGGTGTTAGAGCACAACTTCATCCCCTTGACGAGATGCCATGTAGGGGTGCAGGAGAAAGGTTACACAGTGCTTCCCACTAGCAATTCCCATTTTACAGACCCACCTAGAAACATTTTCAAGTAACACCAGGTAATGAAACACAACATATAATTAAAAATGCAAAGCTGAACTTGGCTTTGGTCCTGTCTGTATCAACAGAAGCATTTTAGTTGAATCAAGACAGGACCTTTAAGAACATTACCCAAAAAGACACATATGGTGCTTTAGTTTGTGTTGCAGAGTGGTCTCAGAGGACATGAACTGGGTTCCTTTCAGTGATCATTAATATTTCTTACCTTACCTCAAACTGTAGCTTAATAGTCTTGAGATTAGCTTTGTGCTTATAATGAGTTTACAGGAAAGGAGAGTTCAGTTCTGGGCTAGGTAACAAATCTCTCCTGAGAATACCCACACTGCCATTTCTGCCCCTTCTGATATTTTTGGTCTTGTTTCTAAGATCGTAAACAAACTGCTATATATAGATATACACACACAATCTGCATATGTGCATAAAACATTTACTAAAATAAAGTATGGGGGTGCTAAATAAAGCATATTCTGTGAATTAAAAGTATTTTTTCATTCCCCATGTAGCTATGATGGCTATGACACAGAAGATTATCCAGTTTATGGCAATCTCAATCAAGATATTTTAGGTAAGGTTCATTTTAGGAACATATGTCTATATTTTATAACTATTCAGTAGCTATAAAAATGTATGATTAAGAAATGATTGTCTGACATATTTTGCATTTCTCAAATGGCAAACTCGATAATCTACATCTTTTCAACTATTGTTGTAATTATTAAAAGATACTTGGGATAGAAATGCAAACCTTCATACTGCACTACTATTTATAAGAACAGATCTCATACTGAATTTGATTTTTTACGGTCCACGTGGTCCTGTTCAGCCAAGTATCTCAAAACAAAGAGCTTGTCTAAATGTAAAGCTGCACTAACTGAAACAACAGCTTGATCCATGCCTATTAAAGCAATCTAAAGCACACATTACTCATGGCCCAAGGTCAGTGCTCCCACGGAAGCAGGCAGAAACAAACACATACCAGCTCTCTGCTGTGGCTATCCACATGTCACCAGCAACATTTGACAAATGTGCTGAAGCCCAGCAGCTGAATGGTGGGCAGACAGCTTGGCTTTGCTTTACTGTGCTCAAGTTAATCCTTGGCAGAGAGACACCACATTAAAGGCTGTAACATCATATAACTGCAGTGAGAGCTAGTTGTGCTGAGGGTTTGTGTCTTGAAGCCCTTAAAGAGTTAAAGCAGCATTAAAGTAGCAAGAACACAACTTTTTCTGCAAGTCTTAACTGGGGCTAAGCAAAGCTAAAGCACTTGAACTGCAGGAAAAAAGAAGCCCAAACAAACCCAACTTTTTCATGCACAGTTTGCATAAATTTAATCAAGTCAACACTCAAATGCAGTGACATTGTAAAAGTCTGAAAACTGTAAAGTAATTTGTTCTACTAGTGGCTAAAATGAGATGTGAGAAAATAATGAGAACCAAATTCACAGAAAACTGAAGTAGACTCAGGAATATAATTTAATCACCAGCTGCTACAACTTACAACCTCTTTCTCAGCCAAAGAAAAGACTGCCTGTGCTGAAAAAATCATCAGTATGTGGCTACCTCTTAATTGCAAGAAGTCCTCCCACCACTCTAAAATGATGCCCATATAGCGAATAATGAGAAACTTCTTCATATGAACACAACATGACTTTCATTTTCACAGTATGTGTCTGAATTTCTTAGCTATTTACCTCTCTATAATTAGAGGGAGAGATCTGTGTGTGATTTCAAAACAAACACCAACATACTACCAAAGCAAACTGAGGGGAGTGCATTCTCTAGCAGAGAGAATCTGTCTGTCTGATCTTTCAAGACTCAGTAGCATGTCTTAATAAAGATTTTTCTACTTTGATAAATTACAGAAGAATGTTGTTACGAGCAGATGAAGTCCCAGCCTCAAAGACCAGTTAACCAGCTACAGGTATTTTTAATTTTGGTTATGGATTTCTGAATTAGGGTAATATGGCCTGTCTCAGAGTTCATTTATCCTGTAAGAGTATGTAACAAAAATCTTCACACTCTCACAAAAATTACCATGCATTGGTATCCCAGTTCATCAAGGTATTTCAGTACAAACTTGACCCTCCATTAATGACCCATAGTTATTAATAAGGAAGCATAATTATAGATAGTTCAGTTCCATGCAATACAGCATAATAAAGCTCAGCCAAAGGCATGCTGATCACGTGGCATTAAATTTGCATCCATGACCATGGCTTATGTAAAGAAATAATTTTATTTGGTTCAGTTATCAACCAAGTGAAACCACAAGCTTCATCACATGATACTCATGAGTTTGACTGGCTTTCTCCTGTCCAGTGCATCTATATGCCTTAGCCAGGGAAAGATTGCTTTCTATTGATTTATACTTTGTTGAGATATGTTTGCCTATAAGCACACAAGCTTCAAATGAAATTTGCCTGTAATTGAAGCATTCCTAGCATCAATTTCCTGAGCTGACTGCCACATATTGCATAAGGACTGATTTTCAGACATTCTCACAGGGTATTTCCAGGAGGTAAAGAAAAACTTTTTAAATCTAGACATTCCAATATCAATAGTCATTGATGGTCTGGCTTGAAAAGCACAAAAAAAACCCAGGAGAGAGACACAAAAAGCCTACATTGCAACAAAAAGCACTAGAAATGAGATTGTATATATAGGCAAGAATCATCCATCTTTGGTTTTTTGCACAGACAAAGCCTGCTAATAATGTTAATAACTAGATTCTAACTAAAAGATAAAAAAAATGAGAAGGAAACTAGATCAATAGTGTCTTGCATCCCAAAGAACCCGGACTTATTACATAAGCTTCCCTCCTTCCCACAGAGGATCTTTCCAATAATGCCTTAATGAATTTTTCCATATTGCCACTATGAGTCATTTAGCATTAGTTTATATTAATCTGTTTTCCATACTCCCACAGTTTAATAATTTGTACTTTTAATGAGTTGCTTTACAGCTAGTTTAGGCAAATTTCAGGTAGAATTATGATTAGAGTATAGATATGCTTGAAGTCTTAGATATAAATTTAAAGCAAGGATAACTACTGAATGTTAAAGTGAATTTTCTTTTAGGTGGAGTCTGCCAATCAGATGTGTTATGCCTCACTTAATCACAGTGCCAAGGGAAAATGCAGAAAACCAAGGAGGAAGAAAGATCCTTCATTAGAAGATGAAGAAGAAAGATCATCTAACCCCAGGGTGGCTTCCAAAGTTAGCATTTACCTCAACAGTGAGCAGCTGGCTGCCGAAAACACGGCAAAAGTAGAAGCCATTCATGATGATCCCATCAGATTAATGGGCTTGATTCATAACACAAAGGGGGAGAACCGAATATGTAATGAACCAAATATGTAACTGTAAAGTTATATGCAACAAGTTCCTCCTCATTCTGGAGGAACAATGAAGGATTAGGGATAATCTGGAAAGCTGACATACTAAACAGTGGTATGAAATGGGTAAGTTAGTGTTCCAAACTGCCTGTCAAGCATATTTATAGACTAAGCAAGACATAGGTCCAAGACTGCTACTCAGATGGATCTGCCCTTCAGAAGAAAATTTGAAAGAGCTGCAGAAGCTGGTAGCTCAGAATTCACATGGTAGTGATTCCAGTAAAAATAGATCCCGTTTTAAACAATCATCAACTTTCAAGCAGTTCTAAAATACCTTCTTGCTGTCTATAGAGCTCTAGCAGAGTACAATTCTATATTAACTGCAATACTTTTGAAATGAGATTGTTTCATTCTTGCACAATGATGATTAGTTTTACCAAGAACTGATCTGCTGCTCCACACTGAACTTTCTGACTGCAACTGGTCTATGGCAATGACTGGAGAATAATTTAACAGCTGATTTAAAGTAGCAATTGTACATCTCATGAGACTTAGCAGTATCTTTATATACCTTTAGTTTCCTCTAACAATACGAGAATACATCTCAAATCTCAACTCCTCTACTAGTGTAATATTGTATACAGCTGTATTCAAAGGTCCACAAAGACATTATCGAACCATCTATAACAAATCCAGGGAGGATTTCTTCCTTCTAATACTCTATGTTATGTTTACATTCCTATTGCGTTTTCCATTGCCATCTTTACTAACTACTTTACAAAAACAAGAAGAGCTTTTTATTTCCCCAAACCCTTCACTTACTGTGTGCACATTCATCTGAAGACTAAACTCTGTAAATGGTAGCTTTTATAGAGTGAATATCTATTTCTATATCCTGGGAGTCATTAAGTAGTTACAGCAGGAAACAATAAAGCAAGTTGATGTAATGTATCTGCCTCTAGGTGTCAGACACTTCCACTTCCTCAAAAAAACAGGATACTGGAGCCTCTAAAATCCACACAGAGCAGTGCCAAGGAACTTGAAACTCTGAAGCACACAGAGCCCTAAAACTGTATGAGGTCCTGAAAGAGATAGACCTGGAAACAAAAGGCCCATAGTACAGAGAGCCAACACCTTCTAACAGCAGAAATGGATGGACACATCAAGGGATGAGACAAATAATGGGAAAAAAAAAAGAAAAAAATTAATGCTTAAATTCAACCTGTCATTAATGGAAATGAAGTACCCACTTCTCTCATTGAGTGTACATGTAACAGTAAATCCACTCTGTGGGATTTAAGTACATTTAGTTTCCTTTCTAGTCTCAGTCTTCATTGTTTAGTCCAGTTATGTGTTTATGCCAATTTTCATCAGCTGCTTTCCCTTACAACATAGTTTGTTCAAAGAGCAGGGCATTTTGGTAAATATTCACCATATATATATATGTATGTATACATACATATATATACACACACTTCCTTTTCACATTTAATCACTGCCTCCAATAAATTACTGATTGTGGCTCTCAGACAGGATGATCTTTAACATCCTATCAACTATTTCCAAGGCATTTGTAATGCTGCCACATTCAAATTTAGCTTTATTATTTTGGCTCTTTACCCTCCCCATCTACTTAAATAAGTAATCGAGCAACCTAATTTTTTAATGACTTTTGGGGTAGTTTTCAAGTGACTACTAAATCCTTACATGAAAAAGGATGTTCAGTATTGTTGAAGACCTTCAAGATATTAGAGAAAGATCTACATAAACTATTGTATACTGCTTAAATGCTTTACATATAAAGCACGTTTCAACTAACTACAACATAGGAGGTGCTAGGTTTACATTGTCTCAGTAACCTCATCTGTTTTTCCACTGTTCCTTTAAAAAAATTATAGCAAAGAGAAGTAAGCTTATTATTGGTAAGCTTAACGTTCAAGTTCAATGGAACAGTAAAGAATGAGTAAAGAAATATGGTAGAAAAAGCAAAACTGTTTGGAAGGGTAGAAGAATGGAATTCAAAACATGAGAGACCAGATAGTACCATTGACATCTTTTTAAGTTGAGACAAATGTAATCCAGCAGTAATTATAGCATTTGACAATCACTGCAGATGTACCTGGCTAAACAGTATCATTAGGAAAAACATAGAGTTTTGCTTGCATCATGCTTTTAAGTCTGCTGACTTACATGGTGTAGAGGATCAACTCTAAAAATACCAACTTTCTCCCTTTTTTGCTACTGCTAGCACCAAAACATAGCATTGGCATGATCTTCTCTTCCAACACTTAAAGATTTTCCAAGAATGACCTCTTTAAATTATTTCAAAGTAATCTTCATGGAGACAATTTTGCTATGTTGAATAAACAAACTTACCTTCCTTACCTGTGTGAGCTGCATTAAAGTTTCTGTGTAGAAGTCATATCTAGATTCAGAATAGGTCCAAAACCCAATTCCAGTTGACTTCTAAGTCACTTTAGAACAGAAAACAATGAATTATGCAATCTCTCAGTACTGGTGTATCAAGAAATACTGGGAAATTATTACCTCAACAAATCCAAGAGGAAGATAGTTCATAAAACATATTCCCTACAGTGCATCCATGTTTGGAAAAGAAAGAAAAAAGAGCCCCAAGAGCATTTCTAAAAGACAGTATTTTGTTGCTGTCATGGAAAGAAAGCTAATATCCAAATGATGAAGGATGGAACGTGTGTGCAGAAGTTCTTACTGCAGAGAAAACATTACTGGAGCTGGCTTCTTGTCTTATTCAAGAACAATACTTAAGATAAAACGATTTTGATTTTAAGAGCTAAAATAAACCCCCCCTGTGTGTCTGGAAATAAAGCCAAAGAATTTCTTCCTATTCTGAAGCTCAGAAAGTTAACAAGGGGCAGTGCTGATAAAACAGCAAGTACCCGGATCTGACACCACTAACACAATCCCCTTGCCTTGAAAGGCCACAGCAGTGAGAACCTGTGGAACCCTGATACCTCATTCTCATGGACTTGCTTATGCAGGTATACAAACTCCTCCTGAGAATTTATCTAGGTATAATAAAACCGTTGAAGGCAGGTATTTGTTCAGAACAGTTTTTTATTTAGAATATATATTTGTCAAAACACAAAATACAATTATGATATCTACTAAAAAGTATAAAATTTTATTGAACAATCAACTTTAGGGATTTACTTAGAAACTTTTAACATTAACATTGCATAACAGACTCAAGTCATAGCATATAGCAGTGACTTTGGATTTGTCCCGATGCATTCAAAAAGCATGAACAGGCAGCAATTTAGGTAAGTGATCTTGTTCCTTATCAACACAGTAAGAAGAATCAAAGCTTTTTATATCAACTTTGATGATCTTCTTAAAAGATGTTAACATTAACATGGCATATAGCAGTGAATTTGGTTCTGTACTGATACACTCAAAAAACATGAATAGGCAGCAACTTAGGTAAAATGAGCTTGTTCCTCATTATTAATACAGTAAGAATTAAAGATCATTAGCAAATAAAAAGAATACAGAGCACATTATTTTATTACAAATACTGCTAAGTATAAAATTCCAACTTGGCCACAAATTGAGTAACAAGTGCCCTGTCAAAAGGGATGAACCTTTTCCCAAAGATTTGTATTACAAGGAAGTATAAAACAGAACTAGTTGTGTATTGCCTACATATAATTATAAATCCTTGACTCTTGGAAGAAGAAACAACACTGAATAAAACCCAACCTGTATAAAACTGTCATATTTTATCAGTCCGTGAATGCTTCTTGGTGAGCTTTAACCAGAGAGTCATCCAAGGGATTCCTACAATTGATCTTTCTCATCATTGTAGCTTAATTTTCTGTATACCCTAAGGAAAAAAACCCCAAAACTTCTGTTTAGATGATCAAGTAAATTACACAAAAATACAATATTTGCTGAAACTCCATTGAACAGAATGAAATTGAAACAAATTGTCAAAGTAAGGTATCTGAACATCTTGACTGTGAACAGCAGCACAGCTCCTTGTCTGCTTTCCCATTTGCTTTCAGAGGTAGTTTTTCATGCTATGTCATTTTAATGCCTCAGTAGTGCCACTACATCAACCTAAGTTATGATATAAATAGTTATATCTATTAAACTTTGAGATGCAATCTAGGAATGTATTCACAACAAGTTAAAAGTTAAAGACACAAGTGAGAACATCTTGCATATTACTTAAAAAATTGCATGAATTGTCTCATATTTTGAACTAATTTGGTTTACATCTGACAAGTATAGCAGTAAAGCTGTAGGACAACAGTTACACAGAGTTGAAGAAAAGTTCATTAGTTAGGAACATTTCCTTTTCAGAAATCTCTTTTCTAATCAACTTCTAGATAAAGGCAATCTAGTTCCAGATAAAAAGACAATATTCCTTTTCTTTTCACAACCATTCATTACAACATATAGCATTTTGCCACATGGCTTAGGCATTAAAACTTCTGAGAGATCTGAAGCTATTAAAAAGCTTCACTGCTGGGAACCATAGAAAGCTAAAAATATCACACCACAGGCCTCAGGAAGCTTTCCAGCTGACAGTCCATTCTGGCTACAAATCAGCAAAGGTATCTTTGTGTAATTAAAGAACAAAGAAATAGATTTTTATTCCAGATGACATGGAAGAAAACTCTGAAATCTTGAATTCTCTACTTATATGCATTAAAGAAAGAAAAACTTCTTCCTTTAGAACAATAATCTTACAGGAATAATCTTACAGGTTATTTTGTATGGGGAAACAGGATAATGTAGTGAGGAAAAAAAAAGAAAATCCAAGAATTGAGGAGAACTTTGCTCAGCTAAGTGGGCATACTCAACATCACAGAAATGTCCTTGCATATTCATCAGCTTGTCTCCAGTCTTCCATTATATAAAAAATAATCCAAATATAATCTTTATCAATATTGTATTTGTAATACAAGCCTTTAAATTTCAATTCCATATTTGCTTAAACTGAAATGTTTTTCTTTACATCAGTATGCTTTTCTTGCTAAATTCTTCATACACATAGTTTAAAAATGCTTTCAGCCTTCCTTTGAACCTCTAGTTCAAATATTGTCAGAAAATGTTGATATCAGCTGTATGATCATCTCAAGAATAGTGAAAATATTTCTTGACTGAGTTTGGGAAGCCAACATGTGGTGACAAATTACACTTGCATGCAAAAATGTTTTGGTAAATAAAATTAGGAATTTTTAGAGAGCTTTTAATGATTTTTAAATCCTTATATTATTAAATGCTTGTAGTTAAAAATCCAAGAGATCCGAAGCCCACTGCTTGTTTACACAGAGCCAAAATGCAGGTAATGATGCCCAACTGCAAGGAGGCCAACTTTTGCAAATCCTTTTAAATGACAATATGCTACACTCCTCTCTGAGAGGACTTGTCAGCTTAAACACACAGCCACAATCAAAACAATCCCATAGCTTATCTAAAATAATAAATGCCACTATAATGAACATCAGATAAGGACTACAGTTGGTATTCAGTTAGGTCATCTTCCTGTCCTGTGCTCAGCAGCTCTCCTTGCTGGAGTCTGGCTAGTTTTGACCACAGACACTTGCCTCTCAGTGTTCAAGTCTGCACGTGTGATTAGCTTGGGCTCTCCCACACTCATTTTCATTCTACATGTATGCATGTCACCTCTGTACCTTTAATACAGGTGTAGAGGAGTAAGAATTCATTTTGAAATCTCTTTTTTAAAGAGGCTATTATTATTACCTTCGGTGATGCTTCCTCACATTTCTGGGCGAGCTGCAATTCTCCATTGTCCCAGGCCAACCAGGGTGCACACCTGCAGTCCCAGATTCTGGTGATGAGAAACAGTGGATGAAAAGGACAAGAACAATGTTGAATAGCCTGAACATTACAGAATGTTGTTTAAGTATTGGCCTATTTAAACGCTGGAAATACTTCAATAGGCAAATTTCTCTAAGAAAATACTCTTGCGCAAATTAATAAAGTGTCTGAAACTAACCTTGCAGGGAAGCGCCAGGAACACCAAGAAAACTTTTATCTGAAGAATCATGATATCCAGAGCCCTGAAAATAAAGCAGCAACATATAACATCCATGAAAAAAATATACTATTTCACAGCTTGCCTCAGAAGAAATGACTGCGAACTTGGAAATAAGCATCTGATTTAAATAAACAAATTTAATGATTCCTGTGAAACTCTATGAAGATTAATTTGTTTGCTTCATCTTGTCCATCTAAAAAATTAATGCCATCATTTCAGGACAACACCATAACTGAGTCACTACTTGAAACCATTTTAACCAGTGCCATTGTCTATTAAAATGTAATAAAATCTTTCATTTAGAACCATTTCAAATTTAGTAAGTATTGAGTGCTTCCTCACATGAGCCAGGGGACACCTGATATCCCCAAGCCCCCAGAGCTATAAAACATCCCTACTGACCAAAAAGCACTGCAAGTATGCTATCACTAGTTCCAACAGCTTGCAGCTCTAATCCATTCTTAAGCCCTTCTCCAAATATATGAAGGTGCACAATTTTTTTTTTCCCAAGGTCTTTTAAATACCTGACAATGACAGCTGTGATCTCCAAAAAAGTGGGAGTTGCTGCAGTTGTCCATTCCAGCTGTCTGAAAATGACCTTTTTTACTGGGGAAAATCTCTTGACATTTCTTTGAAGAAAAACTAGGTCCTGATGTAAGTTTCAGTCGCTTTACTGGTGAACAAAGAAGATAGTTTTGAAAATTTTCTGTTCTTTTAACTCTGGAAATTTCAGAGTAAGTTCGGACAGGAAAATTAACAAGAGCATTTACAGTTTCAGGCATCTGTATTTCTTCATATTTTCTGAAATTTGAAGCTGTCTGAAACCCAGGAAATTTTGGAACAGACTTCCTACACAGTTTCTCATAGATCCTGTCAAATTCTGTATCACACTGTTTCATGGACCGCCTAAAATCACCTAAATTGCTCTTCACTAATCTTCCTTTTTCTTCAAGGTTCTGTGAGTTTATAAGAGGTCTTGACAACGTCAAAGACTTCTGGAAATCTTTAGAACACACTTCGTAGTAGAGTTCCTCAAATGCATCTTGGTATTCATTGCACATCTTTGAAGGACTCTGCTTCATAAACCAGGAGGAAAATAAGCCTTTGTGTGGAAAAGAAGTTTGTCTTACAGAAATAATTTTTTCAGGATATATGAATGCAGTATTTGATGATCGTGTAGGAGAACAATTTGGGAGAGGTAAAGAATTGTTCCTATTGCCAGGGGAACCACAAGCAGATGAACGCAACTCTGAGGTATCAACACAAAATTCAGTTTTCTGAGTCTCATTCTCTTTTAAAAGATGAAGTGCTCTGGAATCTGAACTGGCAGCAGATGTTCTAAAACTGGGTTCTGAGAAATATTTGTAATCCAATTTTTCACTTTCTGTGTATTCTGAATTCTTTGGTGAGGCAGTAGTCTGTAATTCATCTTGAACTAGAAATGTCTTTCCCATTCTATCCATAACATCAGGAAAAGCAGTGTGTTTGCAGACTTCTTGGCCCTTTCCAGATGTCAAATGTTCTAAACTTGAGTTAGAGTAGCCCATTTTGATTTCATTTATATCAGTAGAAGCATAAGGCACCAGACCAGATGAATTACTAATGAGGCAGTTGTCACAAGAGAGTTCTCTGCCCTCATTTCCAAAAGTTGGACTCTGGTTGTCTTCATTTCTATAGCTACATGTGCTGCGAAATGTTTTCTTTAGTTTAGAGTGTCTGAACCCTCTTGTTTTGTCTAGGGTGACATTGAGCTTTGGTCTTCTAGAATGCCATCTCTTGGACCTTAAGTGTCCAAACATGTACTTTAACACTTTCCTCTGAGAATGCTTTGTCATGAGCTTTGTAAATATCTCTAACATTGCTGGATACAAGTCTGCAAGAGTTGTATTGCTCCAGGAGCATTCGTCACCTGCAGACTGGTATTCTTCATGGATACTATCATACAAAGTTGAGCTCAGTTCTGGACAAGGTTGATGCCTAGGTGAGGCTATTTTATTTGATGAACTGGGAACACCAGAATATTGTAACTGTAGATATTTGGATGAAGAACATTCATTTGACAAGTCAAGCTTCTTTCTGCAAACAACAGCTTGATTGCCTATTCAGAAAAAAAAACCAGAAGTCAAAAAACAAAAAGAGAAGACAGAAAAAAATCCAAACCTATTACGGCACTTCCAGTAATATACTACACGAACTAAAAACAAATGCATATGATCCAGATAGCCTTACTGTAATAGCATATTTAATTAAGTGCTAAGCTTAAACACTAATTAAACATTCATTAGTACCAAACTAAAAAGATCATTAACATGCAATCAATTAGGGAAGAAATTAATACAGTTCCTAACCAAATGGAATTCAAATATTATATAGGAAAGAAATTGAAGGTATTAGACAAAGCCCATTCAAAGTAGCATAATATAAAGATATTCATTGCAGAGGAAGAATTCTTTGCCCTTTATGCTCCTGGTCAGAAGTAACAGCTAAATCCAAAAGGTTTTGTATTTCTTTTTCCATGTTTCTTGAAAGCTTTGTACTTGGCTAGTAAAAGTGCAGGTTTTGCTTTCATAAAACACGATGAAAGCGATGCTTTTTGTAGTTGTTAAGCCTAAAATATTTACACCAAAACTCTTAGGCTTGTATCAAGTCTGGAAAGCATTCGAAGAAAGTTTACTACAAAAGTACCACTTTGACTACCAATTACCAGCACACCCAAAAGCCACTATATTACATACCATGATATTAAAAGAGGCAGAACTAAAAAATATTGCTTTGAGTGACCACAATACAGCTGACTTTTGTTAACACAGATGGACTTATATACACAAGTTTAGTTTCAATATTTCATATAGATTTTGCCATAAGCAAAATCA
>VXBI01000169.1:448224-497299 GCA_013397375.1 Toxostoma redivivum | reverse complement strand
ATATATATATATATAAAAAGAAGCATTGTGCATTCATCAAAATAGAGCAATTGCCAGAACACTCTTTTGTTTTGTGGTGTGAATAAATTTGAGATAATTTAATATCCTAATATTAACAAAAAATCATATTTTCTTGGTAATAACTAATATAGAAATGTAAATATTTCTTGCAGAAGTTTTGTTTCACAGTTAAATCTTTGGTGTTGTAAATCTTTTATGTGTAAGTGTTTATAAGTTATATGCTTTGTATGTTTTTTTTAACAGCGCTTAAAAATCCTAATGTTACAGATGTTACATAAACAAACATACAAAAGGAGATCATATCCTTATCCTGAAAAACCATAATAACTCACTTTTTTTTCTTAACATGTGTGTCAATAATTTAAAGACAAAATGAGATGTACTTATGAGTACCAAGTACTGACTCATGCCCTAAAAGCATGCTTTAGCAGCTCCCTGGCAATTTAATAAATTTTGAAAAATCCATGATTTTCATGGGGCTAGAAAGAGGACATCTACTTTGTTCAGAGCAAAAAACGAATCCTACTTGAATCTTCAGTTTCTCTGTTGTAATTACACTGTAAAGAACACCAGTAGTTAGAAGCAGAAGGAGGCAGAACTTTTCATGTTCTGCACTCTTAAGTCGCCAGCTGATGACCCTTTGTTCATGAACATATTCCCAGTTATGGTGAAGGCATTTATTATGAAGACCATATATCTTAAAGTCATATAAATGGAATGTTTTGTGGGAGGATGAACTGCTTGTTTTTTAAAACACGCTCATTTTACATCTTTGCATACACTGCACTATTTTAGTTGAGGCTACATCCTGAGCCAAATGCCCAGTTCATTATAGCACTCCTCCTCTCATTTAAGCTAATGACAAAAAGCCTCCTTCACTTCACAAAAATAAGGTCAGACCATAGGTGGGCTGCACAGCACTCAGGCACATGATCCTTTCCTCATTGCACTGAGCTAGTGCAGACTTCCAAGTAGCTCATTACATATCCAGGGAGCATTTATGCCATGGATGCTCCATATTGTGCAGAACAGCAACTGACCTCCACCCGCCCTGTCTGTGAGAAACTTAAGAATACTGTTTCCCCTCTTGAGTAATCAGTCTTGAAGATGGACTTCAGCCTGATGCAGGGCATATTCGGTAACTATAGTCACAATTCTTTCATACCTTTATAAAGTACCTGATATTTATTTTTTTTGTGTAAAAAACATATTTGAGTTGGCTTCTGAAGCTCTCTGAAGCCTGTTAGCGGTTTTATAAGCAAACACATAACTTTCTCCTTAATTGCAAAGAAAATTTGAAGTGGATAAAGTACCTATAATATAGAAATAGCTGAAAGTTATTCTGTGATCTGATTAAGTGTTTTTTTACTTAAAGAAAGGCAGCCAGATCCTGACTTTGCCTATTTTAGGGACTCATTTAAGTATTTTTATTTGCATAATCTAAAATTAACATGATTTATCATACAGACAGTGAGATTTAACTACCGCTAACATCTGTCAGACACATCTAAGTATAGTCACCCTAAGCTCACTACATAGTCAATGCAGTAATCATGTTCAGCACAAAATCAGCACATGTTCAGTTGTAAGGTATTGGTTATCCCCATTCCTTGCTCGAGGTGTGCGAGCAGCTGATGCAGGGGGTGACACCACAGAAGGGCAGCTGGGCTTGAACAGCTGGTTCATGTAATAGACATTTATGTTTTGAATACCCAAATATCATTTGGCTGAATTCAGAGCTAGTTTATAGCTAAACTAGATATGAATTTAAAGCAGGTCAGTGACTTATAAATTACATGGCAGATGAAGCTGGGAGTGGATATAGAGCTCCATAGGTTGTTTCCAGCCTAACAGTGGAAGTGTACACACACCTATACCATAACTCCTCAATCAGCAAAACATGAGTCTTGTCTGCATAGTCCTGGTTACGACTGTTGGGAGCATATTTGCTCAGATAGCCAGGGTTTAAAGTTTCACTGTTATCTAGGAAGCCAAAATAGAGTTTGATATATGTGCTGCAGCCCAGGCCCCACACCAGTCTGAGTGCAGCATAGATTTGTACCAGGGAGTGCTAGCGTATGACCTGGGGTGTATTAAAAGAACACATTGCTAGTAAGGTCACTCCAAGCTTCCCAGTCCTGTCATTAGATCAGTGCATGTCATAGCTCCAGATGCCTTTGCTGAACACGTGGAAATAGAAAAAGTTAGAGGGGAGAATTTTCCCCTAGGCTCTAATATCGCAGGGCCTCATATTTTAGAGGCATTCTTCATCGTCCTACATTTTCCTGACACATTGTTACATCAATAAGAACATTTGGTCTTATACAGTTATCACCCATTTCTATATTACGTTCCTTGGTTTTACCTGTTTATGGGAAATGGTTTGGTTATTATGTAATTTCTTATGAACAATTAAGAAATATAACAATTTAATATTGCATAAATTATGTTTTGGTGACTTTTTGTGCAGCCCTAGTCTCATAGGTAATACATGCCCCGATCATATTTCATAATGTTTTGCTACTCTTCTCACAGCTCACACGACATGAATTAAAACTCCTTCAAACATTTATTTCATTTTGTTTTCAGTAACTCTATTTTCAAGATACTTGCTGAAAATGAGATTTCATGTGACAGTAAATTTTGTGGTTGAAGCTTAAATTGTCATCTGAGTAGAAAAAATGAACTCTTTTCATCTGCCTTTCTTTTATTTTGCAGTTTTTCAATTAGACAAAAGTTGTTGAGTCATTTTTTAATCATAGACTTGTACAATATCTCAAGTTGGAAAGGACCCATAAAGGTTGTTGTAGATTATTGCTTTAGATAATCAGGAATTCCCATTTGCTGTTCCATCTGAAAGCCCTGTGAAGAGGAATTTTGGAAGGAAGATATAGGAATGGAAGAAATTATTGTTTTCTTCTTTTACACTGAAAAATATATCTTGTATTGAACATGAGGAAGACAGTGTACATTTAAACATGTTCTATAGAATTCTGACATTTATTTTTAATGTTAAACCTTGCTTTCTTGCTTTTTTCCATATTATAAACTTGAAGATCATGACACATCATTATTATTGCAATCATCACCTATTATTTTTGTAGTAGTACTGACTATATTCTCTCTGTGTATCTTTAACCTCCTGTAAATTATTGTCACTACTTTATAGATATCAATAGCATTGGATACTGGTCACTGTGTAAAAAAACTCGAAGAAAATATTATGATATGATGATTTTAAAATACAATCTTCTTATCTAATGATCAGATTTGCTTTCCTTTAGACCATTTTGGAAAAAAATATTTTTAAAATATAATTAGTATTGTCTATTCTATAGATATAATTTTGACTAGATTTTTCAAAAGCAAATTTTCTAGAGTATGTTTTTTGCTGCATGGAAATGTGTTTTGAGAATTACTAGACATTCATAAATCTTCCACATAAATGTGAAATTTTCCTAAGTATTTAATATATTCAAAGAGAGGTAGTCGTTCCCCAAAATACATTGTAAAATAACAAAACAACCAGACTTGAGATTAAACACTGCTCAGAAAGTTGAAAAACAGTGACTTATTCCTTGAAAATTCAACAAGTTTGACCTTGATTTTCTGCAGTGTGCAGAGTAGATGCAGATATTTAGGAGGTCCAAAGTCTGAATTCATCTTGCCTTTGCATTTGCCTTCATATTTGTGGGTCAAGCTGACCAAGCTGCTGTGTTCTTGGTGTGACTTTAGTCTTTCTGCTCCCTGGCTTTTTTTCAGTCTATAAGACACTTCAATTACCAGTACTGCAATCAGGACTTCAGATAGTGCTATAGTAAAATATCTTATAATAGCTCACTTTCAGGGTTTTTGGCACACCCTCACACTGGAAGGTTATCTGCCTTGTCTCCACCCTGGATATTGCTGTAGGTCTGTTTGTCCCTGGCCACCCATTTCAGCAGTCTTCCTCCTCACCCTAACCTGTGGGCTGGATCCTGGCCATGCCTTGCTCCACAATACTGCTGTTTTTCCAAGGCTTTGCAGGTCCCTAAGCTGGCCCAGGTCCCTGTCCCCATCCCAGCTGTGCTCCTGTGCTGTGCATTTACCTGGCAAGCCTTGCATGGGAGGGCTTGCAAAGGTCCTGCTGGACCTGTGTCCTAGGACTGCTCTCAGCTCCCAGCTGCTGTCCTTGGAGCTGCCATTCCCTGTGGGGCCTTGACACGCTTGGGTTTTTTAGAATGTCATCTTTATATATAATTAAATGCCACATTAGTTTTAACAACTTAATGTGAAGCAAGTTGGAGAATGGCAACAAGAAAGACAATGGAAAAGAATGGTTTAGTAAGTTGTGAACCTAAACAAGTCGTTGATTAGTCATGTTACATTTTGAATAATTACTTATATTTGTTCTGCATTGTCAATACTGAAACTTTAGTGGACTGTTGTCATTTTTAGTCCAGTTCATATTAAAAACAGAAACAAAAAATATTTTTCACTGTCATCTTTCCAGTCACAAAGAAAGCATGATGGACAAGACAGGAAATTGTAATTTTCAGACCCCAGGCTGTTAAAGAGTTATTGATCTTATTTTTTTTTTAATTCTGTATTTATTGCTGGCTTTTCCTTTCTTTATTGAATATATTTATTGTTTTCATTCTTATTATAAGAAAAGAAAAAATAAGATGCACATAAAAAGGCTGAAAGATGAAATTATTTCTCAGTTCCTAATGTTGACAGTATCATACCATACAAAACCACAAGACTGAAAGAAATGCCTCAGCAACTGGGTTCTTTTTTTTTTTTCTGTTATCACAGGACGAACAATTTAAGCTGTGAAGGTCCTTAGGGCTTCTGGTCTGGTGTGCTGCTGCTCTCACACATACTCCTAACTACAGGCCGCAAACACAAACCAAAAAATTCATTGTAATATGCAAGATAAAGAGGAAAGACAAGAAAAAAGATGTTCCAACAATAACAGAGGACTTATGTGAGAATTCTGGATGATGTGAAGATGTGAACTATATCTCAAGGAAATATGGAGAAAAAATCCAGACTCTAAAGCTAACACCTCAGAAGACCAGGATATCCCTAAGTGTAGACAGCTTCCAGTCTTTCAGAGGAGAGTTAAAAAATATATTAAATATTTCTAAGATAGACATTGAAATGAAAAAAGACTTCTGAATGAAGAAAATTATTTATTAAAGTTATGAAGTATGTGATTAATATAGCAAAGGCACTAGTACAAACATATATCATAAGGTAAAAAACAATCATATGTTCTTTCCAACCTTCTGGATGCATGACTGACATGTTGCTTTGGCTTCCTCCTTAGGACCACCTTTACATAAGACTCCTTCATCTATGACTGTAACTACTATAATCTGTGAAAGAGTAAGAAAAAAAAATATTTAGTGAAAAAATATGAAATCAAGTTTTGTTTTATGCATAATTTTGTGGCTAAAAAATTAGCTAAAGCATTTGAAATTAGTCATATTAAAACCTTTGAAAAATGTGAGGGTTTTTTCTGCAAAACAAAATATTAAGTTTCTGTATGTCTAACTACAGTCACAGATTTATTTTTATTAATGCTATGTTAATATTTTAAAAATTTTGTACATTGGAGTGTAAGAGAAAAAAGAAAAACTGCTTATCTTCACTTTCCAGGAAGGAAAATTATGCAAAGAAGAAGTGCCTTCTTTAAAGACATGCTGGGAATTAAAACAGAGACCTAGATTATATTTGAACAGAAGGTATTATTTCCTTCAATTCTACTATAGGAAATAGATTCAGTTTATTTTGATCCCCTAAATATTTTGTCTTGTACAAATAGAATTATGAACATTGAATTTATATTTGGAATTTCTAATTCCATAGGAAATGGTAGGAAAGCAGTCTTCCAAACTATATTGATGATAACTATAATTGCGGTTCAAGATTCAAGTGGCCAGCATAATTTTGGCCTATGGCATGATCAAGAGTGGGCCTTTGTTGGCTTTTCAGGTGACAATAGCTGAAGGTAAGGACTCTAAATCATGGAAAAATAATTTTTCATGTTGTTATTGGTGACTCTGCTTCCTTTGCCATAAACCCTCCTCTCCAAATTGTTCAAATGAGAGACATGTCACTGCACTTCAGCCCAGATCTGCAATGAACCTGTTCTGGTATCCTGACGCAGTGAAACCAACCCAGTGATGGCATCAGCAGCCAAACTCCAAGTGAACAAGATGAAAAGCACCTCTCAGCCAGGAGACATGCTGTGCCCACAGTAGGGGTGACCTACTATGGGTTTCAATCCCAGTCCAACAGACACCTCATGAATCTTCCTCTTGCAGCAGTGGAATGCATTTACATTCAAATTTAGTAGTAAATCAAGGGTCCTTCTGCCTGTGTTCTGAGCCAAACAGTGTAGGGAGCTTGCACTACATTCCCACTAATAAATCTGAATTCCAGTTGGATTAATTATCTCATTTCAAGTAGAATCCTACAGTGTCACCAGGTTCTTTTTCATCGCAAGGAATGGACAAAGCAAGAAGCAGGAATGAATTCCTAAATGCCAGCAACATATAGTCATGGTGCATCATTACATTCATGGCCAATTTTAATTAATTGCCTGTAAAGGGCTGTAATTTTCTCAATAAAAAGTGTGTAACTTGTGAAATAATAGACTGTCTTTTTAAATAGAAAATTTAAAATTATTTTCAAACTTGGTCTTTTTCAGAGTATTTCTATTTAATAAAACAACTGGTCTTCCAAGACCTCCTAGGAAGTGCATATAAAGCAAATTACCACTTAATTGAAACCAAACCTACCACTCAACAAATACTGTAAAGTCAAGAACCATCAATAAAGCCAGGAAACTATACATATTACAGAATTTTTCACTAAACTAACTAGCTAGGAATTAACATCCCAGCAGTGCATTCTTGATACAATCTGGCAGGTTTTCTTTTCACTTTCCAGTTTAATTATTTGATCTGAGTTTCTGGATGATTCAAGACCCTCAGATTAGGTGTGCTAGTCTAGTAGCTTTATTTGCTATAAGTGAATTTCTTCATGGTGGTAACTTTGGATATAGTCTCATACAAATACAGAAGAAGAAAATCAAAGGCTTCTCCTTGAAAACATGGTTCATCAAAATGTTACATTTCAAACAGTTCATATTTTTATCATGCCAGAGACTTATTCCTTGAACAAAGCAAATTACAGTTGTATCTTGACATGGTGTCATGACTTGCAGGATTGATTTGCATTTTAATTAACCTCAACAGATAATATGATTTTTTGTTGTTGCACAAAAAGAAAAAAATATAGGTCAAAGTATAACTTGTCTTATGGAATTACGTCTTAAACACCTCTCTTAGCTTTTTTTGACATAAACACTTATCTTTACCAGGATGAAATGTCCTACTTCTGCATGCAGCCACACACAGTAATATGACAGACAATTTGCTGCAATTCTCAAAAAAACCACTATTATCAATTTGAAAGATACAATAACGACCTAATTTTCAGTGTGAACAAGAAAGCAAAATCACATTAAATAGTACTGAAAGTAACCAATTAGATAATAACTTATATTATAATTAGATCATGTTTGAACCTGAAGTAGAAACCTCTACTGCACAGAGAGAAAAAGAAGGATGCAAGTATGACTTTTTTTCCTCTGTATATCAAGGCTTGGTTTCCTCTTGTTTCTTCTTTATGTTTACTTTAAATTTATATTGGTGTTGTGTTTCTGATATCTAGAAGACTTGTAAGTCATAACTTCTTTTTAACATGTTGTTTTTTTTTTCTTATCTGTAAGTCCTATGTTTGGAAGGATAGGATGGCACAGGTTTCTGCCTTAGTAGATTAGCTCTGACCAGACCTTCTAATATTCACTGCAAGGCCATCTCCACATTCTTACTTACTTACTGTGATACAGTGCATAAACTGGAAATAATGTATGCTCTGATGGTATATTTTGTAATACTCTACACAATTGTCTCTGCCTGTGAAAAGTTGTAGAAGCATAGGAACTGCTATAAAATATCTCAATGGGATCATATAGATGTTGCTGGTTACTTTTAAAGCAAACAGAAATAGGTATAAGATTTGCTTCAGAGATAATTGTTCTATTCCATGGAGGGATTTAAGGCACTATGGGCTTACTCTTCATGGTCAGTTTCTGCTTTGAGTTCCTCAGGTGGAGGTCCAAATGTGAGCTGAGGATATGGAATCATTCTGGAATTAACAAGGCACTGACTCCACAGGTGAAAACTTCATCCAGAACCTGACCTGATGTATTTTTTTGTGTTGTGGTAGACAGAGAATAGCTAATTCCTTGTGTCAGATAGCTGCGTAATGTACCTTGCCTCCAGACTTAGGTCTCCATGGCAGGACTGCGCTGTGGTTGGCATGCATCTCAAAAGGTTGCAGAGATAATATAATGGAACACATGCGTGCTGCTGATTAGGATTTGCTCCTAAATGTGTTGTATGTGCATGAAACAGTTCATCTGTATTCTTCTCACAAACAACAATGGAAAAAAATATTCATATATCTAGAAGGCTTGCAGTCAAGGAAGAATAATCTAAAATTATGTTTACAAAAGTTCCTGTTATCGGTTTAGCAAACATTGTAAATTTGAAATATTCAAAGAAAGGATCAAGGTTACACAATTTTGTATTTCCATTCAGAAGCACTATAAAAGACCTTCATTCTTCATTTCAATGTGCTGCTTCATTCAAACGAGAATTATGTTGCCTCTCACAGAACCAGGCTTTACACATTTGTTACAGCATCCAGTCCTTATCTCTCACAGCAAAGTATCAAGCACAAGAACTGTAGGTATATCTGTGCTGGAGGTCTGAGTATCCAGGCTCTAGTATTCAAAATCCTGGTAAAGCTATTTGAAATGCTTGGAATTACTTTTTTATTGCTATTGGTGAAATCACATACCCAAGGAAAAGGAACCCTGAAATTGTCATAAATTAAATCTGTTATTTTGCAGGGTTTCGTGGACACATTCTCTTAATTTTCCCTGAGATTATATTAATCCAGAAGCTGTTGTAGCTGTTGTAGCAGCAGAAAATTGATCTACTTAGAGCTGAAAGTCTCTCTAAGAGGTTGCTCTCAGTGCACGGTCACTGGCAAACAAGTGTTCGTTTGTACTTGGTCTGAAAATGTTAAAGTGATGTGCAATATAGAAAGATTACAGCATTCCTTTACAGAAATGTTCAGAGTTTAATCACACGAGTTGCATTTCTAACACTAATGCACTGCCAGCACTATTACTTAAGATGCCTCTGTATTTGAATCCTATTCAAAACAGGGAATGACAAGAAATTATTTTGCGTTTATAGTAAATCCTTATTTATAAAATGTAAAACATTTTCTTATAGAATTCTTATTAATTCTTCCTATAAGAAATCAAATTCCAATACCTTTTCAGTTTTGAAAATTTAGTTGCATTGCTGAAGGCTGGGTAGCTCTCTCAATAATACTTTTTGACTCAGAGCATATTCTGAAAGTCTAAACTACTTGTTATGACTTGAGGAATCTCTTGCTATATTAAAAAACAAGGAGAATCCTAGAAAATATTTTAATCACAACAGGAAACCAATTGCCATTCAGATATCTACTACTAGGCTTTCATAAGGAATTTGGATTTTAAATTTGTTTAGATTTGTGAAATTATCTTTTTTGGTCTGAATAAGAGAGAGAGAAAGAAAAAACAGGTAGAGTAATCTCTCACTTGGGGTATTGCAACCCACTTGGCAACATCTAGCAAATACTTTGTCTGCACACTTAGTCTTATCATCAGTGTTTGCTGTCTTTTATCAACCTCATGTATTCCTCCACATCTTTACTGAAGCAGTGACAGCCTCCATGAGTAGAACAGTCTGATAACCCTCCAACAACTGTTTCACATTGACTAGTCTTTGAAAGTGGTGGGCCCAACTCTTTCTTATACTCACATCCTTCTGTAAAAAATATATCAACTGAATTTAATACCAGTCAAATAAAAAAGTACTATTAAAAATAACCAAGACCCTCAAACCATTTCCTTTTTGGCACCAGTGATCAGAATTATTTATTACAAGTTTGAGCATTACCCACTAAACCATTTTATCACAATATTTTTGGCACCTATGACAGAAGTAGTAAGGCATTAAATGTGAAGCTTTCTTGCTGCAGTGCCTGGAGGTAACTAATCAATGTGGCAAAGATCTTCTAGGTGCATAAGATATATATCTCACCTTCCAGTGATTAGTTTGTCAAAGCCACAAGATCTATGAATATACTTATTTAATCTGTCAAAAGGATATAGTACAGCTTGAGAAGTCATCATCAAACCTGATGTAGCAGAAAATTTCAAACTATTGATTGGATTCAGACATTCACTTTAATCTGAACATGTACTTTGGTTCATCAATAGGTCAAGTAGCTTATGAGAACAACCCAATAATATTTGAATCTTGAGTCAGCAAGTTAATACACCCTGAGTACTTCAAATTATTTTTTCCTGAGATTACTTTTAAAGAGAAAGGAGGTTTTGTGTAAGTACAGAATAACAGACTGAAGCTGTGTTCAGCTACAGCATTTCTGCTCTGCAGTGATGTGGGAGAGGTTAAAACAAAAACAAGAGAAAGCAAATTAAAATGAGATTTCTCTAAACCTGCTGTCACTTCTGTCAAGAGAAGCTTAAATGAAAAAAATTATTTTTGGCTCCCTGATACAGGAGCTATCTGAATAACACAGCATTTTTTTCTTGAAAGGGCAAAAACTTTGCAGTAGCCAATTTTGTTTCTAAATACTGGAATAAAGTACCTAGTGTGTTCACTTTAGAAAATATTGTATAATTCATCATGCATGTCATGATCATACAGATTTGCTGTTCTCTTTGTTGATAATATTGATAGGATTTTCAGCTATTTGGTTAGATAAGGTATTATAGTGTGTAAAAAAATTTTTTTACTTACTTTTGCATTATGAATCTGTGTATTTTTTGTATATAATATGCTTTTGTATGTTTTTGTATATTTGAGCTTCCTGGATTAGTGGAAGGTGATCCTGCCCATAATGGGAGAGTTGGAACTAGATGACCTTTAAGGTTCCTTCCACCCAGATCTTCCTATTTTTGTATTTGTATTGATAACAGACTCCTGAAATTTTTATTTCATATATTTTCTTAGAATCAATCAAAACAGAACCCATTTCCTTTATTTCCCCACAAACAGTAAAATCCTTTATATGTATTCCACCAGATTTTCAAAAGCAGTGGGAATACAGTCTTTAGGAAAGTTAAGAAAATCAGCAGTTCCGAATCTTTACATACTTGGTGGAGTCACTCAGCAGCAAAGAATGATGATGAAAAACTTGAAAATTTCTACTTTTTATTTTATTAAATAGAATTATAAATATAAGGAGTTATTTCACATAAGTTATGTGTACATATTACATTGTTTCTTGCAACAGCCATTTTACTGATTATGAAATATCAAAGTTCAATAATTAACCTGATTAAACTGGAAAATGTGTATTAGGGGAAGAAAATCCTACTCAGATGTACAAATATTATAAAATTATCTTTATAAGAAACAATTTTCACTTGTAACAAAGTTGCTTATTTTTTATGCTGAATATAATAAAGGAAAAAGTACAAAAAAGGATGCAATATACTAAATGTACAGACTATATCTCTCACTCAGAAACAAAAAAAATTGCCCACTTTAGGTTATGCTTCTTCTCTGTTGAAGGAATGCAGACAAGCATCCCCATATACTGTCCAACTTCACAAACGAAAGAGAACTTGGTGGGCTTACCCTTACCTGAAAATTCAGGCTCTGTGAAGATAAGGGAGTTTAGGCAACTGAAGGAAGAATTAATCTCAGACAGCTCTAGATATCTAAAAATCTGTCTGTAACACACACATCCATTATTGGTTTGCCCTGCTAGAGGCCATGCAAGGAGACCATCATCTTCTGAGGATGGTTCTTCTCACCTGCTGTAAGATGGGTTGGCTCCAGTAGACCCCACCTGTGAAAATAGCTGGGTATCTTCCTATTAACCATTGTGGGATCCTACTTATAACATTACAAATTCCATGTGAATAATGTGCCCCTAGAGTAGCTGAATCTTCCTTGAGCAAATGAACCTTACTTATGGAAGGCACTCCCTCAAACTGAATTCCAATCCAAATAATCAACAACCTCAACTCTTTAAACAGTTGTCAGATTGCAAAGGTTTAAATTTTCTTGTCCTGACATTGGAAAAAATCAAGAAATCCATTCATTATGTGATCAACTGGTAAAAGTATAAATTCCCAACCAAGAAAAAAAAAAATCTGTGAGTAAGGCAAGATACTCAGCAAGGTCTTACCATGTAAGGGTCAAAACCATGTAACATAAAATATACTTAGGCTGCTATGGCTTTATTATCCATTAAGGTTTAATTTTTAAGTTGGCAACCACATATTTAATTATTCCAAATACAGCCTTTAGACTTATAGTCTCAAAATGAAAATGTGCATACAAAACCAAGGGTTTTTTTAAATTAAAGTATATAATTTACATATCCATATATCGATATATATATATATTTACATATATCTACACTTTCACAGCTATATATATACATGCATATTTTCACTGTGATGTATTTACAGGTGCATATTTTGTACATCTCTTTCTACATAAACCTCTGTGCTTTGAATACATCCATACAACTAAATACTTTGTGCAAATCCTTCTTTATCAAGGGTAAAAGAATATATTGACAATTTTTTCTTACTTTGTCTAAATTTTAAGTAAGAAATAGCTGCCTATTCCTTGCAGTTTTCTATAAAGTTCTTATTCCTGAATTGTGCTTGCTTTTATGTAATAACAATGCTGAGAAATTGTTAAAGAAGAAAGGAATACATAAAGTGATGGTTTTTTCTTTGTTGACTCTCATTTCTGTGAAAAGAACTGAGTGGGAGGACCATCCTGTAAGTGCCATCCCTTATTCATTCCCATAGCTCTTATTTGCAACTACTCAGGAGTAAGCTGCCAAACTAAGACCAGGCAGGTTGGGCTGTATAAACGGGGAGGGAAAGTGGGAGCCCATCTACACAAGGAGAAGCCATTTGCTATACCTTGCCTTTGTGATGCAGCTTCCAGGAAGGCAGGTTCTGGCAAAACATCGAGGAAGCTGCTGGAGGCATTTTGACACAGCCAGTCTGTGATTCAGCTGTCTTTAGCTCAGCTGTTTCTGTGAAAATGGGATGAGCCACCTCCAGCCCAAGCCCATGCATATCTTTGAATGCCAAAGTAAAGGATAATGCTGTTCCCTATGTGCATCAAAAGATCCTGCAGTCTTGTGGCTCCCTCACAAAGGAGTCTGGCAGTTATATTTCTGTGCCCTAGATGGATTGAAACAGACTTGTTTATTTATTTACTTTGGGCAGCAAATCCCTATAAAGCAGATGTAGACTAACCACTAAAATAAGCCACAGGCAGAGGTTAGCTGTTTAGGGTAACATCTGCACTAGCATATGTCAGAAGGGCTTAAAAAGAGAATTATTTCAGCATTTCACTTAGACTAATGATGCCAGCAAAGGGACATAGTTAAATAGAGAGAATATGGATTTTGGAACCATCAGTTTGAGAGAACTATTGAAGTGAGAATCTAAACATATTTAGGTCAAGGTTGGATTATAAATTCAGAAAGTTCTTGTTAATAGAGTATTTCCCTATTGATTCCTTGCCTTCTGACTCCTACTGAGTCTGCATCTGTTCCTTCTCTAAGTAGACAGAATGTAGAATAGATGCAAATATGATGCAGTTTGTTGATTAAATTCTTGGCTGTGTTTATCTGTTGGAAGCCTCACCATCAGGCAGTCAATTTAATCAAACAATAATCTTCATTCAGTGGTGATCTCTTATAAAAAATGTATCAACGGTACCTGCTGCGCCCTGTATTTATTGAAAATATATCTCTTCATGGGTTTTAAGGCAATTGTGTAAAATTGATAATCGAGAGGATTATTTGAAATAACATGCAGTACCATATAAAACTTTTTTGTCCTATCCCAAGACAATATTGCTCTTCTCCAGGAATAGTTGACATCCCTCTGGCATGGGCCAGATTATTATTCATTACATTTCTGACATTCCCCATGGCTAAACAAAAGCATGAAAAAATCAGGTCCTTTGCCAGTTTAGTGTTTTATTCTGAACACTGGGGTTTGATAGTCAAACTAAATTTCCTGGTTTAAACACTTTGCTACATATGTGATTAAAAGTGGGGAAAGGAAGGAGACATTTCTGCTGTTCTCTTTCCACTAACAGCTTCTCTAATTTTAGATAATATAGCATTTTAACCCTCATAAATAATATAGTCAAGCTGATGTTAAAAAAAGACAGTGAAAATTTAGATCTGTTATTCACATTAGAGGTAAACAAACTGCTTTTCCCTTAAGACCTAAGGATGAGAAAGAGTGTAAATTTGAAAACAGGATTTATTGTTATTTGAGAGCTCCCATCCTCTGGAATTTCCTTCACCTTCTCCCCAGAAGCTACTGCCCAGAGTGAAAGACTGGATGATTTTCCTGAGACAGAACAGGCCAAAACCAAATTTTCAACTAACTCTCTTTGCCCCATCAGGCAGGACATACGGTTGCTAAACCTTTCTTGAAAACTCCTCATAAATGAGACTCTACAATGTGCCCCGAGCAATCTGTTCTAATATATCAGTGGTGTTTTCAAGTGGTTTTTCTCTTATCCATACTGATATAGACAAAAACTGCCCAATTGTTCAGCACATCTTGTACCTGAACACTGCTGTCACATAACATGTTGGTCTTTTCATCTTTCATTTAAACATTCCCATTTTGTTCGATCTTTCCTGTAGTAAGTTTTTGTAAACCTCTCTGGAGTCTCTCCAGTAGTTTCAGGAGGTTCTTGAAGGGCTGCCAAAAACCAGAGAAATACTCAGCTGAAGTCTTGTCAGCTCAGAGCAGAGCAGAAAGGTCAAACAGAAAAGTCATTTGTCTGTATAATATCTCCACTTTTCACAGAAGGGTGACATTGATGACTCATGTTCTTGTGATCCACTGTAACCTGTAAGTCTTTTTCTAAAGGACTGACATCAGTATAGTTCAATTTTTAGACCTATTTTTTTTTTTCCCCAGTGTAACATGTCTGACTGCAAAGCAATATATTCTCTGTAGTGAATTACATCTTTTTCACACCAATATCCAAGATGATGTTAAAATCTGTGTACATATTCCTGGCAGTCCTGACAGCCTTGGTATGATCTCCAGATCTAATAATAACATTCTATGTCACCCAGATATTAATATATTTATTAGGTACAGCTGGACCAGGACAAATCCTGAAGAAACCAGGTTTGTATACCCTTCAACAGGCCAGTGAAAACATCCTCTTAACAGAATTTTTCATCTTTCACAAGACTTCTTGTATTGTGATAGAATAAATCCAATGTGTTCAACCCTTCCTTTTTTTCCACTCAGGCCCTCAGATAGCTACTACTAGGAATCTGGTGTTACTAGGATTGATTACACTACCTCAGGTAATTGATAACTTTAACCACATTTGGAATACAACTTCCAAATATTTTAAAACTGGGGCTTTGTTATCTATGTTAAAATATTTAATTGGAAAAACCACAGAAAAAGATCTCATTTTAAAAGTTACTTTAAACATGGGGAAATAAATGTAATTTCCCTTTTTTATCAAGAACAAAAAAAAAAAGAAAGTTGATATTCATAGAATCATAGAAAGGTTTAGGTTGGAAAGAACCTTAAAGATCATCTAAGTCTATGCAAACTTAAAAGTTAATAATTTTGAAAACCAATATTTAGTTCAAAATTTTCTTCATTAACCAGAATTGTTGTAGGGCTGTTGAAGTGTAAAATAGATAAAAATTACTTAGATAAACTTAAAAACTGCAGTTCTATTTTCATAGGGAGCACTTAAACATGTTTTATCAGTGCATATAATAATAGAATCACAAAACATTTTTGGTTTCTTTGAATGCTATCTTGGTCAACATGCTGCTCAAAAGATTACAAACAAACCAGGTTACTCAGGGCACTGTCAGGTCACGTTTTGAATCTTTTTAAGGACAGAGATCCCACAGTTTATATGGAAATCTGTTGCAGAGTCTGACCACCCTCACTATAAGCACTTTTTTCTTATTTTGAATCACAGTTCACTGTATTGCAGCTTGTGTTCATTGACTCCTGTAGTTTTGTTTGTGTGCCTGCAGGAAGCATCTTGCTCTGATAACCCAGCAATCCACTGGGTTATTGAAGACAGCAACTGGATTTCCCCCTTGCCTCCTTGAGACTTCTTCCAGCTTCTCCTTCTGCATCATCCAGCTTCTCCCCTTCCATCATTTCAGCCTGCTGTTTCAAAGGACTGAATGCTTTGTTCTCGGTCAAAGCTCTGCTTCTGTGGAATCACAGTCACAAATCAGGGAATTTTTCAGAGGAGATGCTTGAATAAGCCATTAATAAATATTCCAAGTCAGTTTTTCTACTTTTCTTGCAAGTGGTAGCTTACACTGGCAACCATGTGCTGCTTTGCAATTCATTAACAAAACCAGTCTCTTGAAACCTGGCTGCATGTGCCTGTTTTGTAGATTTGGGAAAGGCAAAGTCTCCAGTGTGCTGAGGGTGAAATCTGTTCGTAGCTCAGTACAATGTACACAGGCATTACTGGCCTAATAAGATGTGGTTGGTTTTTTGTTTTGGTTTGGTTTGGGTTGGGTTGGATTTTTATTTGTTGTTTTCTGATTTTGGGTTTTGGTTGGTTGGTTGGTTGGGTTTTTTGTTTGTTTGTTTGGTTTCTTTTTTTTTGTTGTTGTTGTTGTTGTTTGATGGGTTTTTTTGTTTTTCTTGTCTTTTTTTTTTCTTTTCAACTGAACTATTTTTCACAGAAATGACTGCATTTCAGCAACTTATATGACCACTGACACCTGTTTGAAAAGATCTCAAGATTACATCTGGACAAGATTTTCAAAGCTGTTCAGGCATTAAGAGATACATATTTAATTTTTCAAGGTTTCAAGTGGCACCACTTAAATCTATTAGTAGTGATTAACAAACAGAAGTGTATGTTTCAGATCTAAACACTAATGAAAAGATAAAGTAATTGTTTTTACCCAAGAACATTTCTTTTTTCCTTTTACTATTTAAAAAAATACGCTTCTTCATTGGGTTTTTTGGTATTGACAGTATTGGTAAGAAAAACAGTTTCAGAGCTCTACATCTAAAAGATATGTTAAAAGATATCCTTTTCTTTAAACAAGGATAATTGTATATTAGCTATATGTACAGTTGATGAAAGAAAACATCTTTAATGCCTGCTATTTGGCATTCTTTCTTGAAAAAGAATGAACTATCTGAAATACTACTCTAATACTGCCAGCTATCCCATTCATTTTTGATGAAAATTTTTTCTCTAATTGCAGTAGTGAAGCTATGACACATATAATTTGTAAGTCCATATCACTGAGGTGGTCCACCCCTTGGCCCCATCCTGAGGCCAGCTCTGTGGTCTCAGAAGCTCCTGATGAGCCCTGACTGAGCTGGCTGGGTGGGAAGTTTCCCTTGACCATATGAGCCCAGGTCATACCAGGAGCTCTTTAATGGTATGGGTGGGATGAACCAACTACCAGAAGCATCATTGTGCCCAAACCAGATGGGAAACAAAGGGTAAGCAATTATCCTTTGTAGTCTTAGGAAATCGTGCACCTGAGTCCTCAGCTGAGTGGGGCAGTGCCCCTGTGCACCCATTGTAGTCTCAGTGGAACAGTGCCATTGTTACTGCACTTTGTGAGATACCTCAGTAGTTATGGGCTGGGGCTATGGCCAGGGTGGAAACTCACTGATGACCAACCTCAGTTATCTTGGGATGCTACCGACAGAATTCCTAAGTGAGGCCCTTTGAACTCTTCTGGACCACAACAGGCTGTGGTAGCAGCTTTCAGAGTACTCTAGAAACCATTCTGGAAGCCACAGCCTGGATGGATATCCTCTCACACACATCTCCACACTCCTCAATGTGCAACCCTTGCCTGTTGGGAAGTGGAGTGTGATATGATATGAGTGTTTCAGTAAACCTGAGGGGAATTTTTGATAAGTACCTTACAGACATAGAAATAGGTACACATTATTTTTCCTGCAGGCATGTGAATTGATTGTGATAAGAACGTTACTATCTCAAATCTATAGTTAAGTCAATGTTATAATTGTAGTGAACTCTACTGAATCATTTTTCAAATGCTAAAGTATTTAGCGACTAAGTGTTGCTAAACCCTTTTGCATTCTTGTCTTTGCATCCATATCTTTTGCATCTTTCCCCTCTTTTGGGTTCTCAGCTTCAGTGTAAATCTTTCCAAATTGTTTCTCTTTTGATCTTCCTGTGTGCCTCAACCTGTATAGTAAGTAACACAGTGAATTACATTGAACTGTGTAAAACTGCACTTTTACAAATTCATATTAAACCTTGCTTTTGCCAATACTTTTGACAGTCTTTCTTTGAGTGGCCAAACACTTATCTGCAACAACCATAACAAAGCATTGATCCAGCTTAGCAGTGGGACAAGATTAGTATGCAACAGGGACCCTTTAGAAAGTTTTCCTATAAAAAAAGGTAATTGCTTAAAAGATATTGTCTCATTCTTCATGATAGAATTCAAGCACTCCACTACAGTATATATTCTTAAAAGCTATCATTTTGTAGAAATAGTTGATTGACAACAGTTACAGCAATGTGACTTACTATCATTTATGAAAAAAATGGTTTAGGTGTGTCTATATATAAATGCAATCAAAACCTTCCATGCTGCATCACATTTGTATTTATGGCCTAATATTTCATTAGATTAAAAATGCAAATGTATCCCAATGAAACTATTTTGCAAGGCAGGTCAGTCCTTGAATTTGACATAGACCATATTATAACATATAAAAATTATTTTATTCTATTCAAAATAAGTATTTGCTGGGGTAGAAAAAGCTATTCTGAGGAAATAAACAAAGTCATAATATTTAATAAGCATGTGCCATTGTTTGAGACTTTTACTTTTTTAATTTTCATTGCTGTAAAGGGAAAAATGCACTAAATTTTAATTTAAAATATGAAAGCTTGACAGACTACCACATTTTTTTAAATAAAATACACAGCTTACTGCCATGTAAAATCAAAATTTTTGCTTTTACTTTAATTTATTGTGGTATGTAGTTTTAGATTTGATAGCCTTAACTGATGTTCTTCAGCTTTATATTTCATTTGAATTCAAGATAGCATATTATGTTATCCAAAAAAAAATCACAGTAATGTAATCTTGTCCCCTAAGATGAATTTTTATATTTGGTCTACAGATTGTTCTCCCTGATCCATTATAAAAAACATAATTCAGTTGTATAACATACATTCATGAGTGATTCAGTGCATATATGTAATTTATGATGTTTTCTGTTTTCTTTAATATTTACATTGCTAAAACAGATTTTCCCTGTTTACAACTTAGGAAAAATTAAAAGTTCACATGTAGTATTACCATTAAGAACATTAAAAAAAACCAATAAAGTTATAAAGCTAAAATATTTACTTTCCTAACTCATGGAATAAATATCCTTGTGAAGGGAATTAAGAAAATAGCATTTCTTTGTATGTTCCAGAGGTTTAACCTGAAAGAAAACCCAGGGGTACTAGAAGTGATCAGATTTTAGACAAGAGATGTTTTGTTTTTCTTATACTTTCCCCCCCTTTTGAAGCAAGTACTGCTTTGGAAGTCTTAAACTCTTGAAGTAAAATATCCAGATAATAAAGTGAAAAAGATTAAATATCAAAATATTGTGAAATCTTTTCTCTTTTTTCATGGTTATTGTTTTCTGTAACAATGCTTCCATTCTTTGTTTAGTTTGTCTGATTTGATACGTTGAAAAGGTATCTTTTTTAAATTATAAGAGCAGCATAAAAAAGTGATGCAACCATAGAATTTAAATGTCTTTGCACAAGTTTAAGCCAAATGAACAGATGAATTAAGTAAAATACTTGAATTTGGTTCAATTAACTGTTAACAATACGAAAGGAGTCTGAAAAATCAATTTGCAATATACTAAATATAATTAAAGAGGTCTCAACATAAAAACAATAAAACCCATCATCTTCCTTTCCAAAATACAGAAAATACCATTATGTTTTAGTTTTCTGAAAAATTAATATAAGCTTTTATTTTGTTGGGGGTCCTGAGAATCAGCTGAGCTTATACATTACACTAGAATATTGTTGAAAGTTCTGCTAAAGTCAGATTACAACACCGTGGTTTTCATATTGGTGTGCATTTGCTTCTGCTTCTCATGTACTTCAAGGAAGATAATTTACATGAAATTTTCATGTGATTAAACGCAAGAAACCTTCCATTGTCAAACCACAGCAAAAATCTTTTCAAGTCAAGTACTGCTACATTTGATCGAGTTAGAATGTTCTAAGTAAGCATCCTCTGGGGTTGATGATAGACTGAATAGGAAAAATCAAGTAGACAATTAACAGAGAAGACATGGTAAAAGCTAGAGGTAAAAAGGCATAAGCTCCTATATATGTAGTATCTTTCAGCTATCCCAAAAGATGGATGTACACCAGCAGATCAGGTGAGACTAGAAATAATCATGTTGCTCATGTTATTTAAAGGAATCCACAAACACTTATTGATAAAATTGAAAATCAGTCACATTTCCTGTTATGAATACTCATCAAAGTTGGTAATAATTTTCTCATTGTGGTTGCACATTTTCTTATTTGTTGGCTAACTGTTAAATTCCCACCCAGCTGCTCTATTACTATGTTTCCTTAGCAAGATGGGGGAAGAGGAACGGGATAAAAACAAGAACAAGAAATCTAGTGGGTTGAGAAAAAGACAGGGATATCACGTGCAACACCATGAAGGTCAAAGCAGATTTATCTGTGGGAAATAGATTCAGCTAGTAAGAACAGAGTTAAACATTAAAACATCAGCTTTCCTTCCCCCTAGCCAAACTCCACCTCACTCATGCACTCCAGACAGATCTATCCAGACCCAGAGGAGGGGGGAGGCTGGCACAGGGAAAGGGCTCCCCTGTGTCCTGCAGTGGGTCTAGTTTAAAGCCATCTGGAACCAGCTAGGTCCAGCACAGGGCAATCCCTGGTTTCTTCTCACAGAGGACATGCCTGCAGCACTGCCAACACATAACACCTACACCAAATACACTTACTCATTTTGACTTTTAACAATATTCTATTTTATACTATTTTGGATTTTTCCATATTTTATGTTATAGTTAGTACTATGGTATCAGCACAAAAATAATAGTGGCAATGACTATAGTTTATTCCTAGATAGAGAATAATTTTATGACTTTGGAAGAAAAACATGTCTAGTCATGTCAGTGTAATTATTCATATAATATACAAACATTTGCAGGTGTCAGAATAAATCCCTTTTAAATAATGTCAGTAATGTAAATTACAACTCCTGAAGATTGAATCTAGAACTGTGTTAGTAAAATGCAGATAAATCTGCATTGCTATTAGGGAAATAACAGCTTTGTGAGTATGTGTGCATTTATATACAAACAAAATCAATGACTGAGGTAAAAGGTGCTTTCTTTTAGGTATTTCACAAAGTGGTGTTTCAGAGTTTTCATAGTATTTTGGTTTAAGCTTTGGAAGAAAGCTTAAGGATGAGTTTATGTTTTTTCACACCAGTTCACCTGCCATCTCAAGTCACTGTCTACAAGCTTGGGACTAAAATGGTCTATTGAGTAATTTTCTCTGGTTCTCTGGTCCTATTTCAGCTCCTACACTCAGTGGATTTCATTTGATTTTAGGGTTGACTGCCAGTGCTCATTTTTAGCTGTTCAAGGCAATATTTCAAGAAAAATGTTGAAAAGGTCATTTCCATAGTTTTCCTGCAATCATTACCCTGCATGATAGTCCCAAATGATCATGTAAATGTATTTGAACTTGCTAGTAAATGTTTTCTTTTGACTGTGAGATAGATAATGAGATTGGATAATAACTAGTAAGTTAGTTTGTCTTCAAAATGTCTTGAAAGTTTTTAATTGTCTATTTGATATCATTTTCTAAAAAGCTGGGAAAAGCCCCTTTTCCAGTATCAGAATCCTTGGACAGGTTTGATGCTGTAGTGGTGGAGCAAATTATCTTTGAGAAAAGAACTGCAAAGTAACATACAACAGAAAGGTAAAATTAAAATTATAATATGGGGTTTTAGATTTTGTGGGTTTTTGGTCAGAAGACACCGGCACTATAGAAGATTCTAAATTTAATTGCCGCATAAGCATAATTTTCTAGCATGACATTCCTGAAAGCACATCAGGTGCTTAACAAAAAAATTTAGGGTCTTTAGGATTGTGACAATTGACATTGCCAGATTAAGCCATCCAATTCTGGAGAAGTAATTCTGTAGTCAACCATGCTCACTGACTCCTGGTTCTGTAATTTAAAAGAGACAACAGATAGAATTTAGTGTCTGTAGCTTTTCCTCCTAAATATTTATTTAAGGCTGTAGTTGTCCACCTAAATGAAACTTGAATTTAGAATTTTCACAGGATCACAGGATACTCTGAGTTGGAAGGGACCCACAAGGATCATCAAGTCCAATTAGTCCAACTCGTACAAGAATGGCCCACATGGGAATCAAACCCATAACATCATTAGCACCATGTCCTAACAAACTGAGCTAATCCCATCTTTCTCTGGCAGTTTTCTGTCTACCTTTCCTACTGATTGATCAATTAAATGTAATGACATACAGGCCAAGAAGGTCAGATATAGGTTTTATTTGTGTTCTACAGCTAGAAAAAAGAATACCTGGGAAATGTTTTAAGTCAGTTCAAAAGTTTTATAAACTGCTCGTGAAAAATTGTGCTTTTGATGAAACCTAAGAACTGCCTGAAAGACAACATCGAAATCATGATGATCTTTTCAAAAACCTATCTTAATAAAAACTTTTCATAGGTTTACAAATGTATATTGCTTTCTACTGAAGGAATTAATTTCCTACTTTGAGTGTATGCTTAGAGATATCTGTTTTTCAACTTGTTTCTTGATAAGACTATGATGATCAAACATGTTTTAATCTTTTATTTTCATGGATTACATATAAAAGACTGAAATTTTGGAATATATCCAAATAGGTACAAGTATAGATAGATTAATACATCCAGATAGATACAAGATCCATATAGATAAAAGACTTGTCTACTGAAAAAAAAGACTACCTCTGGATCAAAGGAAACTGAAGACTTTCTCATATTTTGCCTAATTGTTCATATTTTTTTGTGCAGAACCATTGGAAGAAGTTTTTCTTTTACATATTTGAGGCAAACGATATATGGCAGGATTGTTACTTTTGGGTTTAATTTACTGCGTTTGTCAGATTGACAATTGAAGCTCTGTTAGTTCCCCCATGTCACCCAAGATGGGAGGCAGTTTGCACATGACCAGCCCTCTAAATTTTTATGCAGTAAAATCTTTGGATCATTTATTTGTTCTTTTGTTTTCTGAAAATGTTTAGCAAAGTGCGGAGGAGGCAGTGAAAATGAAGCAATTGTGCATAAAACAAAAAAAATTATGTTTTCATATTTCAGAAGATATTTTGAATTATGTCTGTGAAAAATGTTTTAGTTTACATTACCAGAGACTGAAGACTAAGCAAAATACACTTGTCCTTCTCTAGCAGTCTGTGCCTATTCTCACTCTTAGGATCCTTTTCTAGGAAAGACCACTCATCATTCTCTTTCACTGTTCAGACAAATCCTGTTTTCCTGGTGATACAGAAGTATCATCAGTTTTCCCTGCCCAAATGCAAAGAGGACACAACTGTGATGAGTCATGGTGAAAAGAACAACACAAGTAAGAACTGAGAATAACTGAATTTTTACATGGATCTTGGATCAGCAGCTAACATGAAAACAGGGCCTGAAATTGCTGAAAAGGTCTATCACAGTATTCTGGACTGATCTGACTGCCAGCCTTTGTCAACAGCCAGATATAAAAACCTCAGCAGTATAGACTCAGGCAGAGTATTGTGAGGAACATCCTTTAATGGATGCCCCACACCGTGTAAGAGGACACAAGGGTCTGAGGTGGAATGATTGTGCACTGGTGTTGAGCCACTGACACTGCATCTAAGATGTATCATGTTCCCTGAGCTGACTGGAATCTGATGAACACCATTCCAATCTACAGAATAAGCATGAGGGAAGATCCAGGGATCTACAGACCTGTTAGTCTAAAGTCAGTTCCTGGAAAAATATGGAAAGGCTGTACTGGGACTTATCAAAAGGCTTTAAAGAGAAATGCAATCATCAGATAGAGTCAGCCTAATGGGTTCTAAAGAGAAAGTTCTATTTAGCTAATTTGATGTCCTTCTACAAGTTCGCCCACCTACTAAATGAAGGGAAGGCAGTGGATGTAGTTTTCTGCTTTTTAGTAAGGCTTTTGATACTTTTTCTCTCACAGCATCTTTCTGGGCAAGCTGTCCAACTGTGGGACACATGAGCTCATAGTGTGCTGGGAGAACTGGCTGAAGGTCAGGACTCAAAGGGTTTTAGTGAATGGGATCACATCTGGCTGGTGTCTGGTCAGCACTGGTGCTGCTCAGAATTCAGTTCTGGAGCTGTTTCTGCTCTGTACAGTATCAGTGCTCTGGAGGAAGCAGGTGAATGCACCATTAGCAAGTATGTTGATGGTACCAAACTGGGAGGTGCTGTTGAATTTCTGGAAGGACAAGACACCCTGCAAAGGTGTCAAGATAGATTGGAGCACTGGGCAATGATTAATGGGATGGAATTTAAGAAGCTAAAATGCCATATTCTGCAACTAGGACAGAATATCTCCGAGCACAAGTATGGATAAATAGGGAGTGGACGGAGAGCGGCCCTGCAGCAAAGGATCCGGGGTGCAGGTTGGCATCAGCAGGAGCCAGCAGGATGCCCTGGCAGCCAAGAGGGCAAACCCTATCCTAGGTCAAGCACAGCACCACCAGCTGCTCAAAATTATTATCCCACTGTATTCAGCACTGCTGTGGCTTCTCCTGGAGTGCTGTATGCAGTTCTAGGCTCCACAATTTAATAAGCATGTGAAAGTCCTTGAATGCATCCAGAGGAGGGCAACAAAACTGTGACAGGGCTGGAAGGCATGTCCTGGGAAGTGTGGCTGAGGACCTTGAGCTTGTCTAGTTTGGAGAGGAGGAGGCTGAAGGGTGACTTCATTGCTCTCTACAACTCCAGAGGAGGTGAAGAGGATGCAGAGATGTTGGTCCTTGGAATCCACTGATAGAATATGTGGGAATGCTCAAAGTTGCTTCAGTGGTGGTTTAGACTAGATACCAGGAAGCATTTCTTATCAAGAGGGAGATCTAACACCAGAACAGGCTTCTGAATAGGATAGTCAGTGCCCTAAGCCAGTCAGTGTTTATAGAGGAATTTGGACAATGCCCTCAATAACAGGCTTTATCTTGGTTAGCCTTGAATTGGTCAGCCAGTTGAACTAGTGATAGTGGTAGCTACCTTTCAACTGAAATATTCTATTCTATTCTATTCTATTCTATTCTATTCTATTCTATTCTATTCTATTCTATTCTATTCTATTCATTGTCCTCCTCACCTGACCTGGACTCCAAGGCCAGTTGCAGCATCTTATTGTAGATGCAAACAAAATAGGTCTCAGCAAATGGCAGATGTATGAGGGTGAGGGTGACTGAGTCTGGAGTAAAGAAATTAAAATTTCTGTATTTCAACTTGAGCATTTTGCCTCTTGTTCTGTCAATGAGAGAACATTTATTGTGTGTATACATCTCTTTACTGACCACTCCAAATTAGAAATACCATTAGTCATTTGCAACCTGGAGACCAAATTTATGCAGTTCCCTTCAGTAATTTTCCCTGTCTCTGGAACGGTCCAAGGCCAGGTTGGATGGGGATTTGAGCAACCTGGTTTTAGTGGAAGTTGATGGGCAGTGAGGCAAACATGACCCCATGATGTGCCCTAAAAGTAAAGGTGGTGAACAGCTCCTGAACTCCATGAACAGAGGCATGGTCTGTGAATTGAACGACAGGACTGTGAAACTTAAAAATATGTGGCATTTTTCAGGCGTTTTCAAGACTGCATCAAATTTTGGCCTCCACCACAGCAGAGATGTAGGCAAATAGTGAGAAGCTCAGGGGAGGGCCCCAATGTGGTGAGGGCTGGAGCATTTGCCCCAGCAGGAGATACTGTCAGGACAGGGCTGGGTTAGGCTGGAGAATGGATGCCTTCCAGTGCACCACAGACTCAGCATCTACAAGAGCTCACCAAGGAGAATGAGGTGCTTGTGGCACAGTGGGGCAGGGGAGAACAATGAAAGGCAGTGGGTGAAGGAAAGCTTCAGTCTAACTATTGAAAGATTCTGTTTCCATGTAGGGACAATGGCACAGTGCAGTAGACTTTCCTGAAAGGCTGTGTCACTTCTGTCCTTGGTGGGATTCAAGGCCTGGCTGCATCAGGATGTGAGGATACCAGAGCTGGCCCTGTTTTGGGCAGGGGATTCGACTGGGGACCTCCTGAAGTCCCTCACAGCCTGAATTATCTTGTGATATAATTCTAAGTACAGCAGTATATACAAGAAAAGGGGCTATCTTTTACTCAGCTCACAGGTTTATATACCTTATACTGGATTTACACCTTTTTAAAATTTCCAAATATAGGACAAGTCATTTTCATTCAATGAAAAAGAAGATCAGAATTAAATACTTCGGCTACCAGAGGGCATAATCTTTTTCACATTACTGTTGCTATTCACTATACTTACTTACTTGTCATTCTAACTTTTGTAATGAAAAACATTTGCTAAAATCTTTTCTGGCAGCATTTATTTTATTCACTAAGCTTCAGAAAATTAAACTCCCTTACCATCAACAGCAAGAAAATCTAAACCACAGTGACTTTCAAGTTGATTTGTAGATATCATAGCTATTTTGAAGACAACAGATTTGTTTGCATTATGCAATTTCCCATCCAGCACAGTGTGTGCTTTCATTACAAATATATTCATTGGGCTTTGCTGAAAGTATACCCAACCAAAGTCAAAATTAGATCCAAATGAGATCTCTTGAGTGTAGTGAGAACCGGAATGAAGGCCCCCAGCTAAAAGGAAAATGTATAACAATATCCTGACAATAATATTCACCCTAGAAAGTGCTAAGAATTTAGGTTTATTATGCCTCACTCTGTTATAGCAGAGGACAGAGAATATATCAGAAATGAAGGCAAAACTGGAACAGAGACTAAAAAGCTACTGAAAAGAGAAAACATATGTTCTAAAAAACCATTCACTGTGCAATATTAACTGTTAGGTAAATAGCTAAAATGAAAAAGTCCTTGGAGTGCATTTCCAAGAAATTCAAGAATTAATGGGTACAGCTAAACCAAAATTCTGCTCTGCATATCAATGTTAATTTTTTTTCCATGAGACAGATTTGTACTTTTATGGGCTGTTGCCCTAAAATTTCTGTCTTTCACTACACAATCTCAATAATTACATTGCATAACTGAAAATCAAATACAGAAAATCTTACAATTCCCCAAATCAAAGTTATAGTAAATTATTACAAATATCTACACTACAGTCATTAACTAAGATTGGCACCAAGAAGCTTGTGCACTGCCAAACAAGCAAACCATAAAGAACTGAAGTATTTACACATGCAAGTATCTTGCATTCATTACAGTTAATTAGATGTATAGATTAATACAGGACCATTGGACCGGTAAGATGATTTCTTGGAAGCCATTAGAAAACACACTAGTAGTTCTACTCCACAACACTTACATTAAATACTTCTATAAAAACACCAAAGAACCAACTACAAACAAAAAACCCTCTCCAAATCTGGTATAGAGTAATGTATTTTGACTGCAGCAACTCAGAAAGGATGACTTCTATGGAAAAAAGAGTGCAATAAAAGAGGAAAAACTGAATTATTTTGATGATGAGATGGCTGAAGCATCTCTCCTGTGAAGACAGACTGAGAAAGCTGGGATTGTTCAACCTGGAAAAAAGAAAATTCTTGGAAACCTTCCAGTACCCAAAGGAAGTCTGCAAGAGAGCAGAAGTGGGACTTTTTACAATGACATGTAGTGGTAGGACAAGGGGTAATGACTTTAAGCTGAAAGAGAGCAAGTTTCGATTACATATTGAGAAGAAATTCTTTCCTGAGGGTGATGAGACCATGGAACAGGTTGCCCAGAGAAATTGTGGCTACCCTATCCCTGGGAATGTTTAAAGCCAGGTTGGATGGGGCTTTGAGCAACCTGATATAGTAGAATAATCCCAGTCCATGGCAGGGGGTTGGAACAAGATGACCTGTGCAGTTCCTCCCAATAACAACCATTTATGAGCAGACAAACATACAAGCTGAAAATCAGTAACATAAAATGAAAAATGGCAAGCAGAATTTTCTTTCTTGTTGGGAGCAATTGAATGAAAAACTAAACAGTTGTAGTAGTTGATCAATAGAGAGCTATGTATTTCCATAACAAGACAAGTCAAAAAAAAGGGCAGTGCTGAAGAGCTGACAGAAACATCCAGTACAAAAGGGAAGCATACACAGTAGTGACAAGGCATCAGAAAGAGCATACATGCAATTCAATTAATATTTAAGAAAACAAATGGATGGCAATGTGAGAACACAAAAGGAAGGATTAATTGAATGATAAAGGAGATGAAAACTAATTTAGAACATGAAATTAAAAGTACATTGTTTCTTCAGCCTAAAAATACAAAAGCCACAAGGAATATGAGTAATGTTTGTAATTTCCTAATGACTGAAGGATTAGAGAAGGGAAAAAACAGATCAAAACAACTTAAGATATAGGGAAGGCTGGAACAAAAGCTATTACATATAACATGAATATGTATATGAATAAATGAAAACTAGTTATTTAAATAAACTCCCTATCTCAAACAGGTTATCAAAATGTTTTCATGTGGAGTTGGTATAACTCCTTATCAGGTCATGGAAAGGACAAGACATGGAAAGAAAAAAAGAATACAATGCAAGTATCTGAAAAATGAAGCTTCTTGCACCAGTAGGTTGAGATCTCTTTCAGTTCCAGAAATTAACATGTCAGTGTTTTGATACATAGTTAGAATCCCATGGACTCAAACAGTTTAGTTTCTTTGAAAATTTTAGTCCAAATTAAAAAAAAAAAAAAACAAAATAAAGAGTGAAGAAATTTGCCCTTTAGTCCATGTCCCAAAGTATAGTATACAGGATGGAAAAAAATAAAAGGACCAAAAAAAAGTAAAAATAGACTGCAAGGTGAGTTTTCATTACAATTCATAGTTACATCTGGACTACTAGTGAGAATGAGAATAGTAGAATACAGAAGTTGGAAAACACCTTTAATTTTCCTATCTGATTTTTCATCCTCAACTTTAAATGACTTCCTCTGCTGCTTTAGGGTCCAGTCTCCCATTCTGTACTCAGTTTTAAAATCCACATTGATTTCAAGTCATAGTGTTGACTATATTCTCTTAACACAATACTCTTGGATTTCTTTTTCTAGAAGTGATCAAGAATAAATACGGTATCTCTTTCTCCCAACAGTTATATCTGTACAAACTGAAAATCAATTAAGTGAAATATTATTATCTAAGGCTCATTTATTATCAATTTCATATCTATTATTTATTTCCTTTCTATTTAAGTCATGGAAACATTAATACTGGTTTTGATGAGAGAGAAATTATTTCAAGAAGGATTTATTTTTAAAATCTTATCTGTGAACCACAGCAATGTACAGACAAATTCTAAGATAATATGAACCTGTCATAACTTCTGAGTTCAAAATTCTAAGCAGTAATAAGCAATAAGTAATTGATTTCTAAATTGAAGGAAACTCATGAGAACTCATCAGTTTTCTTGATTTTGAAGCCAAGTCTGTTACTCCATTTCAAAACCAGAAAAGCAGAACAGCTGCTCAGTTATATGAACTGCTTCAAAATTCAATTGGCACAAGAAATCCAAAATACGTGTTTCTGAAACAGTCTTCTGAGATTAAATTCTAATCATATAAGAAGTGGGAAAATAGGTACTTTTTTCCTATTGATGACTCAGTAATGTTATGGAGGAAAGAGAAGATTTTGAATGTGTTATGATTTCATTGAATACCTCTTCAACAGGTTTGTGTTATGACACATATATAACTTACATGCCCACACTAAGGTGCTGCTACAGCATAACCTGAATAGATGTACAACAAAGATATTGTAACATTATTGGACCAGATTTATGCTGCCTCAGGAATTTTTAAAATTTATTTTAATATAAATGTAGTGCATTGTTGTTGACAAAAACCCCCCAGACTCCAACTGTCCATAAATTGGCTTACTAGCCAAAAATACAATGATCAGCTGAATGCTTGCTTCTCAGCTGAATGCAGGTCCTGAAAGAACCAAATAAAAGTAAATTATACAAGAGATCCAATGTAGCTGAAGTCACAGAAAAACACCTTTGACCAGTTTTCTTAATTCCTGAAAGCTGGTGTTAATAATGTAAAATGAACTACATTTTCTCAACATGGAGTACTTTGTAAATTTTAGGTCATTAATTTTGCTACCTAATTAATTATAAGTTATATATATATATAACCATACCATAACAATTTGCTGTAGCTTAGAAACTGGGACTATATCTATGTTTTAAAACCTAATTTCTGACAGTCATAACACTAGTATATTTTTGATACTAATTTGACTAATTCCTCTCCCTCATTGTTATGTCTACGTGTCTAAGTTATTTTTTGTTTCTCTTCTTGTTACATCTGTTTGATTTCTGTTGTCTCTGCTACTGCAGACATGGTCTAGACAATGAAGTGCAGACAGAGTATATCCCTGACCTTGAATAATGCTGTGAAGTACATAAAAGTATTTTTGTAGTGTATTGTCAGGGATTTTAACACTATATGAGGTGGGAAAATGATCTTACTTTCTATGAAAAAAATTTCCAAGTATTAAAGCACCTAACAACATGAAAATGCTACTATTTGACTAGTTTGCAGATGGCTATCTATCACAACTAATTAACAAATCATTTTAAGAATTTTTTTTTTTGCAGGAGTATATGCTAGTATTTTTAATTATTTAGTAATCCTTTTGATGTTTCTGAAAAAGTTCACTTCTGTTTTTCACATAAATCTGTAATGACTTCTACAGATCAAAATGCAAGGTAAATATCTTTGCATTTGGCACTCACACCATGAAAAATCTAAACTTGTGGTAAGATATTCTATTTTTTCTTTTATGAACATCTATTATGCACTGTATTTTCAAAACCTTGAAGACCAAATTGCATATATTTATTTTTTTCTAATTTTTTCTACATTAAATATTTTGACATTTTTTCATTCTCCTTTTTTAATTTCTGTATTTCAGATAAACCAGGGGCAAGTTGGATTTGTCACAGGCTTAGGTCACTGTTAAAATATTTTAAAGTAGCTAGATACAGAGCATTTTCATTGATATTTGTTATATATATATCAATCATGAAACATATCAACATGCTCAAGAACATCAAGGATGTATTATTGCAAAACATTACCTCTAACTGAAAAATTAAGTACAATTTAATGTATATATTGCACAACATACTGTGCATATAGTCCTTTTATATGCAGTGATGTAATTTTTTCAAATCAAACATAAATCCTGCTCCACACAAAAAAAAAACCCTTGAAGCTTTCTGTTAGATATTGCTCCAAGTGACTTGCCATGTTAACTGCTGAAGTTTAGAGTTTTGTTCACTTTTTTAAGTGAAAAAATTGCATAGAAAACATGGAAGCAAAGGATATTCAGTCATTCATCAACCTCCATAAAACCTTGAACTTCTCCTCGTTACCTTATGCAATCTGTAGCAACAGCTGTCTTTCTGAGTGATGGATAGCTTTAATAATGTCCTTTGTTTTAACCTGAAATAAATTATTTTGTCACAAGTCAATATATATATGGGAGAAAAATCATATAATTCAAATTCTGTCCTCATTTCATACTCAGGAATGTATAACAAAAATTCAAACTGTATCTTAAATCACCTACCAGCAAGGACAAAATCATGCTTATTTCGTCTTATTAATTCTGAAGAGGAAAACAGAGAGAAATATAAAGATATAATAGGTTTAGTTGTGGGGTTTTTAACCCATTCATTTTTTTTCAGACTAATTGTATTGATTGCCCTTGCATCACTTTGGTACTGTTATTGTCTCAGCTTGCTTTTTTTTCTGGCTCTCTGAAACATTCACAAGGGCAAAAGCAGACCAGTTCTGAGATTTGCAGAAGTTATTGTCAATTCATCTTCTCAGCTGAGAAGAAAATCTCATGTAACCACAGCAAAATTCCATGTAAACCTAATAGTCTCAAATAATGTGGATGGGTATACTATCACTTCTGTTAAAGGATGGTAATTTCTAATTCCATAAAGTACACCGAGCTCTTCATTTTACCTTAATTACTGATTTCAGTTTTTCACAAAGCACTTCATCAGTCCTGCTGTACAATTTAACAGAGCTGAATAGGAGTGGAAATTTGTCTCTTCAGGCTCTATTCAGGAAAATTTTTCAAAATTTATTTGGGACATGAGAGATTGATAATCTGGTAAAAGTAAACTATGTATTAATTATCCCCATTCAGTTTTCATATATGGTAGGAATGCTGTCTTTTGGAAGAGGAACAGCTGAGCACACGTGGTGAATAAATTATGTTTTCTTCCCTCCGATATAGACCAATTCATGCCTACCTTTTAGTGACACTAACCATGTCACTGCTTGATCAGTCCATGTTATTTTATAAGCTAAAGTTTTCCCACTTGCATTATATGCCTTATAACAGCAAGTGTACCCTAAGTACAGTCTCTTCCTTCACTTTTTTCCCTCTACCCCAGTATCTTCAGTTTCAGCAACAGTAGCAAAGATGAGTCCTTCCCTGACAGATTTAATGAGCAAATTTCTTTTATCCACTCAGCCATTTTAGACTTACATTCTATGATTTCAAGCTAGAAGTGATTATGTTAACTTTGAATCAAAAAGCACTCTAGATCAGTAACTCAGCAATTAACTTCTGTATTGGATTAATTTTATCTGAAGATTAATCTGAGATTGAGAGTGACTTAAAGGAGACATACTGAGATAGCTTCCAGTTACTATAGAAAAATAATAGGGAGGAAAGGATTAAAAAGGTGAGACACAGATACTGAGGAAAAGAAGAATTTTCATTTAGTCTTATTCTCTGTATAAGAATATATTTGATGGTCTCTTGTCCATCAAGCTACTCAAAAACAAATTCACCTGTCCAGTTTAATTTACTCAATATTTTGTTTGAATATTTCAAAAGAATAACAGGGCTGTATATAATTCTGCTATTCTAATGGGGTAAAATATGTTTTTATACTTCATATGAAAAGCACCTAATCCCCAAAGACTGCTTTGAAGCACTGTTTTAAGACTGAAAATATTTCAGGAAATGAAAAGTTTTCACTCTGGTTGATTAGTTAGCCTTTAGGTGTTCCAGGCAATTTTGTTGGCTTGCTTTTCTGTGTTTGTATGTTTTCACTTGCAGAACTGTTCTTAATAGATTGTAAACTTCAAGGCTAATCCAGGATCAAATTTTTTGAAGATTATGCAATAAGCATATATGACAACAAATTAATATTAGTTTTAAGTGTAATAAATATAATTTTGGGTAGAATTCCATGAGAAATTATGGAACGTAAAGTATTGGTCACAGCTGGAAAGCTTTTTGTTACTGGCTTCAGATGCATGTAGACATGTGGAAAGACTTCTAAAGCACACTACCAGTCACGTTTTCCAATCTGGATACATTTAAATGTGTCATATATCTTTATGCTACAGTTTATACAAACAAACTATGAGATTTGCTGACACAATGGAGAGATACATTTAAGAGCCCTTAGTGACACAAAATACTAATGTACTTATGCACAGATATAAAATAAGTACTTGAAAATGCAATTGTCATTTGAAAGTGGGTAAACTTTAAATGTGTGCTTTGCATGGGGCCATAAATTAAGAGGCTTCTTTTAGTCTGTCTTCATTATAGAGATTGAGAACCTTTCATTGTGGCTGTTCTGAATGGTCTTTGAGATGGATTTCCTTCTAGCATTGAACAAGGGAGGAATAAAAAGACTGGCTCTTTATTAAGGAGTGGAAATCAGGTGTGCTTAAAATTAGATTCTGTGAATAACTTAAAGGTCTGTGCATGTCAGAAATACCTTTTTGGTTCCTGCACATTAGCCTTTCAGCCTCTTAGAATGATATAAAAATAGCACTCAAACACCACTGAATATCTGAATCAATAAATAAAATTATTCAAATGCCTTATTTTAAAAGAGTCGCATTTGTTTACATTTTCCAGTGTAATTTTTTTTCCTGGCAATACTAGAGCAGTTGGAGTCTTTCTTCTAATCTAATTTCCTCACAGCTCTCAAAAAATTAAATTTTTCCTTTTCAGGGTTCAGAATATCTACTTGTCAGTCTGCCTTCTTATACTGAGGATTGCCCTTTGATAGAATAGTATGTAAAGAAAATAAATATGTCTTTTAGATAAATCTGTTTAGTTTCAGGCACTGTAAACCAGTCTGGGCTATGTCACATAATGTTTTCTTTCAAGGACTCTTATTGGTGGTCACTACTTAAGAAAAACCAACACCTGCATTGTATGAGACTTAGTTGCTGCAGTGTCTCCTTTATAAATCCCAGTTACAAGTTTTTTCAAGTTATGTGAAGACAAAAGGGGGGTTGCATGCATCTGACTAAGTGCAGGCTTATCAAGCCATCCATGGTTATGTCAAGCTGAGACTTGAAAATCTCCAATATGGGGAGTCCAGATCTACTCTAAAAATCTGATCCAGTGTTCACTTCTCTTCTATTGAACATATTTTTATTCCTAGCTTGAACTTCCTGAGTGACATATGTGGCCATTACACTTCCTTTTACTGTTTCCCATAAACAAAATGAGTTTTCTTTATGCCTTCATAACCCCAACCAACCTCAGGCATACTCCTTCTTATGCTTTAGAATTCCTAACTAGTCCAGCTCCCTCAAGCATTCCTATTAGGTTGTGTGTCCCATGTTCCTCAGAACCATGGCAAGTGTCCGGGGTATCCTTTCCATTGTCTCAGAACTCATCTTGGGAAACTCAGTCTCACTCTTATCTTTTAGCAGAAAGGAAATATTTGTGGGGAAAATATCCTTTTATTCATTGGCAATGTTTTGGAACCTATTTCTAAAGACTCGTGTTTTTCAGACTGTGAATTTGGTTGGTTGGTTGGCTGTGGGCTTTTTTTGCTTTGCGAGTCCAGATAGCTGAAAGAATGACTAACTCATAGTTACATCCATCAGATGTACTCCTTGTTGTGTATTGATTTTCAGTTGCACTATTCAGCTTTGTTTTCATCTATTCAACCTGTGTGACAGGTCACAAGCTCAAACATTTTTGAATTTATCAGGAAAGAAACTTTGTGAAATCATATAAGATCAATAACTACTGTAAGCTCTGACACAACTAACAAATCACAGAATCATAGACTAGCTGAAGCTGCAAGTCCTCTCTGAATGTCACACAGGCCAAGCCCTCTGCTCAAACAAAATTCAGCCTCAGGGCTGTATCCGGTTGAGTTTTGAATAACTCCATGAATAGAGCCCTCAAAGCCTCCTTGGACACACCATTCTCGTGTTTGATTACCCTGCCAAATGTTACTGCATTTCTGAAAAAATTAATTTCTGCCACATTTTCGAAAAAACCAGATGTGCAGGTCAAGATCAGTGTTGTATCATAGGTAAGGTGAGATAGTTTGTTACAGAGCCAGTTTTTCTTAGCTATCCATCTCCTGGGGACAGACCTGTGCTTTGGTTACCTATACTAGGCTGTAACATAATACTCAAATTAGTTTTTTTTTACCTGAATATGTGGCTTTATAGCAAATAGAGACTTTGAGGAATTAAAACAGGGAGAGGTGCTGCTAGAAACAGAAATTGGGATACAATTGCCAAGAGCAGGGCATGATTTGCCTATAATAGATTGTAGCCCTTTACTTTCTCCCCAAACAACAATTTCATAACACAAAAACTAATACAAAAACCTTTAAACTAAATCCTCTCCATTCCTCAGTCTAAATTCTTTAACTATGAATCTTATCATGCCATTTAGATATCTGAAATCTTAGTTCTTGATTTTTTGTGGATACTTAAATACAGCTACAAACTGTGGTAAGGAAGACTCAAGTTAACTAGCAAAGTAAAGCTGCTAAATGCTGAATTAAAAGAAATATGAAAGTTATTCTATCTAGATATCCTGAGGAAGGAAGAGAAAAACAAAAAACAAAAACAAACCCAAAACAACAAACAAACCAACAACAACAATAATAATAATAATAATAAACTCTTAGAATCTAATATTGCATAGGAATCTACCTGTTTCAGAGGTATAGAACAGTTGCCATTTAAAAATGAAAAACGTGCATGTAAAATTTTTATAGAAAAGACAAAAAAAAAAAGACCCCTCTGTATCTTGTGCATATATAAAAATAGCTCAATAAATATTACATAAACATAAACATAAATATACATAAAAATAAATATATATAATTGCATTTATATGTAGATTTATAGACTTAATTTTATGTAAATAAAGCCTAGTATCCTCTATAGGAATAATTCCTTAATTCTTTGGAAACAATTCTGATGCTCATTCCATTTCAGTATTCTTTATTCATATCAGCAGTCTCTTTGATATTACAGAAATTGCTTTACAGTTAAAGACCAGACCATGGTCTTACAGTTTATTCTATCTAAGGGATTTATGATTTGAATTTACTGATACATCAGTTTCTCAACTGTTAGATCTGGAACAGAAGTAAATAAAAATCTCTCAACTGACTTTAGGAAGCCAGCTGCTTTCATCCTTGACTTTGGAGAAAACAGAGCAAAGAAAATAATGCAAATTTACAATTCTCTAAAATGCTTGAGCACCTTCCAAAGAAAATTTGAAAGATAAGCAGCCAAAGTTTCAAAGTAAGAGAGCATAAAGTGAAGGTGCTGCAGGATTCAGTGATGTTGAAGTGATGCATCAGAACAGAAGTTTCTGGTTCAGCTCTGGGCTTTTTGCTTTTCCTCATTCCCTGTGCTTTAGTGCAGCACCTTGGTTGATTGAGTTTACTTTCAGAATTAAATAGCAAAGGATAGAATATTTTTATAATTGCAAATGACTGGCACAATTTATTTTATATTAATAGCAGCCAGCAACCACTTTGCATTTGGTGTGAAAGTACATATAAGTTGGATTCAATTCATACTTCATAAAATTGTTTAAAGATCATATTTTACTCTGCTAATTCTGTTGCTTATGGTTCCTCAGTTTACAGTAGCCTTGACACTGTTAGAACACAGTAGGAGTTACTTTGAATTACTCTCTGTCTGTGAAAAGATTGTTGGAACTCAGGACATTCCTCTGGGTGTTCAGAGTTCTCGGGACCCCGGTCAGGGGGCTCAGAACCTCTGGCAAGATGCCCAGAACACCTGCGGATTTGATTATAGCCCGTGGAACAAGCTACCAGCTTTATCTGAGAACCTGGAAGTCACAAAAGTTTAAGTAGTGCTATCAAAAAAGTGAAAATGTAGATTTGGGGATTTTTGGGAATGGGGGTTATGAGGAAAAGGTGGAGGAAATTGGGCGTGTTTAGTCCTCCTTCTTCTTCCTCTTCGTCTCCATTTTCTGCTGTGATGTTGGCACATTAGGATTGGTTTAGAGTAGAATTTCACTGTCTAACATAGATGATAGACATTGGGAAATAACTGTAAACATAGTATACGTAGTTTGTGGTATAAAAGGATAACACCACCCTGAAGGGACAGAGAGTGCTGCTGGCTGCCTTGCTAGACAGACCTCGGCTGGGCTGAAAGAAAAATGTTTTAAATAATGAATAATAAACAACCTTGAGACCGAACACTGAAGAGCTTTGACTCATTCTTCGGACGCACGGGCTGAAAATAAGATCTCCTACAAATCTTAGGGAAGCAAAAACCCACCGGACCCCGAGAAAGATGAAGGCACAGGCGAAGTTTGACATGAAACAAGGAGAGCAGCCTCTTATTTTGCCTGTTATTCTGGCAACAAGGAAAATGTGAGAAGTAGTATCTTGTTTTAAACTATCACAGTGATTGTCTTAATATGAGGCAAACTGCTTTCCGTGAGATGAAATAATAAAATATTATTATATTATTGGGCTGAAGCTTCCTGGAGAATTCTGTGTTAAAATATTTGTCTCAGACAGCTTAAGTTCTATTTAGACATGCTGCAAGTGACAGTGACATGCTGCAAAGGAAATCAATGGGTACCTTACTTGAGTTTGAGATTCAGTGGCTGGAGCACAGGCAGATAGAGTTGTTTGTTGACATCAAGCTTATCTCCCATAGTCTCCTGCTGGTACTTCAGAACAGCACAGGTCACCCCTACCCCTCATGTCACCTCTGTCAGCCCCTTGGCAGTGTCCCAGAGACTCTAGGTGATGAGAAATATTCCTTGGTGATGATGGTTAGATGACTCCCAAGTCCTGGGTGTAGCAGTGGGATTCATACAGCCCATTGTCCCGGTTCCTTTCATCAACAAGACAGGTTTGTTGCAAAGCTCCCTTCATGGACAGACAGGAATCTCCCTGACACTGCAGTCTGTACACTATGTGTTCATGGCACCTGTGCAGCTCCTTTTTGGCTAGCATATAAATAATCAGCATGGGAAAAGAACTAGCTCAAAGCCTGTTCACACTTCCAACTCTGCATTTTTCTGCCCTAAGGATGAAGGATGAGGCCTGAGACTGCCTGAGAGAATCAGTCTGTCACTGGTTTTCCTAGCAAGAGGATAGAATAGCTAAAAGCAGTTGCTCTGTGTCCTGGATTTTCAGGGCTGTGGTGTAAATTAAGGACACTCAAAAATCAAATCCATAGGATGTTGAAACCCTGCATAACTAACAGCTTTTCTTTTGAGTTGAGCCAACCCGGGACCAGAACAATAAATAGGGTATTGACACAATATTAGAAATCTGCTTTAAGTAATATCTTTGCTCATGTATTTAATTTGATATAAATTAATTTTAACCTTTTATATTGAATGATTTCTTATAGAGACTCTATCTAGGCCAAGCTTTATATGGGTTGTCACTTAAATTCAAGGCTCAATAAAATAGGTGTTCTCCATGGAATAGTTTGAAGAGAACATACTGTTCTCTGACAGTGGAATTGCTTTTGAACAATGTACCATATTCTAATACAAGTATCATTTTCTAACATTTAAAGAAGCAAGAGTTTCAAAATTCAGAGTTGAGCCACATAACTCTGCTTCAGGTTTCCAGTTCCATACTTTCTCCAAGCTCTGCTATAGGAAATATCAGAATACTGAAAGGACTCATTTTCATTGTTTATCTCAAGTCACTTGTCACATGGAGTAGATCTCCATGAGAACATTAGTCATGTGCTGAAGGCTGGGAATTCTTTGTCTTACTACCATCTACCCCTCTTTATCCTGCCACTGATAAATCCTTTAATTTCCTCTTATCCAAGGACTTAAAGTGGCCAGTGGGAGTGATGGTAGAAGATGGGAAAATTAATTCTCTATAACTAAGAGAGAAAATGATCATATTTTAAAAGATGTAAAATTATATTAAGGCAGACCAAGAGAAATTTAAAAAAATTGTAATATGCCATGCACTGTTCCATCATGTCCAATGTATCTCATGATATCGTGTCCGAGTCATTACTCACTTAGAACAATGCCCCACAACTACTGTTTTAGAAAAACTTAAATCTTCCTGGTGATACAAAAGACAAGCTTTTAGACAAGCTATGGCAAGAATATAACTTTGCACAGAGAAATACTTCTTCTCTGACCATAGAAAGTGACCGTCATGTGTAACAAAGCATGAGACTAAATTCTCATTCCTTTTATTATAAATGTTATCCATGGTCATAATACTATATAGATCATTTTAAAATTAAACTATCCAGTCAGTGAAATGTTTTTTAGCAAAAGTGATGCATTCCCTTTCCTGTCACATGAAACAAGACAACAATTTTTTACTTTTAGTTTACTATCTTCTTTTACCAAAGTTCCTATGCAAGCAAAAATATGGGTTAAATCCATGTGATTTGATGCCAGAAACCTTGATACGAAAGATCATCCTTTTATCCTTTCTAATCTTCAGCTACTACACCATCAAATAAAGCTCTGTATTTTGAAGTCTTTGACTGAAGCAGCATTGTTACAGACAAGCATACAACACATCAATTTAGATAAAATGAATGCAACACATGCATTTGAATAAAATAGAATGCAATTAAGAGCATAAGTTACTATTGTTCTCTGTATGGGGATCAAGCAGCATTTTGCAATCTAGCTACCACTTAATGCTCACTAAATGCTTTTGCTGTTCTACTTCTAAGCACTTCTACTGTTTAAAAAGCACTTATGGTAGTCTAATAGAATTTGCTTTTCATTTGCATCTGTTTTGAGCAGATGATGTGAATGATAAACGTTGGCTTTTACTGATTTATTTTATAAGAACATTATGGCTCTTAGAAGGAAATCAGCATGCAATCAGGAAATCTGTGATATAAACAGAATAAAGAAATAAACCCCAAATATGTTGTTTTTATAGAGATTATGTAAGCATTTTGGTGTCCATAAGTGAATTTTTTTTTAAGTTAAGACCTATGATTTCTATTAAGCTTAAGGGTTTACAGATAAGTTAGGCCACCAGTCTGTAACTTCATTATACTTTTAATATTTTTTGAATAGAAAATTAATTTCATAGCTCACTGATTATTGTTTTGAAGATCTGTCAGATACTCTGTTTGCTCATTGCTTGAGAGTATCTATTTACATTAAGGAACTAAGAGAACCAAAATATTCATAAAACATATTTTTACAATATTAGAGTGGGAGAACCATTTACAGTAGTTGTGTTACTCTGGATCACTTCAGTACAAGTAGTACAACCAGTTTTCCTCACCTTAAATATTCACTATAATTTTTTCTTACATTTCTTCAGTTCTAATTGCATGTCTTTTGTACTCTATGAAGAAAGCTGCAATGTAATTACTGTAATCTTAACTTGTTGCAGGACAGAAAGTCAAAGAAGTAGTCTAGTGTGACCTTACCTAAAATTCCTAATTTTTGATGTTCTGTATTTCTGTTTTAAAAGGTAAAATATTATTTAATCTATTTTACTTGAGGTTTCTCAGAGGTGCCTTTTTGCATGGAAATAAGGTTTATGACTACAACAGCTATAGCACTTTAATTATTAATTACTATGCTAGAAAGTGTGGAATCCCTAATATTGCTACCATTGGAGACAGTAGCACAGACGGTATAAAAGAATAGAAGTGTATGACAAGTAAGAAAGGACGGAAGGGAGGGAGAGAAGGAGGGAGGGAAAGAGAAAATTGCTCATATTCTTTTAAGGTCTGTAAGTCTTCCTGTTTGTTAGGGAAATACAAGCTAGAAGCATTTTGGTAAGACAATAAAACTAAGAAATTACTCTAATGCATCTTTATACATACACATATGGGGATAATAGTTATCCAGGTCTTTGAAGTTATATTTTCACTAAGAAGTGTACACATGCTCAGGTGCCCACATGTCCTCAGATATGTCAAGCAGAAGTTCAGCTTTTAAAGGGTGCATTTATCAAGAAAAGACTTTCCAAGGCCCTGGTATTTTTATAATTATCCATGACAAACACTTTGAGCTTGCATGGAAAATAAATCTATTCTCATTTGCTGAGCTGCTAGATTACAAGTCTCCTGTGCACTTTTAAATGAACTGATGAGTGAAAAATTAAGTAAAACAGCATTTAACTATTTGCATGTTCTTTGCTCAGGGAGCAGCAGCAGAGTATGAAGAGGGTACAAGACTCTTCAAAAGCTTTTGCAGGTACATTGTACCTTTATTTGTTAGGCAGTGCTTGGATGATACATAACACTAATGGCCTTCGTTCTTTGCCACCATCAGTTGTTTTAATGTCTGGGAGTAAAATGAAAACTCCACTGAGGAATTGACAGAGGTGCTTGTAAGGATACTTAACCCATACTGCCACTAAGCAATTCTTTGGAAGCTGAGTCTAATAGGTGAAGTGCAGCACTGTCAGCCTAGTGTTTCCAGGTCAGATGCTGTTGAAAGCACTTGGTGTATTTTCATTTGATAAAACAATAATTCAGAGATGACTGAACATGTCTATCTGACAAGGACAGGTCAAATATTCTGCTTATCTCTGAGATAATACTTCAGACTGAAGAGTAAAATAACTACACTAAATAATATTTTCTCTTTTGCTAGCATGATCATTATTTACTTAGGCCATGAACTTGGTGTTCAGCATTTCTCTAGCAGCAGCTATTCTTGTGTTTTGTTTTGGTTTTTTTTAAATGAGATATGTATTCCTGTGAATTTCTGACTTTGACCTTCCAAATGTGCTCCTTAAAAAAAAAAAAAAAAGAAAGCATCCTTAAGATGAGCTAATTCATAGTACTGACTTCCTTATAGCTGTTCATTTGATACTTTTATTAAACCTGAGAGTGAGCTGGACTGGCTCACCAGGGTATATACACACAGTACATCCAAAGCACATATTGTCTCCAAATTTTAAATTTGTGTCAGGAATGCTCTTCTGACAGCAATTTGCTGTCCTCTAGTTAGTGGTTCTTTAAGAGCAAATGACAGGAGTGTCTATAATCAGTCTGGGCTACAGAAGAAGAAAGGAAAGAGCTAAGGGTGTCTGAACCACCTTCTGTGCAGCAAAAACAAGATCCACATGGAGCTGGAGAGATGAGAGCTGCTTTTTTAAGCTTTTCACATAAATATTTAGAACTTTATTCTAAAATTGACATAGTGTTCAAGATGTCACAAATATTTTTCAATCCCCCTCATTTCTAATTGGAAGACTGATTCAATATAATGAAGGAGTGGAAGCTTTTTTTTCTCTATTTAAGATATAATCTGTTTTTACAGTGTACCTTTATCCCAAATGTTATTACCAAGGGTATTAAACTGAGAAAAACAGACACAGAGAAACATGAAAGGGCTTCTAATATATAGTGACAATGAAATTACAGTAATGTTACATGTTCCATACTAAATACCTCTAAGCTTTATGGAACTGCCATCTTTGAGGACTGCTTCCAGAAGAACGGCCAAAGATCCGAAAACATTATCATGAACCAGCTACAGTGAGGGAAAACATAAATGTTTAAATATAGTTTATCACTAAAAGAAATGAAAAAATACATCCACACTTCTTTCCAATCTTCACATTTATTTAGACAGGCAAATAAATTTAAAAATTAAAACAGAAAATATAGATAAACCATATGTTTGATTAAAAAATCTTGTCTCAATTCCAGTGAGAAAGAAAAAAGTGGAAATATTTAATAGTGGGGGTGTGTTCAAATTAAAAGGAAACCTCTGTAGAGGAAATAATTCAAAATAGATTAAAAATGTGGTTTTCTGTTTATGCAGATTGATGTATACTTTCATAGGAAAATTTGTAGAAAAAATAGTATCTCAGACACAAAACCTTTGCTAAAGGAATACCTTGGTCTGACCTTCTTGGCTTGTATTCCTCCTCATCTTGGTCTTTCCTTTAGCATTCTACCAGATTCATTAATCTCTCTCTCTGGCTACTGAGTCTTTCACAGTGTTTATGTTATGTGAGCCAGCTTGCCACTGGCCTTTAGACAGAGACACCACAGTCCTGGAGATGGAGCATGAAAGTGGCAGGCAGGAGAAGAGGGCTGCATTTTGTCCTTTATTTCTTAAGACAATTCAGTCTTAAGATCCCTTTTTCTTTAGGTATAATAAAGGATTGGCTTTTACTTATGAGAAAATACTTTAGCACTAGTAAGCTTAGCAAGTAAAGATAGAAACAATATTCTTATTATTCTTTTTATTTAATTTATACTTTTCTTGCTGTTTCCAATTTCTCCTTTGATGTCTTTAAGCATAACTATTTCAAGCCTTTTTCTTTCCTTTGTTTTGTGAAAATTTATCTTCTGACATCAACATAAAAAAGCTATGAAATATTTTCACAGCTATACAAAAATCAACAGTTGCAATTTAAAGTGAGTAAATGACCTGAAGTACTGAAGTTATTTATTTGTGCAAGTATGAGATGCATTTCACATGTCAGGAAGCACTGAATTTTGGCAAATGTTGACTATTTAATGAAGAGCATGATTCATGCTACAAACATATCACACAGCAACTGGAAGAATCTAGGTACTCCAGTCTACTCACAATTGATCTACTGAACAGTCTACTGCTGCCTGAGCAGAGACTGAATGGCTCTGGAGACTGAATTATCCTTTCTGCTTATGAGCTGGTCTTCCTATCCATCTGCTATTAAAGCTGTTGAGCATGCTGGAAAGGAACTGATTTAATTGACATGTCGCTCCCCAGGACTTCTTGCTCAGCACAGACTTAGTAAAATCACGTTTGACACTACATAAAAAAGCTACCAGTTGAAAGTCTAACCATGTTTTATTTTATTCATGATTCATTGATGTGAAAATAAACACAATTCAGTTCATCGTGCTGGCCTAGAAAGGTGGTTGGACTATTCAATAGCAAATGATCTTATTTCAAAATAACTTGAAATATTATGTAATAGAAACAAACACTTGTAGGCTGGCTTTTCCAAATGAAGGATAAATGTCATGAGAAGAGTAAATGTTTCCACTGTCAGCATCTTAGTCTGTCTGATCTCTGAACTGTAATTTGCAGTATCATTGATCTAGTGTCACTCTTTTCCATAATAAATTAAATGTATTTATAAAAAGAGCTGCTTGCTTAAAAGAAAAGAGACTAATGGACATGTTTATAGAAACAAACTTCAATGTCTGAGAAGCATTGAACAAGGCAAAATAAGATAAATGACCTTTTAATATATATGCGGTTATTCCACTTAAAGAATAAAAGTATGTATCCTTTGCTAGCTAATAAATAGATCACGAGTTTCAGACAATGACTGAATAGACTTGTCTACATCCAGCTGCATTTCATGTTTTGAGGGATGAATGTTACATGGTGGAGTAAACAATGACACCCAGTGGCCATATTGACTCAAGGCCTGTCTGTGTTCTGGGTTTCCTTAGCACATTCCCATTTTTTTCTTGGTCTTACATGGGGTTTTGGGTGTTTTCTTCTTTTTTTCCCCACAGTACTAATGACACCATAGATGTGTTCTTTGAAGCTGAATGATGTAATAGATTTGACACACAAAGCTCTATCCCCCTAGAGAGAGAAGTAATAACATTTTCATCAGTGGGAAGAGTCATAAATGTAAATCTATATAAACTGTGTTTATTGAAGAAACTGGCTGCAAAAAATTTTGGAGCACAAGATATGCTAGATTGGTATGACAAGGAGTGATGGTGGATATTCGTTCAGTTTTCCCGAACGTGAAAGGCTTTGGATTGTTGTATGTCATTATGTCAACTTCAGGGGGAAAAAAAACCCCAAAAACCCAAAACCCAACAAAACTCCACAATCTTTCCCCTCAATCACCCCACCCCTCAAAAAAATACCCAACAATCCAAACTATACAAGACCAAAATGAAGTCTATATCAAGGACAAAAAGGATTTTAATGAGTTATGGTTTATCAGGAGATATGAGATATCTGACTCCAGCTGAGAGCAAAGCAAAAGCCAAGAGCAACTGACTCTAATAAAATTGGCTAGAAGATGCAGATCTGGAATGCATTATCTGGTTCTAACTTGCATACCATGAAACCACATATTTATTACTTTTGACTTCTGAGGAGCATCAGTCACTGTGTGATCTTCTGAAAGCTAGTATATAATTTCTGTCATGAGCTGAACCAATGTCTGGTTTTCTTACAGGCCTTCTCATTGATCTAGAAATAATGAAGTGATTTTTTAAATTAATTTTGTCTCATAAAATACTTATTTTCTGAATGATACAATTGTAAATAGGGCTCTCCAAGACAGCAAAATAGTAGGATGCAAATGAAAATTACTCTATTACCTCAGTATTTATGAAAGCAATGTTCCTAGAGATAAATGTAAGCCAATAGGGTGTTGAACAGACCATATGAAGAAGACCAGTAAGAACTAAACAATGTCATGTGGAACTGTTGGTGCAAGGTTCAGCCAGGATAATAATGTGCCAAGGCATTTCTCAAGAAACAGCACAACTTCATGCCTGAGGAACACAGAGAAGATTGCAGTGGCTACTACACATGGGAAGATAAAGATGTCCTTCTACAGGTGGTAGATAGGACATCCTCAACCGAAAGCAGACCTACTAATTCCTAAAAGGGAATGAAGAAGTGTTGGCAGGCAGAGCCTGTTACAGACCCTGACAAATGTTAGTATCAATGGCAAAAAAAAATGTCCTGTCACTGTTCTCTGTCACCAATCCCCAGAGCACAATGTAGGTGTCATCTTAAATACAATAAAAACAAAATTAAAAAATGACTTAATGGAAAGGTGAGTAGGTATGCTTGTGAATGGTTGAAGTACAATGAATAAACTAATATTAGATAGTAAAACTTTCTAATACTTTATTATAGTATTTTTCTTCTCAACTAATTTGCACCAATGTCTCAAAGTCTGTTTTCAGTCTGACTGTCTTTCCAAATTAGCCTAGGAGACTTCAATACCATTCTCTGCTTTGTCAATTTTTAACTATTTCATGCAATTTCTCCTTGCTGCCAATTTTCCACCAAAAGAGAGCATCAAGAATGTTCTCTATCATGTACCTTGCCAAGCTACCAATCTGAAGACCTATGATAGACTAGAATGCTTTATTAAAAAGTCCATTAGATTCCAAGCTAAAAGAATCAAAATGATTGCTAATTATTCAAATTGGTGAAAAAGACGAAATCCTAAGGTTTCCAATTCATGCTGAGAAACTGTTCTAGTGAGATGATTTCTGTGTATTTATGAATATCTGTAAAATCATTACTAATGATGGCTGCTGGAAAAGCTTTGGTGCGATTCCTTTTGGGAAGTCACAGAACAATTAAAGCTGTGAAGGGCCTCAGGAATTTTCTAATCAAACCTCCTGCCCAAAGCAGGGCCAGTTCTAGGGTCAGGCTGCTCCTGCCTTGGACAAATTTGAGCTTGAATCTCCTCTGGTACAGATGTGGCACAGTCTCTCAGGGAGATCTGCCATGCTGCCTCGCTGTCCTCATGGGGAAATAACTTGTCTTTGTATCCTGTTTGGAACTCTCATCAGTTTATTCCTGGTTCCCAAAATTACCCTTGGAAAACGTGCCCCAGGAAAATCATGCTGCAACACAAAACAGTGAAATTGTGATTGGTTCCAATTAGAATGTGGTATTTCCCTTCTGCTTGTTTTCATTAATGTGATTGCCTGTTCCTTACTGAGAGCAGGTCTCTGTGGCCTCAGTCTGCCTCAGTGCAAAAATGGATCCGAGGAGTCTCTGGATCCGTACACCATTCTCTTTGTTTATTCTCCTTTCTTTGCAGCCGCCTCCTACAGATTAGATGTGAAGTACTCATGACAGTAAAGACCAGGGAATTTTAGTTCTTCAAATTCATTAAACTATCTGCTGCAGGACACATTGGACAAGCTTTTCATTTAAAAAGCAAGTGAAATCAAACTGTCAGGTCTGTTCAATAAGAATCAAGTGAAGAACACCAACGATGATGACAACAAAATGTAATTTTAACAGCAACAGCAGCTGTCTCTTCGTGGGGGGCTGGTGAGACACTGTAAACAACTTTCTTGAAAGAAAAAAAGAAATAAAAAAGGAAATAAAAGATGACAGCCCCCCAGCCCTAACACCAGAAACGAGTAGTCTATGAAAGAGCCCTTATTTTCCTCCCAAACTGCACAAGGGGTTTGTGAAGCCTACTGAAACCTACTGCTGCTACAGCTGTCACCTACACTTACCTTTCCTCTGGGAGCACTGTGGAGACCTTTGTCATTCTATACGACCCTTCCAGTTGCGCCATACACTAATTTAATTACAGTACCACACTGATGTGTCCTGAAAAATTGCTCTGCAGCTGGGCAGAGGACTTTCACTCTGGGGGGAAGTGAAATCATAATCTCAGAGTTATGGCACTTTTTAGCAGACCATAATTTAATTTTTAATAATAGCATACAATAATAAAGTATCAAAATGACAATAAAATATATTTATTTCATAGGAAGCCATGTGGATGTATTATAGAATATTTATTATTATTATTATTGCTATAACAAATATTATTAGCAATTTAAATAATCTTTTCAAATATAAATATTTTTTATATTAGTTAGTAAATAACAATTATTATTCTTTTTAATGCACATTCTTATAATTTTATTCTATTCATATGAAGGAGGAGAAAAATGTTATTGATATCATTAAGTTTTCCATTCTGTTTTTTCTTAGGATTCCCTTTTCCTATTGTCCAAAACTCCTCCAAAATCCCTTAAAGATACTGCTCTTGTCAGCATAAGGTACAAATGTGAGGTTGAAAAGAAGAAAAATCAATTTTTAAATGAGAGAATTTGAGGGAAAGCAAAAGAAGGTGCAAAGTCTTTCAAGTAGGTTGCACAAGCTTCTTGCAAATCCTCATGTACTGTACTCAGGGAGTTTATTCAAAGCACTAAAAAGGCCTGAGAGCAGCACATACAGAACTGTGTGTTTATCACTGCTCCCAGCTGGATCCTCTAGTCAAACCAAATTTAGAATGTACACATTTTGGCTTCATTAGTGAGTCATATGATAACATTTATTTTCTTATTAGTCAAAATTTGGAGTCTGTGAAGACATGGGATAGCCAAGGAATAGCAATTTTCTTTGTTAGTTGCAAGGGAATGTCAGATCTTTTGATATTAATAGATTCCTTCTTAAAAATATAAGTTTGATGTTATCAAATTTCAGAACATACAGGAATAAATAGGGTGTGAATTCTAAAGCTATTTAAAGTATTTTT
>VXBI01000169.1:430310-448201 GCA_013397375.1 Toxostoma redivivum | reverse complement strand
TTTTTTTTTTTTCTGTATGCTTACTGTGGTGGTTGCTATTTTCACTGTTACAAATGGTGTATACCAGATGGAATATTTGCACTTGCACAACCTGGCCACAACAGCAGCTTTAGGATTGTAGACTTTGCTCTATGACATACTTCCAGAAGTTTTGTGATGTGTCACCACCTCTTCTGCTTTTAAATGAGAAAATTCTAAGATTTTTTTTTCTTATAACTTAATCTAGTTTCTTTCTTTCTTCATGTTTTGCATTACAAAAGATCTAAAAGATAAGGTCAGTTTGTAGCAGTTGGGCCTGAAATTCATGCCATATTGAATTCTAGCATCTTTTTACTGCTAACTATTATTCCAAAAGATATGTTAAATAAATTTCTTAAATATGTTAACTAATTTAATTTTCAGAAAGTTTAGGATATCCAGCAAAAAAAATTCTTAAGACTTTAAAACTGTTGTAGATAATAAACTCTTCTAAAAGAGGCTGGGATCTGCTACCTCGTAAAATGAATCATGCAAATAAGGGATCATATTGGAAAATGTGGGCTGTAATCATTCTCAATCAGTAAAATGTAGATAATGATTCTTGTCATGCTCCAAGGATGATGTGAAAATTAATCTGCTAACAAGGACGAGATAATGATTTTTTCAGTTAAGCATTATGAAGCATTGACATTATTTTGCCTGTAAATCTTTTTAGTAATATCCTTATTCATTATTCTGAGATGGAAGACCAAAGTTTCTGAGATAATATATTTAGAAGAAACTCTCTAGAGATTCACAGGCCTTTTTTTCAGCAGAGGACCTGCTCTCTAGGTTAGAAGGAATTGCATTTGAAATTCTAGAGTAAACTTTTCCAAAAGTTATGCCAAGAAAACAGTAGTCCCAGTGAGATCAGTAGGTATATTTGCCCCATCAGCTGCAAATGTAGAAGATGAAAAATTAGAGTTTTTTGGAAAACCCGTTATAATTCTTTTCCAGGCTGAAATGTTTTGATATGTGAAATCTGTAGGTTTAAAGCCACCTCAGAGACAATGACAGACCACAGATCTCCTGTACTTCAACTACATGAGTGAAGGCTGGGACAGGGATACTTAAAGTCTGATGCAGCCATGTTAAGTCCATAGTGCTGTAAATACTAAATTGGAGAAAGACATACCTACCTTCTCCAGAGGCAGTCAAAGGACCTACACACCTCTCAAGGTACTCTGCAGTTCCTAGACACCCTATTGCTTCAAGAAGACTGACCTGTAAAAACACCTTCTCTAAAAAGTGTTCAGTCACAGCCTCTGTAGCTCTGAGAATCCTGCTTTTCAGGCAACTGTTGCCTACTTAGACATAGTGATGCTGAAACCCTTGAAGCATAACTCTTAATTGCAGATCCTGATGTCACTGCCTGAATGGGGCTTTAGTCAATCACTGATGCTCACCATTTGCTTCTAGGTATTTTTAAACTACTCCCTGCACAGCAATCTGGCTCCCATGGATTCCAGTTTTGGTCATTATTCTCTCCATTCATTGTAGTCTGTTTATCCATCTCAAGCTAGGCAGCAAGTCATTTAAAAGTTAATCAGTGCAGTGCTCAGCATTTCAATGGCTGTCTCCTTTTATGTGTCTAGACATTAGTTGAGGAAACCAATTCAAAGAAATGAGCTATAGTTGTTGTCTGAAACCTCATACCTCATCCCTTCTGCATTTCAGAAATGGCTCATCAGGAAGCCTGTGTTCCAGACCTGAAGTTTATTCTGAGTAAAATGCAAAGCCAAAAGAGATCATTTTTCATGCAGTTCACACCAATTCCAGTCTCAACAGAAGAGTAGAATTTGTAAAATTTCCATCAGAGGAACTGATTGTGTCCTATTTTTTCCATTTAGGATTAAAATTTAATGCGAACTGCTGTATGGAGGCCCTCACCATTAGATGACTTACTAAACATGTACTGTAAACATGTTCCTAATCCTAACCAATATGTAAATGTTAGTATCATATGACCTGCTTTTAAATGAGAGCAAATGTTTCTATGGCTAAGAGAGAGTGTTAAAGAGTATAAGTTCTAGAATTTTATACTCTCATATACATGAAATGTATTTTTAAAAAGGAATATAAACCACAAACAGTGATTTGTTTGCTGTGTTCAGTATAAGCAAATAAATCCAGTTAGCATCTTTGGGTGTTGCATAAGATACTAAGAGAAATTAGATACCATTTGTTTATGACTGAAGTAGAAAAATGGTATTCGTGATGTACTTCAACTTTGCATTTCCTAAGCATTTATTAGTTATTATTTGCGGTGTCATGTGTATTTGTTTCTGTAGCTCATGCATAATTGGTGTGATTGCTGCATAACATGTTAATTTATAATTGTTTCCAGGAAAATTAAGCCCTGGATTTAATTTTCTAAATAAATGTTTTATTAACCAAGGTAATGATATCAGAAAGTATTAAATTCTCCAAAGAAGTATATGTGTCATTTCTTTAACTCTCTTTCCCTCATTCTCTTTTTAACTTTTTTTTCTTTTCTTTTTGTTTTTTTAAATAAACAGGAATTGCAACTACAGCAGGGCAGGAAAATGCAGTCTGATGTGCAAAAGTTCTTCATAGAGGAAAAAAAAGAATAGAAAAAAGGTGTCCAACTCCTCAGAACACGAGAAAATAGTATGCACAAAATCAATCAAAGCATAAAACAAACAAAAAAGTATTTGAAATGTTAGTCTTATAGAAGCTTATAAAATTTATTTCTTTTTTGATTAGCTACTCCTACTAACAGGAAAGTAATCAAAATATGATATAAAGTACTTCCTTGTCAGTTCCTTTATTAACTTTAGCAAATCAAAATTATTTCACTGTTACAGATTCATTGACTTAATCAAGAAGTTGAAACAGCAAAACCCATCATTGTTGCTGTACTTTAGTAGGCAACACAGGCCACATGTGTTTTTTTGGCAACACCTCAGTCTAGGAAGCAATGCTGCTTCATACCATCTCTGTTGATTTTAAATTATAGCCTCAGTTTCTTCGATTCTCAGACATTGAGTTTTCCTTCCATGTATTCCATCATTTAAAAAGAAAAACAAGCAGGTAATGCAGAAAACAAGCATCTACAATTACCGTGACACTATTTTTATTAAATATTTATTTATTAAAACATTCTATTTTTGTTTCATTTTGCCATTATCTAGATGTGATTTTCTTATTATAGGAGAAAACGAGTAAATTTGACATTTGTCTATGCTTCCATTTTTCAAACTCTGAAGTGGGTAGTGTCTGAAAATTTTCCATGGGAATTTCTTTATTTTGGAAATATTGTTTTCATGGAATAAAAGTAGTTCATTTGGAATATATTAGCTAGAATAGTTTCTTGACTGGAACACTGAATCACTGTAATTTGTTACAGCATACTCCACAGCAAGATTCGTGACAATACTTTCAACAATTTGCATGGGGTTTTCTTGACCATCCAAATTCACTATTTGTAAAATCTGAAATCTTGCACATTAAATAAAAAAAAATATGGGGGAAAAAAACATTAAGGAAGGTAGAAAAAAAGTTAAATAAAATGTCCAGCCTTTCAGAATGGACATTCTGTCACAAATCTCTGGGAAACTTTCAAAAGGTTGCTTTTATTAGTCTACAGTGTAAGAAAACTTTTTTCAATATTCAAAGATCTGTGGCCAGTTTTAGTGAAAATACTCTCTTAGAAGACCAAGAAACAAAAAGACCACTCTTCATTACAAGTATTTCTGCACTGTTGCATAGTGAGAATTTCAATCCTTTTAATTTTTTTTCAATTCCCATATTGGTTTAAGTCTGAGTAAAGTTTCAGGTTCAGACTTTAGTTTTACATTTGTTTTACTACCTTGTCCTACTTTCTCTTAATTATTTCTAATTCACTTTTCTTTACTGAGTGAGATTGTCTCAATTTGCTGTCCTTGGGAAAGAAGAATTGAAACAAAAAGCTGTGCCAAGGCAAATTAAAATGCTGAAATGTAAAATTTATTTTCTAATACCTGCACAAGCCTTGCCTGTAAAGCATTTAGCTTTATGTTTAGTGGATAAAGGGCAAGACCGCCAAACAAGGACATTTAATCTTGATTTATCTAAAGGGGCACTAAAAGGAGAGAGTAACAGTTCTGGCTGCCTTTCCAGTGTCTCTCAAGAAAGACCTGGAAGGACCACCTGCAAAGATGACATGAGAATCAAAATTATTTAGCCAATTTAGTAATTGGCTTCTCTATATGAAACTGCCAATTTCATTTACGGGTACAATTACTGGCTTTTAAGGTGGTGGATTTGGCACATAAACTGTGTCTACTAGGAATGAGTAGAGCACAAGGAAAAATTCTTTTAAGGCACAACATAGGAATTGCAAATAGCCAAGCCTACACCATTCCTAAATTAGAGGGGGTAACAGAGTGAGAAGAAACACAGAGAAGCTCTCCACTCAGTTGAGTTTTTTGCTTTGTTCTCTTTGGGACATTGGTACAGAGGAGGCAACAGAGCAGCAAGATTTAAGAACAATATGCCACTAACTCAAAGGTTAGATGAAAGTAGCTCTACAATTGCCACTCAAGCTTGTCATGTAAAATAATCTCTCACCTTCGTGTACAATTTTCTTAAAAAATAAATCAAATTTTTACCAATTTAAGACTAGATTGTCAGCTTTGGATTTTGGAAAAATGCCACGGGCAGTTCAAAGATTTTACAGAGACAACTAGAAAGTAGCAATATTCATTATATACCTCCAGAATAAAATTTAAGTAGCTGAAGCCAGATGAAATTCTAGAATTTGCTTATTTAGGATCACATCACAACCATAGGAAAAAGATATATCTTACTCCAGTCTTCACAGTTTTGTTTCTTATTTAAGTCCCTGTGCTTGTATTGTTACAGGAAAATGCAAACTTCAGATGATGAAATTACTTCCTGTTAACAGCAGATAGAAGGTGAGAGACAAAGAGACTCTGGGATTTGCAAGTACAACAACCTAAATTTTACACCAAACAGCAGAAGGGGAGTAAGAGGCTCTCCTATGTGTTGGGAATGTTATCATTCCACATCTTATTTATCTATACTTATTTTTACAAAAATATTAATTAAATCTTTGTCAATTTTTGGATGAGCTCAAAAGGCAGAGCCACAATTGAATTTACAACGTTTTCCTAAATCTCTTTTTGCCAAATTTAGTACAAGCTGGTGCCTAACTCAATTTCTGAAAATGCCATTTAGCCATGAGAAAACGGAAGTCTTTTTGGGAAATTCTAATGAGTTAATTACACACGGCATCTAATTTCTTTCTGGTAGGGAATTCTAGCAAATATTAGTCATCTAAAATATGTACCAAGAAGACAAAAAGTTTTTCCTTTCTGGGTTTAAAAATAATAAAACCACTGTTTGATACTGAAAGGTATTCAACAAAGACAGCCTTGTGGCCAGAATAGCTTCATGGCCTGAACAGTGAAGACTGCATCAATATTACTTAACTCTTAAAACCTGCAAAACAAAGTTAAGCATAGAAGAAAGAGAGCAAGGAATAAACTAGATAAGTCCTCTGTATTTTCCCATTGAACCTCCTGAAATCGGTCTTCCTTCCTCAAGAAACTAGATGCTAGAATAGGAATGCAAAACCCAGAACCTATTAATTGGGGTAAAACTAAACCCTATATGCTCCTTTGCTAGATTATGGTTTTCTCAATGTAAAACACTAACAAAGTTCAAACAGTGACCAATGGAGATAACTTTTTAGATGAGTGATGGCTAAGGATGACTATTTTTTTCTCCACAGGAAACTCTGTTTTGGCCTTTAGGATTGTTCATGAGTGATTTACAATGTGTTCCAAAAGGCAATCTTTAAAATGCAGAAGCAAAGAAATGCCACAGAAAGCTCTGTCTTCAGATCTGCTCAGCCAAGACTGTTCCAAGGGAAATGGCTTTCTGGCCACTGCTCTGCTCCCTGGACCAGCCTCAAAGACTCACAGCCTTTCATCACTTCCAACTTTAATGTTCCCATGTTTTTCTTTCTTCTATTATGTCATCTGGAGGTAGCTAGAGAAGAGTAAAATGATTCCATTCTTTGTATCCTTTTTGACCTATATCCTAAGTGGATTGTGAGAAGAGCAAAAGAATTTAAAAGAACAGTTTTGACAGTTCTGGAAGATCTCTTACAGGCACTCTGGAGTCAGAAGTGGACAGCCTAGAAACCTAAGATAGAAAAGAAGAATTTTTCACAGATTATTTCCATTTAGAAAAATTGAGATGCTCAGTCTGTTCTTTCTGACAATAATTGCGTATTTCAGAACCTTTAACTATGGTACTTCCTGAGCAAAGAATCACCTTTGAAAGTGACAGCTTGAATTCTAAAGAAATGAGCAACTGGGTGTTTTTTTAGCAAACACGGTATTTTTCTTCACTTGTATATATTTCCTCAAATAGAGAGAATGGGCTGATGTGAGGAAGAAAAGTAGTAAGAGTCACCATATTTCTGACTGTACTAAAATTTTCCCTATAATGTCAGCTTCTCAGGGAACATTAAGCTGCATTTTTGTCCAGGAGAATATATTTGCTCAATCACTTCTCTGTAGTTGAAGCAAAAGTTTGGAGATGGGTGTTACCTGGAAGCTGAAGCACAGAGCATTAACAACAGAAGATATTTTTGCAGGATACTTCAGAGTGTTAACAATCTGATGAACCCAAAGACTTGGAATGGTTTTAAAAGACTGAAAAATCATTGGAAAGATTAATGCATTATTTCATCTGTATCTAAAACATCTGCAGAGTTCTGTGAGACTTGGAAACAATGCTGTAACTTGGGACTACACTTCAGTGAAATTCCTGAGATAAAACATTCACATTTACCTATTTCTGGTAACACTCACTTCAAATACAATTTAAAATAAAAAGAAATATGAAAGAGGTGAACAAGAAGGAAAAATAACCTCTCCCATTTAAAAAAAGGTTAGGAGTGCATTAAAAATGCATTTTCAAAGTCTGACAGGAATATAAATTATTTTTAAAGTTTTTAGGACTACAAGATGAATGTAAAGATTTGTTCATTGTCATTAATGCACCTGAATAATATCTTTTGACAAAATGTTTCTAATTAGAAAATGGTTAAACAATGATTCTGAAAGAGTTGCATGAAAGGGTTAGACTTTCATAATGTAAATAAGACAAATATGAAAAAAAAAATCAAAGCTGTCAGAAAATTTTTAGAATTAAGAATACAGGAAGACACCTCCCAGTACGCAAAGACTTTTAAATTAAAAATATAAGAGAACTACAATAAAAAAATTAATGTATTAAGATTTTAAAATTTTTATCTATAGACTTTTATCTATTTATTAAATAAGAATTGTTTCTGATAAATTGCATTTTATTTTTGAGATACAAATGTTTTAATTAACAGCAATTAAATCTTATAGTGGAAGTACACATTTTATATGTATTTATGCAATGGTTTTGATAAAACTTTACAGTGTCACATGTTACATTTACCTGGCTTGTTCTTTAACTTTCAAGTCTGGGCTTAGAAAACTGGGGCTAAAGCCTTTGGAAATGGCTGAAAAAGTAGGGCAGAGGGATTTAAGAGGTGGTGAAAGGAAGACTAGTTTTAGAGATTATCTAATTTAAAGCAAGAACTGTTGAAAGAAGACAAAGAGTCAGTCCCTCATGTGTAGATAACAGTTGGTTGATAAGGCTCCAATTAGCCTTAATCCACTTCTTTATTTAAAATGAAAGGATGTTTTTAAACATTCATCATGTTTGTTCTGGAAGGCAATTAAATACATTAGTCACTAAGGAATGTGAGTTTTATTTCAAAGTGAACTTGACATAATACTTTTTAATTTCTGGAACATAGGCATATAAAATAGGCAACAGAAAACACCGTAAATGGAAGTATAAGACAGATTTTTATTTTATGTGTAAGGAATTTGATAGCTGTGAGCTCTAACTGTTTTGGGTTTTTTTGAAATAAAATCCTAAAAGCAGTTTTCAGCAGCATGGGTGGTTTATGTCAAAGAAATCCCCATGACTTTTTCTTTAGGTTTAGACTTTTTATCGTACAGCACTGTGAATTTTGATGAAAGTTAGTCTTTCTTTTTAAACTGATGTTAACAGGATGCATTTCAGAGACCAGTAGGTCTTTCCAATACAAAAATAACGAGGTTTGATCACGTTTACTTCATTTTCTCATTGGCCTAGATGCCTTGTGCAAAAGAGAGATTCTAGTTCTCCCATCTCTCTGTTTAACTACCACAACAAGAATAGTTTTTTGGTATCTGCTCCTGTTCCAGAGAAAGGATTTTTTTACTTGTTAAATTGTCCAATCCTAAGTTCCTGAGTGTTTGTCACATGAATGAAAGCAAATAATCAGCCAAGACTGTGATTTGTCTGATTTATTCTGTGAATGTTGATGAATCAAGGAATTTAGGTGACACTTGTGATTCACGTTATCCTTCTAAGGGTAAGAAATGACATAAGTGTCTCAAGGTTTCCTACTCCAAAGTTTCTTCTCTCTTCTCTTGCTTCATCAGATGAAAATGCACAGATTTCTGCTAACTTCAGTGTAAGGTTTTCCTTTCTTGTGACCAAGTGCTGGAATTAAATTGGATTTTTTAGGTGTCTGTAAGCTTTGATAGGCTTTTTCTGAAGCTAAGAAACAGTGAAATAGAGAGTCACGAGGAATACATTTAGTACCCGTATCTTGGGAGAACTCTTGACAGAATAATTCACAGCTCAAATTGTTACTGGTGATTTTCTTAAAATGCTTCTTCCACTTTCCCTTCCAGGGCCCAGACTCGTTGCTTGCCACTCTCATTTTGGCTTCCACTATAGTGCATTGCAGTAGCAGTTCTTGAGATTTTTTCTCCTCTTGGAAATCTTTATTGAGAAGGAGATTAAAAAGGCAATTGCAAATTGCAGGGGCCTCTTCAGAACCGAATGTGTAAGCAAGGAATTCAAGGTACACTAAGAGAAAGACTGCAGTTTTGAAATTGTGTTTTAGGCCATTATTAATACTAAAAAAGAAGTCAGAAAATTTCTTAAAGGCACTGGGAGAAAAAAAATATCTACACCATAAACTTTGGATAATAACCATTATCTGTTTTAAATAGATAAATTTTAATTAGTTTAATTTAAATTGTTTTAAACAGATAAATGTTTTAAATATTAAAAATATTCTGTTAATATGCTTATTTATGAGTTCTAGTTAACTCCTACTGTTCCTTAGTGGATATATGACCAACACAGTTATTTATACTCTATTACCTGGCATGCAGTCAATAAAATCAGTATCTGGCTGCATATTTCACAAACTTACTCAGGTATATTTCCCTTCTTCCCAGCTGTAGAATTCTCGTCCTGGACTGATGCGATTGATTGACATGTGTCTCCCAGCTGTCTTTAATACAATGGAGTTTGGATGCTTGGTGGCCCCAGGCTGGCTGTCTTTTCCTCTTGTCTCCATGCTGTCACTTAGACAGCTAAAATTAATGTATTGTCTGCTCCTCTCTTCTTGAATCCCTATGTGGTTCTGAAGGGTCACAAGTAGAGCAAGAACACAAACAAAATATTAAGAATTATCCCACTGAAGACATTGCTATGTCTTTTAAGGGACAATTAATTTTCAACAAAGTTAACAAAGATTTGTGCTGGCAGAAATAAAATTACTGTTAGTCCAGAACTACTCTCCATCTCAAACTGTTTAATCAATCTCAGGCAAAAATATAACCCATAAAATATGCAAATTATAAAAATAGATATCCAGGACGTACTGAAGAGACAGAAATTTATATTTGTTGCATATAGCAGTAGAAATGAAGCAGACAATTATTTTTAAAGTTAAATTCTTTGAAAAAAAATGAGGTGTGCTCTGCAGTTCAAAATTTCAGATCTGTCCTGATGTGATGTTATGGTGCTTGTATCCCCAGTCGTGTGTTCTGTTCATGCCTGGTATTATGTTCTGTGCTTTCAGGACTGATTCTGAAAGTGAAGGTTTGTTTTCTGGGGGCTCCCTCCGGAGGTTTTTTCCCAAATTTGCCCTAAACGAGGACAAGGTCTTATTCCCAAGTAGAAAAAAAAGGAAATATGAATCATCAATGAGGAAAAAATAGAAAATTTGGTTCATCTTAATTTACAGCCTTCACTTGCAAGATTTTGAGTTATTATTTATTAATCAAAAAAGTATGCACAGATTTAGGTCACAAATAAGTATATCAAGTCACAGTATATTCCCCCAGAAAAGATTTTTAATATATAATTAACATGACAGAAGTTATTTTGTAGACAATGTGTTTTCATAGCAGAGAGAGAATGAAAATGTAGCACTTGATTTTCCTAAACAGCTTTGCATCACTGTTGAGTTTTTTGAAGGGTCTATTTTTTTTCCCATCAAACATGAAAATTTGTCAAGAATATTTTTATATTTATTCCCTAAGAGCAATAGCATCTGGTTTTGAATCAGGTTTTTTAAACCTGCCAGTATCCTTGAAAAGCCTTTGACTCCTATAGGAAATGTAATGTTTTCCTGGTTTATCTCAAGCCTAAAGTCTGGGCAAAACCTTTTGCTCCAAGGAGTGAATTTTTTTAGTTTTTAATGAATTCTGAGACTCATCACCAGAGCCAGACCACAAATGAGTTTATTATCAGACTACCTGATCTAAGATTTTAAACACCTGCCCATCAATGTCTTACAAGTTGGTACAAATGTCAGAGAGTATTAAATTGTCTCAGGTGCTGTCAATGTTTCCTGAAAATCTATGGCTTTGCAACTGTTTCCTAAAAGTTTATAAAGAAAAAATTTATTCTTTAATAGTCCTGGGATTCCAGGTAATTATATTTCACATTCTTAAGTCACTACTGTGACTCATCAGTTAATACTGAGAATTCACAGCCTGTTCTAATAGGATGGAGTGCACTAAAATGGAATAGGAGTAAAGTACAATTTTGCTTTAGAAATTTAGTCTTTTTATTAAACTCAGAATCTGCAATTAAATCAATTTTAGAAGAACAATGAGGATATGTAGCAATTTGTTAGCAGAATTGCAAATATATAAAAAGATTTTTTTATTAACTAAATAAAAAAAATGAATACTCAAAGTTAAAATGATAAGTTATTAATATTGTAAGATTCCTATATTCTGACAGAAAAAGAAGAGGAATTTGGCCTACATGGTGTATTTGGTTTCAATTTATTTGACAATTTGCAATTAGATGTTGTTTCAAATGTGCACTAAGGTATGGAAATGTCAAGAACTTGTTGATGGAGTTTTGTGGCATTCTGCACCAAATAATCTTAGGCAAAGTAATTACCTCCTCTTTATAATCACCAAATCTAAGTTACTAACTTCAGAAAATGAGGCAAAATTATTGACATCTGACATATAGTTTTGTTCTTGCCCCCCTTTTCTCTCCTGTTCTGCACAGAGTGAATATTTTTGTTTTCTCAGAATCACAAAATCATAAAATTGTTTGGGTTGGAAGCAACCTTAAAGTTCATCTATTTCCAACCATGGGCATGGGCAGGCCCACCTTTCACTAGACCAGGTTGCTCAGAGCCCCTTCCAGCCTGGCCCTAAACATTTCCAGGAATGGGGCACTCACAGGCAGCCTGCTCCAGTGTCTCACCACGCTCCCAGTAAAGCATTTCTTTCTAATAGACAAGCTAAATCTGTCCTCTTTCAGTTGGAAACCGTTCCCCCTTGTCCTGTCACTAGGTGCCTTTCCAAATAATATCTTTCTATCTTTTCTGTAGGAAAGTACCTTCAGGTACTGAAAGGCAGCAATTAGATCACCTTGAAGCCTCTTTTCCAGGACAAATAATCCCAGTTCTCATAAAGCCTTTCAGAGATATACTTTTAAACTTCCTGAGGGATGTTTACTATGGAGAAAGTGAATACTGGACCTAGTCAAGTTTAATATGTTCCTCTTATGTTCCTTCTCATTCCTTTGAGAGTAAATCACTAGTAATTTTTTAATGTGCAGGTAAATATTGCTTTTACAACAGAAAATCTTTGTATGTTAGACAAGTGGAGTTGTTCCAGAACAGTGAACACAGCCAAATTCTGGGTAAATGTTAAGACAAGTATTGTCAAAATTATGGACACATTGAAAATAATAGCTGAAATAAAAAATATGTTAGAATTTTTAGGTACAATTTGAACATATTTTTTACAGTCTTTTTGAAGTAAATGAAGTAAACACATTTGAAAACTCATGTGGTAGACCCTGAATTTGAATTCATAGTCTCTGTCAAACCACTGGGAAGAGCAATGGTGTTTGCAGCATATCACTCTCCCAAGTTACTCTCTTATTGTAAATTTGGACTCTCCTAACCCAGGAAAATTCAGTTCCAAAATGTTAAAAAAATTAGAATATAGATTGGACAAAACGAAAGTGCAAATGTGCAAAGGAAGCCCCTGACAAGAAGTTCTCCTGGCTTCCTTAGGGTCCAGGAGCAGAAGTCTGGTTATCATGAAAAAAACAGACTTCTTCCTTTGGAAAAGTAACACTGAGTGCATAGGTGTCAACATGAAAAAAGGGAATGAATATAACTTAAAAGTACATGCATACTGGACTGATAATCCACTAAATAGTAGGACTATATGGATTTTCATTCCCATTTATGTCAACACTTGATGATTTTTACAAAATTGCATATGCTGGCATGGTAAGAATGAATTGTATCAGAAGAAAATTTAAACACTAAATATGTTGATTTATTTTCTAAAATAATTTTCTAAGATCTTTGAGAAAATTAGAGAAATTAATTTATTCCTAAGCAAAGACCAAGAAACAACCAGTTTGTATAAGCAAGAGATACAATTTAGCTAGAAATCAGTATTGATAATCCAACAAACAAAGCTGAAGCAAAATTTTATGTTTTTGATGAAATATGCTTATGAACAGTATTATTACTCACTTACAGTACATATTCTAAATCCCTAAAATATAAAATCCCTAAACAGAAATTTATGTGAAAAAATTGGTGCATTCGTGTGCTGTAAGTGGTAAGGTATACATTACTTCATGTTCAGCTCAGTTCAAACACATCTGTAAGAAAATTGCTTTGTTCACCTATAACCACTAGAAAAACTTTTGATTCATGCAATAGAAAGGTTCTAGGCATTTATGAAACACATTTTTTTCATGGCATACATATACACCCAGTTTTAAAAACTGCTTTATAAAAACATGAGTTCAGGGTTTCATAACCTTTAAATAACTTTGGATACTGTGCTGGTTTTAACAAACACCTGGAACTAAATTCCAAATAGCAACTCCCTTTCACCCTGCCTCTTCCAATAATGGAGGAACAATAAGGAGAGTTTGTAAATTGGAATAATAATTTACTAAAATCACAATAAGCACAGCAGTATTAATAGCAAAAAGTCATAAAGTCATAAACTTGTCATAAAATTTATGAAATCTTTTAGTGAATATTAACTCTCTATCTCTTCAAAAAAGTGATTTTAAGAAAAATAAGAAAGAAATCTCTAACAAGGCCATTAAATGGAAAGACACAATTTCTCTCTCAGAAAAAAATAATTACTGTCAAATTTCTGTAGAGTGAAATTATTAGACCTGAGAAATTATTCCTATTTTCTTCTTGAAGATATTCACAATTCCCCACGTATTTGATATGAGGTATCATCAGGGATGAAACTAGATGGACCTTTAAACTGATGTGGTAATGGTTGTTTTAACATGTTACATCTTTTATCACCAAGACAGGTGAAGAAGAGGGGTCCAGATCATTCCCAGTGGAGAGATGAGCAATTTGTGCTTTTACATTCTGTTCTGTTGTATAAGAGAAAGAACACTTAGCAGTTTGACCAAAGAAAGATTTTGAGTCATCCAGGCAGCTGAAGAGCCAAATAAGGGAGTGAGCTCTGAAAACTGGAGCTGTTTATAGAAAGATGTCATTATAACGTGCAGAGTGTCCACTGCTGAAGCACCCCTGCTGGGTTGGGGTAGGAAATTGGTTTTCCACTCTCCCACTGCAGGGATGTGTAGTTGTTTTGCATCAGTATTCTTGTGTTTGAACCATCTAGGTTGGGGGCTGATGAAAAACAAAGGGCTGCTAATCGGTGTTCTTAAAATGCAATGAAATAAATAATGACAAATTGGACAGAAACAGTTGGAGGTTCTTTGTATCATTCTTGGCTAAGAATTTGATTATGAAAAGAAAGCCAAGTTAAGAAAGGAAAATAAAATATTTTCCCAACAATGTTAAACTGTTTAAGAGTATCTAGAGACTAAATACTAGACATGGATACAGAAATAACTGAACACTGATTAAGCCCATGTGGAATATTAGGAAGCATAGAGTTAGAACAAGCATGTTCCATTAAAATTTATAATTTGTATATAAATTACATTTCCACATTTGATTTACATTTAAGGATAGTTTAGAAAATGCATTCAGAAATGTAGTGAATTATAAAGCTGCACAGATTTTATAATGTCTTCATGATCAGCAGGAGACAAGGAATTTGCAAAAGAATTGCTAATACAAGATAATTGGGAGGTAATAAATCCTAAAACTTTGGGAAAATGGGCATCTGCAAAGTATCTCAAATCATTTTTCTAAATTCAAATAAACCCGGTTTACAAGGCCATTGCTTTCTCATGCATAATAAAAAGACTAACTGGGGATTACTTGAAGGATATTGCTAGATTGCTATTATGTCATTATTACTATTACTTTCTGCTGATATCAATGCAAGCAGTATTTCATATTATGTCACAAATAAAATTAAGCAGTTTATTATTATTATTATTATTATTATTATTAATTACTGGAACGCTAACAGTAAATAGTATACTGATATTTCTCTAAGGAGAAAATTCTATTTAATAGAGATCAAAATAATACTTTTAGAAAACAAAGATTTTTTATTTTGTTGTATTTGAGAAGTTTTTGATTTTTTTTTCTATAATCACATTTTACTATTGGTTTTGTTTGTGCCTAATTAAGAGAATTCTGCCAACTCTTCACCACATCTAATGATTACATATTTTTTCTGCTTCATATGTTGTCTTTTCTTTGCAGCTTTGGAGTTGCTTTAACAATTTTGTGTATTTAAAACACAATTATGATTAAAACCTTGAAAAATTACATAAAATTGTCTACCACCAAATGAATGCACTCATATAAAGTGTTTCTTTAGTGGTGCCTGCCTCACTAGCTTACTAATTTTCTCTAATGAGTCAAATAACATGCAAAGCTCTGTCTCTAGACTTGGAATTTTTAATGCCATTTCACCTTCTAATTCTCCTCTGCATGAAGGATAAGATAAATACCTTCCAACAGAAAGTGCAATTCCACTTGCACATCTGCGCATAGCTAATCTCCAACTACATTCTTCTAACAATTTACTGAATTACTGGTGAAGTTGCATTTCCATACATTGCTAACCAGTGCAGTCAACAAGAATAAAAATGTATTTCTCCACCCTTTTAACACTAGCCTCCGTCCTTCCTTCAATTTAAAGTGCTCTCCACTTCCATGTATGTCACATTCCATGATGCCACCCAGGAGGCAAAAGGAAAATGGTGAACTCTACAAAACTGCTATAAAAATTTAACACATTTTTGAAAGGAAAACAATTAGTAGAATATTAAGCCTATCTGACATCTGAGCCTGGAAGATGAGTCAACAACAGAATAATAGAAAAACAGTTACAATCTAACACCAAAGTAGACCAGATAATGAGAGTCAGTATTGCCTTAGGCTTTCTATTTCCTCACTTTGGTAACTGCATTTGGACTTGAGAGAAAATTTTAGGAAACCGTTTTTAAAATTTTTGCCTAAAGTAATTTCATGTTTGTGATATACTGTTCACTAACAGTGATCTGCTTCCTCAGCTTGAAATTTTTGGTTTTCTTGAGTTTGACATTTTACCAACTAGAATAGAGCCCACTCAAAAAGCAAAGTGCTTGACTGGTTGAAAAATTATATGGGATAGTATAATAAGCAGTGATTTTGGAATGATTCTACCTGATGAGGTCAAAAAAGCAAGTACATATTAAAGTAGGATATAACATAATAAAATTTAAAAAAAAATCAAATACATTTATGTTCAAAAGAAATGCTTATTTTATTCCTCATTTTCATTTGTGCTTGAAGCACAAATGGGCACTTTTTTTCCATTTTTTTCTTTCATGGGGTCCGATTTAACCACAATGAAACCAAAAGAAATGAGAGGGACATATATCTGGAACATGCAATTCATCTGCAATTGTATGCAGAATGATTCCTCCAGCAGAAGAGGTGAAATAAAATATTGGAATGAATTTTAAATAGATATCTTTCAAGTGACATTTGCATAATTCTTTTTCAGTCAGAATTTGAGTTGGCTAAATATGTCAATAATCTGATATTGATTGCTGTTTAATAGTGGCAATGGAAATGAATGGAATGGAAAACATGGCACTCACACTTTTTTGGCTGTTAGAGTTCTAGCCTTATAATGCAGTTGCAATGAATGATAATGTCTTGGAGGAGTGTTAGGTAGAATTGCTTGTCTTCTAGAAACCCTGTAAAAATTCCCAATAAATTTGTACAGAAAAGCTAAATTCTGTGTCATTATGAATATGTTTATTTTCTAATCTGTGCTTGTTAAATCAATCTGTGTGTGTGTAGCAATGGAGTAGGATTTGCCTTCATCCAAGCAGTCAACATGTTGAACTAGATATGGGTTCCAAACAATCAGTTTCAAAAATTTAGAGATAAAACAAGGGAGGTGTGTGGGGGGGGGAAGCCACAATCAAAACATATGAAAAATAAACCCCAATAAACAAGCTACCAAAAACTATTGATTTAGGAGTTATTGCATTAAGCAAATGTGACATTTAGAACAGAGAGAGAATTTCAAAAGGTTATATTCAGACCTGGACTTAATCCCCTCTGAAGAACAAGTTTTGATTCAACTCACTTGGCAGAGGAGTTGCTTCTGTTTTGATTTTTAACCCTGTGATAAGACATCACCTTCTTTAATTCACAGCTTCCACACAGTAATTATGCCTGTCACAGTGGTCAATTCACAAAAAATTTTATGCATAAGATCTTATTCTCACAAATGACCTGTAATTCCTGTACTCTTCTAGCTATTCACTCTTTGAAATGCTACTGACCATCCCACTTATGAAACTGAATGTTCTTGAGATAAGACTTAAAAATGCATAAAAATGTTTAAATCTCTAGTTGCGAGAAAAACAAAACACAAACAGCAAAAAAAAAAAAAGGGAAAGGGATGAAAATCATGAGCAGCCAAGGATGTTTTCCAAAACAAATTAAAAAGGAGATTTGAAAAAATAAAACTTATTTTAGGAGTTCTGTGTGGTAAAATATCTCATCTGCAGTTAATGCTGAGGAAAATATAGTATATAGAAGAGGAAATTAAACTACCATAAAAATTGCAGAGAAGTAATTTTCTCAACAGTCTTCCATTAAGATTGTTTATTTCATACAGTAAGTTGGCTGTATTGTTTCTACAGATTTTAGAATTACATGGCCAAATGAAAAAAACCCTCATTCTTTTCATCAGAAAGACAAAATTGAGAACATACTTGTCTGTAAATATAAGGAGGAAACTACTTCAAGGTATCTGATGAGTCTTTTGATCTGTTTAAGTTAAATATTTTCTGCTATTTACATTTAGCACATTTATCTACAGCCTAACACAAAATGCGCATTTCTATAGCAGTTTCTTTTTATCTAAACAGATATGAGATAATTTATTACTTGTATAGTGTAGGGACATCCACTGGATCAGATTTTCACAGGATTATGTCACACTGGTTCACTTGTTGCCCCTGCTCAGGCTAGATGTTCCAGGCACTTCAGTTTTGTTCCATTTTTATTCTTTCTAGAAAAGAAATTGACAGTCAGGGTAGAT
>VXBI01000169.1:255254-421457 GCA_013397375.1 Toxostoma redivivum | reverse complement strand
GTTTGCCTTTCTTATTTCTGGTATGGAAATAGTTTGGATCATACAATGCATTAGCACTGAATAGTCTTTCTGTCCTTGAATGCTAAAATCTAGTAAGATTCTGATTATAAGATAAATAAGTCTAAGTTAGTCTAAGTAAGTTCTAAGTTAGTCAGGAATTGGGGGAGAGCAATGATAATCATTACCATTACAAAGCAAATGCTGCCTTCTAACCTCTTGCTATAAGAATATAACCACATCACCTGCCCAATTTTTATGACTGACCTTTTTCATGTCTATACATGGTTCAGTTAATTGGACATTACAATTTCAGAAAGCTTTTATATGTCTTAGTGGGTTTTTATGACAAGCTCTTGGTTTAATTAAATTGTATGGTTTTGTCATGTTTTATTTCCAATGCTGAATTAGGTTGATAGAGAAATAACATCTGCATGAAAATTATCTGTGTGAAAAATACTTATACTTCTCTATATTCTATTATTTTGTAGATATGAGGGGAAGCCTGCTATTCTTATCTTTCATATGGGACAGATTGAGATTGAACTGTGTTCAAAAATCTTTACTCTGTTTAAGCATTGGCAGACAGCCATTCTGAGATGAATTCCTGGTGACATGGTGTTGCTTTTTAGAACACACAGGATCAGCTCTGAAATGAAGAGGAAATAATGAAAGCATTAAATTGCTAAGCTCTGCATGTTATTAAACATGGTTATAGGCCACATGTTTGGGAAATACCCAGAAATATATATATATATTTTTAACCAAAGTGCCAGCATAATTTATTTATATGCAAAAGGAGGGAGTAAAAAGTTTTGGAGTAGACTAGAGACAAGTTACAGGTGCAGTCTGTCACATATACACACAGCTGTAAATCTCTTTGGTTGCTTAATATGTGGGTATAAAGTTTGATTTTATAAAGATATCACACTGATCATCCTTTGGCCTTAATCTGGCATTTTCAGAGCTGGCAGAGTGAGCCAATGTAATTCTAGCTAAGGACAAATTCATCTCAGTGGGAGCTGTAGCAATAGTATGCACCATAGATAAAGAACATGAGAATATATGAGATCTACTGCTAATTGGAATTTTATGTGACTTTTACAGTTTTTAAGTACTATCAAATGAAAAAAAATGTTCATATGATTGTTCAAGGAAAATTAATAACATCATGGAAGCATCATGCAGTGAACTGAGAATTACTAGGCAAATCAAAGTTGACAAATACAACTTTTTCTAGAAAAGTACCTATTACTAGCTAATAATATTAAAGTACTGCTAGTAAACTACATTGCTAATTAATTGTACAGAATGAAAGACTGCACAGGCCTTTAAAATGATAGCATAGCTCATCTTGACTTAGGTATGGTCAAGATTAAAGATTATGACTTCATGTGATTAGGAATAAATAAATATCTAAATAAATGCATTCTATTTTGAGTTGACAAGTCTAAGTTAAAATTCACTTGCAAACTAACAAATAATTTAGACTCAGCTATTTTCTGTATCAAAGGACACTTCTGTATTCAATACTGAACTACTGAAGTCACTGATAGCAAGAACTTGTATTTCTTCACATTTCTTCATTAGTGAGTGTGGGCTTTTATTTCACTTCTCAATGGTCTGGCATTCAAACAAAAGTTTAAGCTGAAAACTTTTTGCACTCCTTTAAATGCATTGTTTTCACCAGACAGAAGGTTCCTGCTATGTACCTCACACACACAAAAAAAATTGCTCTTTCCCACCTAATTTTTTTTTTTCTATTGAGACATATATGGTTGTATATGTTGTGGCTGATGTATTTTGTAACTGACATTCATATAGATTTACTAGGCAAGAGGGACTAGGTCATTGGTAAACCCTGTCTTATTTATACATGAATTTATTGATCATAGAGGTCATTCAGCATATAAATATAGAATTGCTGCAGCATTAATTGCTCTAAAATGCACAGAAACCTCCCCCTTTGTGCTTAAGTAGCCATCTGAGGCCACACAGGAACAGCCATGGTGTGGTTAAGTCTCTCATTTTTCCAGCCCTGTGCTAAATGGCTGATGCCTTTGTCTCACTGTGATGGATTGAACAGACACACGATGCTGGGAGCTTGAGGAGGCTGCTTTAGTTGCTAAACCCCTCACATTCTCATCCAGGCCATAGGTGGCTTGACAGAAGGCCAGAAGCACAAAGATTTAGGTGCACCTTCAGGATGTGAACAACTTATCCGTCTCAGGAGAGAAAAGCAGTAAGAATATAATACTTCCTAGAACAGCACCAGGTCAGCCAGCTTGGCCTTGAGTGTTATGGTGAAATCTTAACTGCAGTGAGTGCAAAAGGAATGCTTTCAAAAATAAACCAATAATAGACACTGGGTTCAGTAGAGGAGCTGATCCGTTTCCTCATCTCAAGAGATCTTTTTCTTTTGCTTGTAATTGCATGCAGCAGATTGTACTGCCAATTTAAAGCTCCCCCCCACTTCCTCTAATACTGATCTCCTGTACTAGAAAAGGATAAATATTGTTTTCCAAGAGGGTGGCTTGCCTCTTTCATACAGTCCATCACTGTCCTTTCCAAAGTCTTTTATTGTGTGATCTAACAACTGCCTGAAAATAGACCTGTCTCCTCCTGTGTGTCAGACAGCACATCAAGACAGACAGAGACTCTTAAAAGAAGAAAAGGAATGCTACAGATCTAGATGAATCTGTTCAGTCAGACCATTAAGTTCTTGTCAAGTCTTTTCAGGGAAGAGATTAAGCTCTTCAGAAGTCACAGCTGAAGAGTCAGTGTTACTATCACTTTCTTTAGAGAATCAAGCAAAGGGATTAGAGAGGACTACATATATTACCCTCCCAGATCCAGTTAATGACTCATCTACTGAACTTCCCAGATATTCAGAGGCAAAACCTCCATAATGCTGGTAATTTTTAAATGGAATAAGAACTTCCTTCCCTTAAAATTAATTTATTTCCAGAAAAAAAATCATCCCAAAGAGTTGTGACAGAAGTGAAATTACCAACACTCTTTTCCAAGAAATCTGTACAAGCCTCATACAGAAATAACAAGGTGCAGTAGGTGGTTGTCTTGGGGTGACTGTATGATGCCTGTATCCCCAAATCGTCTGTTCTGTTGGTGTTGAATATTAAATTCTGCAACTTTAAGACTGGTTCCAGGAGTGAAGCAGGGGGAAAGAAGAAGTGCAGGGTTTGTTATCAGAGACTGCACCAGCTCCCCCGCATTCCTGCTGACACTGTGTTGTCTGCAGTGGACAGCGAGGGAGAGCTCTCTTTTGCTCTGGGTGGCTTCTTCTGGCTAGCTGAGGCAGAGAAACTGCCTGGATTACTTTTTTGCCTCCGTTGCTTTTTTTGCTGGAACTTTTTGTACCTCCTCTGTTCTATTATCTTAGAAAGAGTACCAGGAGCTCACATCTGTGTCCCACCAGGCCTGGCCTGGGCCGTGGCATTTCCCAGCACTGGAGGGACTGAGAACAGCCTGAGTGAGCCGGGCAGCCCACGGAAGGAACTCTTCTGATCCTGTCATCTCTTCAGAGTGGCAAAAAGGTTTTTTTCTGTTTGATATTGTTCAATTTTGTGCTGGGAGGTGTGTTGCCTGTTGAATAAACAGTTCTGTTTCTTTTTCCACTTCTCTCCAAGGAAATTTTTTTCCCCGAACCAACTGGGGGAGGGATTGCTTGGATTGGTTTTTTTTTCCCCTTTCCCTGGAAGAACCCCATTCAGAGGTTTCCTCCCAAATTTACTCTAAACCAGGACAGTGGTAAGGAAATATTGCTTGAAATTATGAGAGAAGATTTGGACTTCTGAAGTTTTCTTCTTGAATGAGAATTTAGGGTAGCCAGCTGTTGTATAATTTCTTATGCCTGTTTTTAATTTGCCTGGGATTTAATTGTTATAGTCAGACTTACTGAACATCACAAATCATTCTGTTTCATTCAGAAAACTTGTATTACATCCAAAGGAATTCAAAGTCATTTTATTACTTGATGGACTCAGCTTCACATCATCAGCAGAGATGAGATCAGTGTTGGACCAAAGTTCTAAGAGGCAGGCAATGGGCATGTGAGATATAGTGAAATGCATCCAGATGTCTTCACCAAGACTTATGATAGAAACACAACCCTAAACCCAGTGATCAGTAATTATTTAACACTAGTCAGCCATCTGAAAATTAAAATTCTGTGTAAGCTGTTGACGCATGGTACTATGATATTAATTGTCTCATCTTTGACTACAGCTAGCATTTCATTTTGCAGAAGGAAAAAAAATTTCTCAAATTTTCAACAGATATATGCAGACTTCTCTGGAGCTAAATGTGGAGAAACAAATCATTGTTAAGCTTTAGAGAATGACTTATCTTCAATTGCTAACTTTAAATAAAGCTGAGTCCTGATATGTTGAGTTCTATTATAAGTGACCACAAAGGAGGAGATGAAACCCACCGATTTTAAAAGCAAAGGAACTATCCCAACAACCCTCTTTTTATTCCCTCCCCTTTCTGCCATAGATATACTCACTCAAACACAACCACACAAAGCAAAACAAATTGCTTTTAAATAAATACCTTTCAAATTATATTAAATCTGATTCTAAAGTCTCTAATGGCAAGTGCCATCACTCTTGATATTTGATGTTTAACTGCATTGTTACTCCAGTGCTGCTAAGACATTTCATCTCATTTTCAAATTTAATGTTTTGTAATTTTGACTTCCAGCAAAAGCATTTTGTCATATCTTTATCATCAGTCTTGAAAAGTCATCCAACAGCAAAACAGCAAATGACTTTCATCCTCCTTTCCTATGAATGGAAAACCTACATTAATTGAATTTAAATAATGTTGTGAGCATCCTTTGAATACTCATTGTATATTAATTTTCTTCAATACTGAATAATAGACCTGGACATTATATTGCATAGAAAGGCAAGATCATTTCCCTCCTCACATTCGAATTTACACTTAATTTAATCCCAATTTTGAATAAATATTTTTGCTATCAATATTAAAAAAATATTTTCTCAAAATCTTTCATTTTACTTCTAAAATATAAATTTGTCTCTGTTAAAGATAGATTAATCTGTTTCATAATTACTTTTTTAAATTCAGAAAATACTACAAAATTAATCCCTTAATAACATCTTTTGTTGTTGTGTGAAACAATTTTTTTAGTTATTTTCTTATCAAGCACAATGATGAATTTTTAGCCATTAATAGTCCTTTTACAACCCTCAACATATTGACTTTTTGTAACTTTATCCTAAAAATTACAATATATGATCCATCTATTGGAAATATATGTACATACATGGAAATATAGACAGCAATATAGGAATGCAATACTGTAAAATTTCCTCATGTATATTTTAAAAGGTCATTTTAGGATATAGAGATTAAAGAAATAGAATGTGTTCTCATCATTATGAAGATTCTCTCTGGAACAAATACTTTCGTTTCAAAGACTGCAAGATGATAAGATTCCACTATCTGTCCAGGGTGGAGAATAGCAAGAGATTACCTTTAAATCCACTATCTCCTTCATTCTTGCAGGATTAGCTGAGAGACAACGTAAATGCAGCCTTTCTTTCTGAAATCTTTGGGACTTGAAAGTCAAAGTTGTCCAGAGAAAACACCTTCCATAATTACATATTTATGGGTATTTTCACACATATACTCGTAAAAATAACAGAACTAATATATGTAGAGAGTGATATTTATCTTCCCTAATTTATTATTCTGAAAGTTAGCCACCTTATCTAAATTGACTGGTTAGGGTATACCACCCAAAACCAGGCCTACACCCAATTTATTAATTCACACCATCACCTTCTGTTACCATTATTCTCCAGAAGCTTGATTTCTCAAGGTGCCCAAAGGAGCTGAGGAGTTGCCCAGTCCTGAGGCAGCTACATTTCAGTGTGCACATCCCCACACTTCTCTCTGAGGATGGAAGAATAAGTGAAACGAGTGTCACCAGGTGTGTTCTGCAAACAGCTGTTCCTTCTGCAAGGCTCACCAGTTGCCAGCTGTTCCCCAGCTGTTGGCCACACTCAGTCGCCAATTTGCTGATAATCCTCCTTTTCACACTTGAGATGAAGCAACTTGGATTTCTGGGATGACCTATTTAAAATGTCTGGTCCTATTTTGAGTGAAACACATTAGGGATCCCTAGGGTTGGGGAAAATAAGCTGGTTTAATTTAGATGGCTTAAAAAAGTAAATCCTGGGTAACTCAGGACCTTTTGACCAGAAAGGGGTGCAAGCCAGCACAGTTAAGTGATCATTCACTGTTAAACACCCATTTTTAGTTGTAAATTAGACAGAATAAGGACTGAGGTGTGTACTAAAGTAACATTGGTAGTGCACGTCACACTTGGGAACTCCTCCTCTCTCTGGTTTTACAGAGATCAAACACTTATTGGAGCACTCAGGCACAGAGCTGACCCTCAAAGCAGTTCAGTGTTTATTTGCTGTTAACCATGTTGAAATTTGTCTCCCTGCTATAAATCTGTGGCCTTTATAAACCTCATGAGAATTAAAGGAGTCTGGCATCATGTGACTTTGTAGCTCTCATGGATTCTCTGGTGTCTCCTATGTTTCTAATGCCAATCAATGTATTCCCAAACCCTCCCTCACATGTGGGCCTTCAGCTGTCAGATTAGACATGTGGCACCAGTAAGGTCTTCCTTTCCTCCTCTAGGGTCTTTCCTTTTCCATTATTCATATTTTTGGAGACATATTGGACATATTGGACATATTGGAGATCATCACATTCCCTTGCTGATTTGATTAAAATGCTTTAGAACATTCTAGGTGTGGTTACACTTACATATATAAATACCAAAAAATAATGATATTTCATTGTCTTATGAAATTCTTGATGCATTGCCAAAAAGTATAATTCACTAAGAGGAAGAATTTAAGTTATTTATATAAAAAGTGCTAAAAAAAGTATATGATCCTTTGAACTAGATGCAAGAACAATATAGGTCTCTGTAATTAATTATATTTTATTGGGAAAAAAATCAACAACATTAATCTTTAATCCAGGAAGGATGTATTTTAGATTTTTTTTTTAAATTTTATCTGTGTCTGTAGTACTTCTTGTAAATAATTAATGTGGTTTGCATTAAGCATTATGTAAACAACACCAACCTTATCAGAAATATCTCTGGAGGAATATTGTAAATTATGAAAGGAATTAAACCCCTTTTTTAGGTTTAAATTAACACTCATTTAAACCATAGTATTTTAATGGTGTTTTACCATAAAAGCGTTTTGCGTCATAGCATTCAGGAATGACAAGACTGTATTTTTCTCATTGATTATATATAAATATAGAACAGGCTAAATATATACATCTAAAATTGGATGAGAAGAATCTCTGTCCTAAAAAAAAAAAAAAAATTAGCACAATGTTTAACAAAAAGGTAATTATTGAAGCACCTCTTATTTTAGTCCAAATCATATGAGCACTTTGTTATCAATTATGAAACAAACCCTAAAAACCTTTGCCTTATTTCAGGTCTCTCTGTGTTTGTTTTGCAGGCCAACAGTTCCAATGGACACACCTATTTTGCCAAATCAGGTATCCACCCAGGATACAGGAGCTCTGATCATCCTCCCTGCTGGTCCTCAGACTCTTCCTCCTATGGAGTGCTCTGCTTAAAAGTAGAAATAGAAAGACCATTTCTATTTACTGGTCTGGAAATCCTTCCCCATGGGGACTGATCCCAAAAGCCACCAGGGAAGAAACAAAATAAAGAAATAGAGTTTGACTGTATAGATCAGCAGGGTTTTCCCCCAGCCTCAATTTCATGCTTTAGGTGTACCACCGCTATATATTCTTATGCTACACCATAAACTTTGAACTTTGAACTTAGGGAAAACAAAATGAAACAAATCAAAACAACACAAGTGCAAAAATAGTCTGATAGAGGGAAAATAGAGGGAAATCCCAGAAGGAAATTAAAAATTAGTTGCAGGACAACTTAGTATAGAGGAGTTTAGCTGTCAGCAAAGTGCACACAAGCTTGTCTGCACCTCTCAGCTTCTGAGCTAGGGGTATTTCCTGGTGCTAATTTGTCTCTCAGCATAAACGTGGGCATTGAAAATGTGCCTGATAACACTGGTAAGGATGAAGGTATCTACAAAATCCTCCCCAGTACACAGGAAGCAAAGCTGTATAGGGAAGCCAAGCATCAGGGCCAAGCCTGGATGTCTTCTCATGATCCTTCCTTCCACTCCAGTGGCTTCTAAACCCTCCCACAGCAACCCCTGCTTTAGGTTTCCTTCCAACAGGATGGCTGGAACCTGGGGAGGAGACACACACACCTTTCCTCACTGATCTTACATTATGTACCCAGATTATTCCCAGCTGGACCTTTGCATTTCCTCATATTACAACAGAGATTTCTCCTTCTTTTGGGAAGAATTTTCTGTACAATAAGGGAAGCTCTTGTCTACAGTACCTCTGAGCAAAATCTTCAGGCCATGGAGGATTGTTGATCTCTAATGATCCTTTTCAGGGAGCAAACTCTTCAGTGTTCTTTTCTTTACTGGTGAAAGAGGGAAAGTAGCTTGTAACAAACTGGGATAAATACTATTCCATTTGTGCTCTGATTCTCTTCAGTAGGAAATTCATATCTATGCAACAGATTGCACACACTTTAAGTTTTCTAAAATTCCAAAGTGTTATGGGGCTGTCTGGGGATTTGGGGATTTGATTCTCTCTCTTTTTTTTTTTTTTTTTTTTTTAATATTTAGGGTGGGTTTCTAAATCTTGATGCTTGATCTGGCCTATAATCATTTATTGTAATCAAGCTGTCAAATGTTTTCCTACAAGCTGTGGTAATTTGGGATATCTTTCTATGCACCATTTGTGGTCTCCAGCTGATATCATGCTATTAAATTGAAATATTATTAAATTATAGTGTTTGGCTGTGACTTTTGATGCTGGGCTACATACTCTTCCATTCCACATCAGGGCAGCCCACATGGATTTTTGTGCCTTGGCACTGAGCTGTAGGGTCCTGACTTAACAGAAGGGTGTCCTATGTAAGCTAAGCACTTGGGGAGAACACGTTTCAGAGTGCACAGCTAGAAGCAGTGCTAGCACTGTGCTCAGGCTCCAGAGATTTACAGCATATGGGGTCCCATAAAATGTAATACTAAAAGAACTGTCTGGAGAGCATCCAGTCAGGGAGACAGCTCTGATGGAGATCTCTGCCTGGCACAAACCACAATCAAACTGTGCATACTAATGTCAACAGAATTTGTGGGTGTTTTTTTCTCTTTTTTTGATTGCAGTTGGTTTGGGGTTTTGGTTTTGTTTGCTTTGGGTTTTTTTTATTCTATCATCATTATAAACACAATGTCTAAATAATTATTTTTATTATATTTAAGACATTGAAAAAAAGAAAAGACCTTTAGCAAAGAGAGGACTGAGACTAACTTGGCAGAGATAAAAACAGCAGGACAGGACATGAGCTATTTAAGCTAAATTGTAACAAGGGTAGAGCTAACTGAGAGGCATCTAGGTGGGGGCTTTTGCACAGATAAGATAGGGAGAAAATGTATGCCAAATTCATATTTCAGATGATGATGGATAATCTTAAAAGGGACAATAGGAGCTATGGCCCTGCAATGACCTGGGCTCCTCATCATGTTTCTACATAGGCCAACTGGGAACTGTTTAGTTATACTTCTGCATAGTTAATCGTGGTTTTGACCCCTTTGATGAAAGAAAGCAGAGTAATGTAGTGATAAAATCGGGGATTCTTTTGTAGGGATTTACCAACTAATCTTCACTGGTACCAGCTCCTCCTGTGCGGTATAGCACATATACTTCCCATTGCCTGGAGCAACTAGCTGGCTGGGAAAGACAAAACAGAATTACTTCTCTGAAACGAGCTGTGCCCCTTTACATTTTGGAATAAATGCAAACTTCCAGTTATTCTATAAAGTGCCTGAAAAGTATAGCAGAGCTCATAAATCTTTCCTCTTTTCCTTTTTCCCCTGCTTCCAAAATATCTAAACCACATGTGTTTCCACCAGATCTACAGAACCCATTGGAGGTTAGCAAGAAAAGATTCTCATGAGCATGCCTGGCCCTTTTCTACAGTGCACAGGCAGAATGAGGAGTGGGAGAGAGGCTCTGTTTTCACCCATCCATGCAGTGCTTGAGTAAAAGTGTGCAGGATAAACTGTCCTGTTAAGACTCTAGAGAAAAGAGGACACCAAACTAGTGTAGCTAAATCATGTGCCCTTAAGAAAAGGTACTTCAGTATGCAGTTTAACAGTGCCCTCAAATACTCCACCTAGAAAACAGGGCTGTTCCAAAATCTTCTAACACATAAACGGGCAGAATTTGGTCCACTGCCAGGAGCAAAAGTGTATTCAAACTATACTATGCCAAAAAAGATATTCCTGGGGTAGTTTTCATTCACATAATACTTGTGAACTGTAATGTAATGTTAGTTAGATGTTCACAGGTTGCATGTTTTACCAGCAGAAAACTAGAGAACTCTGTAATATCTTTTCGGTTCTTAAATCCTTTAACTCCTGTATATCACCATATTTACAGAGCACAATACTCATTTTTAAGCATTATTTGCTTATTTAAGACCAGCTGCTTCCTGACCCAGAATGCCATTTAAACAAGTAATCCTAGCTCTCTGACAGCCTTACTATTTGCCCTTTCAGTAAAGTTTTTTTTTCCCTTCTGGTATGTGGGTGCTTGCATTCTCATTTGCAGTTCAGTTCAGCTCCCAGTTCCTCAGAAGGCTACTGCTTTGCTGTGGGGGTGTGATTGTAAAAAAACCTAGTTTTGATTAGCAGTAGTGGTCCTATTCACACCCCCAATCAACCCTGAAATTGATATTCTTCATCTGATCTGCATAGGTCATCTGGCAGGTCATTACCTCTGTTACATTACACCAGTGTTTTTCCACTAAGCCAGTTAACAAGGTTAACTAGAAACGTGACAGACAGAAGAGAGAAGCTGGACACATGACACAGATTATTTGGCTTAGAAACTCGCAGAGCTTTCTCTGTGGCAAGAACATATGAATAAATGATTTGTGACTCAGTCAAAATAATTTTAGTTTCTTTTTTTTTTCTGAATGTCAAAAACTCTTTGAGAGACCAAATCATGTCATTGTCTACCCGCTCAACTACAGCATACTCCTCTTGAAATAAACTGTTTGCCTTAAAGCAAAAAAAAANAAAAAAATTGTTACAAAAAAAAAAAAAAAAAAAAAAAAAAAAAAAAAAAAAAAGGCAAAAAAAGAAAAGAAAAAGCAGAAAAGCTATTTCTTTTGCTGGCAAGACTTAAGAGAAGAGTTTTATAAATTTAACTGCCAATATACCATCTGCCTCTGCTGCTCCTTTGAGCCTAGCTCTTCTAATTCTGTCTTTAACAGATGACAAAACCCCCTACATTCCTCTTGGGCACTGTAAAATAATAACAATTAAAAAATGAATAATAATAATAATGAGGCACACATAGTGCAGTAAGCCTGCAGCCTGAATAGGCTGCTTAATCTGCAGGAAGTCTGTGCACAATTTGTCTTGAGAGATGATGTTAACAGGTGCTCCTGGAACTGAGGCCACCAACCTCGGGAGGACAACTTTGCACAGTAAGCAACTCACTGGAGCAAACTCTATGTTCTGCACCACTTAATGTTTTTTAGTTTCTACTGACAAGAAGCAATTTCAGTAGGTTGGCCACCAACCAGTGGGCTGAGCAAGCTGTGTTTTAGACATGAAACTCATTAGCTACCCCTTTTTCCATCTGCTGTGGTTGGCACCTCAAAAGCCAAAGTGAAAAATCAGTTTGTTGCAGTTTTTAGCTGTGTTCCAGCTAATTTTCTGCAGCTCTGATAGTTTAAAGCAAAATGTTACTTCACACACTTGGCAATGGAAGTATCAGACTCATGTAGCAGATCTGGGAAAAATCGGCTGGGAAAAAATTTCAGTCACTTCTCCCAGCTGTAACATGTGCTGAGGGAGCCTGGGTTATGAACTCAAAATGTTCTCCAGGTGATCTTTGAGCCTTTAAAACAATTGGAACACCATGTAAATAATAAGCCTTAGGCTCTATGACATAAAGCACCAGGTTGTTCCAACTCAGACTGAGGGCTGGTGCTCAGTCACAGCCCTGCTCCTCCTGCCCACCCAACGCAGCCAATCTGGGCACTGAGTGCAGCCAAGGGATTCACCGTGTCCACTGTTCAGCCCTGTGGCAGCACACCTGGGTGGCTCAATTCTGCTTTTGTCCTAACAGCAGGGCAGAGGGCACCCGCAAGGAGATTTTCTGAAGACTTCTCTGAACTTTTAGAGGCTTTTTAAAATTTATTTTTTTTATTTTGACCCGTTCAGGATGTCCAGAAACAACTCTCTTTGGGGGAAAGGTTTTAAATTTTAATGGAAATTGCTGAAGTTGTGAGTAAGAATACTTGTAACTTGTGATTATCTCTAAGCAGTAATCTGTGTGTTCATGTATTCAGTCCCTGATTAATATTTTCCACTCTGGCCACAGGTGCTCCATGAAAATTTTAGCTGTTTTTTTCTTCCATGGTTGAACAGCGGCTGTGCCTTTAAAGGCCTTTTGACATTTTAGTACTGAACAGTGCTTTCAGCAAAATTTTCCTCCCACGTGGAATTTTCTTTTCTCTTTTCTGTGAAGATTGAAAATGACTGTGAAATGCTTATTTTCTGCAAAACTGAAAAAACCTAATTTTTCTATCTTTCCTAATACCTGGTTCCAGTTCAGTCCTGGAGTAAGGTTTCCAGAAGAAAGAAAGAAAACAACTGTATATGTAGATGTATATCTATTTAATAATCTCTTCTGACTAATTGAGATGCAAGAAGCCATGAATTTAGAAACAACTATTTAAAAATCCTACACTGATGGAGGAAATGCAATCAAATGCAACTCCAGAAGTGCCTCCAGGTTACTGACATCCAAAATTTCCACAGCTGATATGTAAACAATGAATATTCAGGTCTCATGGCCAAATGCCTTTTCCTCCTGTTTTTTCTTTTTCATGCTAACTATAATCTAATAGCAGAATAAAGCTGAGATAGATGATGATTATCTGCTTTCAAAGCCTACTCAACAACTTCTTGTCTAGTGCCTGAAGCTAATAGCTTCTAACTGAGTTTAAAATACTGGAAAACACATTTTGTGTGAGAACAATTCTTACAATCAAATATGTTGCAACAAAATGCAACTGACAAAATTCATTTTACTTGTTATCTTAAATTTTTTGACACATTATAATCAGGGAAGTGGATTAATTAAGTCCCATGATTTTTATTGCAGATTTCTGCTTCAATAATCAAGCAAAACTTTAGTATGAATAAAGATAAATACAGAAAAATCTGATTTGCTTATAGCCTGCTTGACAATGCAAATTTCTGTTATCACAGTCATAAAGTACTGAGAGACATATACTAAAATGCATTTCATTTAGTTTTAGGATTTGCCACAGATTTCTAATCTTCCATAGTTCTAATCTTAATTATTTCTCCCAGCTACATAAAAATCAATTGGAAAGCAACTTTTCATTTAGCAGAAACATTGAATATTTTTTTTAAATGATCATAACATAATAACTCTGTATCTAACCAGTTTTTCTTAAGCCTTACTTGCATGGTGATCTTGGGATGAGCTGTAAGAAGGTTTCTGCCAAATGCTGTAATAGAGCATTTGTCTTCAAGATAACTTTCTGTTTACAGTTTTTAATGTCTCTTATTTGGGCAAGAAAGTATATGTCTGCTTGCAGCCAATTATCAACTAAATATTCCACAAAAAATTATGTAGAAACGTTTTTATAAATTCTTTGGAGATCACAAAAATATTATTAGTATATACCTGTCATAGAATGCCTGGCAGCTCACTTTGGTGGAGTTACAATGAATCAATAAATTTTGTCTGATACATCAACACTTACCTTGCTCTCTCCAGGTCAGTGAAGAAAGGTTCACTTCACTCAGTTGAATGGTTTGGCTGGTGATATTCTCCATCTCAGCCAGGCATGACAGAAGTGGCTCCTGCATGGCAGTGGTAAAGAATAAGTGACTGGTAAAAACTAAGAGCAAAAAGCCCAAATGGCTTCTTCCAGCAGTAACTAGTGACTGGTCCAGGGAAGTAATAAGAATTTATGATAATGGGCCAGGCATCCAGACCAGTGAGGAAAATAATTTTGTTATGTTCTCCAAGCCTACATGTTGACTGGAGAAAACAAATCTTTCTGAAGAGAAGGAGCCAGAGAAACAAAAGAAAATATATATCCTCATTAATTACTTAGGAGTGCAAAGCATGGTAAGAGCATTGTTAAGTCATTGTAATGGGAGAGATAAGATGATTTCTTTGGGTTTGGGAGTTAAGACAGTCTGAAAGGAGCAAATGAGAACAATATATTAAAAATGTGCCAGAAGTTGGCTCTGGAACAGACCTGTAATACCTTGATCATACAAACAATTTAGCTAAGCTAGGGGACCATCTTTGGCAGGATATTCTCTAAGGGTTTGTAAGAGCAGAGCTCTTGCTAGCACCTATCAAATGTGTTTTGTTCTACCCAGGCAGTGCAAAGGTCAGAGAGCCATTGTAGGGCTAAACCAATCTCAGCCACTTAAAGACTAGTTTAGAGAAAGTTAATGTGTTAAATGCTATATTGAAAAAAAATTATTTAATTTTTGGTTTTCTTTCTGGAGGGGATTCTTTTGGAGGTTTTTTTCTGGTGCTTTTTCCCTATGTGTAATACTTTGAAATTTTTTTATTGTGCTAGAGCAACCAGATCTGTGATCTAATCTATATGTTGTAATAAAGAAAATACCCCTGCCAAAGGCTGTACAGTATGTATTTTTCTTTGAGTCATTTACTTCAGTGTATATTCTTCCTGACATTGATGTGGTGTCTCAAGCTGGTAAGAAACTATCTGAACTTTCACTTTCATTCTTTTTCCAACTGTTTCATTAACCAAAGCAGAATAAATACACATATGGATTGCAGAAGTCCTCTAGGCTATTGGCCTATTGTTTTCATGATCTTATTTTTAAAGGTCAAAACATCCTGCAGTGTAACAGAGGTGAATGTGGGGGGAAATAAAAGATCCTTAAAATACCTAAAAGGCTGGAAGTATTGTACATTTTTCATCTGGAGAGAACGAAATTTGAAAGCTAGTGTCAAGAGAAGATTTTACATCGAGCCTTTAAGGCCAGGCACGCAATGTGCTACACTCTCTGCCTCATTTCATTAGTGCTTCCCCAATACAAGCTGGCTGCAAAACGACCCTTGTCCTTTTTGGTAATGCAGAAGAAATCTCCTTCTGTCTGGAACCTGCCACACTGGCAACATCCTCTGCTGGGATGTGACCTGCTAAGGGGCAGTGCTGTGCAGCACAACTTCGGTAGCTGCTCGTGGCAGGCCATAGCTCAATGCCTGTTGTCTCCCCAGCCGACTTTTATGAGAAGAGGAAAAGGCTCAGCAGGAGAAAACAGACAAATGAGAGGTCAAATATTTACAGCAGGGCTATAAGACTAGAGGTCCAAAATCCCGAGGCAAGTGGTAATAGAGTGGCAGGGAATCAAAACATTGGGTAAAGTACAAACACAGTAATTCACTACAGATTGCCACGCAAAAAACATTATCAAATATAATTATTTATAATGCTTATAATTCATAGCCATACAAATTAAGGTATTCATCACTTTAGGCTTTTGCACACAGTTACAGAAATAGGCATTAAAACTTGCAGGAATCTAGATTCCAGGCTATTATACAGGCTCTTGCCAAGTACTTGGTATAGGATTTCAAAAAGATATCAATTAGAGATTTATAATTTCTTTCATCTTCCAAATGAAAAAAAAAAGTACTAATTAAGGTTTGTATTTCTGCAAATATATGGTTGTAACAGATGAAACTAATATTTAGTTTCAGTTCACAGAAATTTTCAGGTTGACAAATGATGCATGAAAGCTGTAGTCATCCTTTTTTTATTGCTGCTGCAGTACAAAATTTCTATTACATTGTTAAAGGATGTTAAAAGGAATAAAGCAACAAATTCTCTCTCCCAGAAGAGAAAACAAAAAAACCTTATAATTTCATATTTGAAAAAAAAAGTACACTGCTGGTTTCCAAACCAAATAAACAAAATTAGATTTATATCCAACAAATAAAAGATTGGGCTGGTAAAAAATAAATTTAAAAGTATTAAAACTACTATACCCCTGAAGATATATATATATATATGTATAAAATCTATCAATATAACTCTAATCTTTACAGTGATGATTACATCTTATGTCCTATAATCAATACCTAAGCTTAGCAATTAAACTTGATTGTCATCTTTGTGCAAATGAAAATGTAGGAAAAGGTACTTCCAGGCTGAGAAAGCTTGTCACTAAATAGGAATCAGCTAGATGAGGATCCCACACAAATCCAGCTCAATGGGCATCACCTGTGGAATAATTTTGATTTTAATATTTAACTTGTCTAGAGAAATTGCTGGAATTCAGGTTCATGGTTTTACTAAAGAAACTGTTTTGCCGCTAAAATCCAAAACCTAAGCTATCAGTAGAAAGCAAAAATAAGAAAACATCTCTTTTTAGTTGCATATTTACCCCTGAAAACTTGGGCACTCCATCAGGATGGGAAGATTTTGAAGATTTTGAATACTCAGAGCTGATGGGACCTTCTATCAGTCTAAGTGTGAATCTTCCTCAGAGAAGTGCTACCCAGGAAATTCTCCCCTCTCCTCTTCTCTACAAATCAGAAGTTTTAAGGTGATTTGGGTCACCTCTATGAAAAGTGATGATAAACTTTCCTTACCACTGCAGGCTTATTGTACCTGCACACTGTGATTTTGATTAATCTGTATTCTGTGCTCATTCTTGAAGCTGAAAGAAAAACCAAAGTGTAATCATTAGCAGTTCTGCTTCATTAGCAGCACTTGAGAAATTTAAACTGACCTCTTAGACAAAAATGGCTCCTTATAAAGGCCAGTAAGAGGCCCTTCTTTTTAACAGTTCTGTCAGAGATTCAGTTTGCAGATAACTGATATTCTAAATATTAAAATATATTTTAAAAAAGCCCAAAACAACCCATAAAAATGTAGTCTGGTAACATACTTCTTTAAGGCATGAGATTTTCTCTGAAAGTCATACTTTGGGAACAATGTTCTAAGCAATTATGCAGTTGATTTAATTAAGTTAGACTCCACCCAGCTCCCAGCTCTCTTTTGGAGAAAAATATTTAAAAGGCCATTACATGGATTATAAATTAATTTTTTAGGTTAATTTTATTATGTAGTGCTGATTTTTATAACATTTTTCAAATAGATTATTTACCAAAATGGAGTGGAAGATTACCAGAGAACCAAGACATCACAAAATGGGATCCAAATATGGATTATTTGAAAATAATTATAAGTGTCATTTGCAAATTTTTGTAGCGCTTGGCTAAACTATCTGATACATACTAACAGCCCACTGATTCAGAAGAAAAGTATAAGGTTTGTTTTTCAAAGAGATATGTGTTGAAACACACATATACACACCTTCCCCTCAGCTAAAACCAACACAGCAATTTGTCTCCTCCCTATTCCATCATCAACCTCTGCTTTTTACTGACTGAAATCATTGCTTTGCAGAACTCATTATTTTTTAAGACAGCTTTAAAGGAAATATTATGTTTTGTCTCTGTAGTTATGTCTGTACTAGCAAAGTAATTAAAGCAAGGGCTCAGATTTGAGTCCTCTGACTTGGCCATCTATTGATAGAATAGACTTGCCAGACTTTTAAATTAAACAAATATTACACTCCCAAAGAACTTATGTGCCAGGTTCAGGGATAAGCACAAGCAAGGGATCATTCAAAATAATTATTTTGCCTGCCATCACTCTCTTTTGGAGGCTAACAAAGTTTAATTGTATGGGTATAGACCATTGCACGCCAGCTGGCCTTGCTGCCAGAGACTAGGTTTCAGCCTGTTTAGTTTATTGGTTAGACTAGCACACTTGTGAGGCTGCATTGGTGAAAAGATTAATACTGTCATGTGAGTTAAAACTTTCCTGGCTGAAGATAAAAAAGGACACATAAGAATGCCTTTATTCAAAACTCACTTTCTTTTCAGTGAGTTGGTGACAGACTGAATCTTCTCAAACCCTTATTAACAGCCTTGCTGACATTAAGGTATCTCTATTTTTTTTCCTGAAGAGAAAAAGCTATTTTAAATAAGCAAAGAAATTTGTAAAGCTATGAAAAAGAGATGTCTATACAGTTCAAAGCTGCAACATTTTAACAAACTCTTAATTTTTAACCTCAATGGGTGAATTAACAGAACTCTTCCAAAGTAAACTCTTCCAAGTAAAAAAGTTCCCCTCACTTCTGTTTTTTGCAGTGTATCCTGGTTGCAGAGTGTGGTGCAGCTTACTTAACACTGTGAGTCATGCAAGCTCATTTTGAAACTGTGAGACAGAATCACAGAATCCACCAGGCTGGAAAAGACCTTTGAGATCATGGAGTCTGAACTATGGCTGAACACCACCATGTATCAGCTAGCCCATGGCACCAAGCACCACATCCACAATTTCCTTAAACACTCCCAGGGACAGTCACTCCACCACCTCCCTGGGCAGCCCATTCAAGTACTTAATCACCTTCTCTGTGAAGAATTTCTTCCTAATGTCCAACCAAAACCTCCCATGGTACAGCTTAAGATGCTGTACTCTTGCTCTGTTGCTAGTTGCCTGGGAGAGGAGACCAAGTCCCACCTGGCTACAACTCCCTTTCAGGTATTTGTAGAGAATGATTAACAAAGAGACAGCTAATAAAAATTAGGAATTGTATATTCTTTATCAAAAAAATTTACTAGTATCTTCATCTCTTACATGACATAGTCTAACAACATGCTTGTAAGCTTCATTGTCCCTCATTGTATACACATTTGAAAGGAAAATTCCAAATAAAAATATCCTGATGCTTACTTTATGTATGTTACCCATATGAAGCTTACAGGGTGTGTGGATGACAGTAAAATTTGGCTTTGGAAAATAAAGTAATTTATTTCCACAAACATGTACATGAGAGTGTATAGCTTTCACTCAGCATTTAAGTTGTAATATACTGCAAGCAATAATTTTGCTATCTGTTTTAAACTTGGTTATTTTTACAATTTTAATTTCATGGAAGAGTAATTTCTTACACAGGTAATGTAAAGACACAGAAGTGAAAATTGTTAGCTCTATAAACAAACTAAATAAGCCACAATTAGGTTTAAATTCCTCTCACACCCAAGGGATTATGAAATAGCACGTGCAAGACCTAAAGTGAGTAAGTAAAAACAAATAATGTAATAAGTCTTGGTTAACTTCCTCACAACATTTAACATTGAAAAGAATAATATTTCGTGCTTAAACTGACTGATTAATGATTATGCTTAACATTTAAACCTGATTGAGTGATCTACCCATATTAAACAGCCTTTGTTGTGCTTTACTCCTCTGCTGAGCTGGGGAAAATTATAACTTAACAAGTTTCTTAGAGAGCCAGAACACAGCTCAGTAGAGTTTATTAAGGTTGAATTAAATATTTTCTTTCATATATATAATGTACATCTATGACGCTTAACATAAATGACAAATAAAACATACTTAGTGCAGAACTCCTGGAAGGTGTTCAGTGGTTTGGTTCAGCCACAAGCAAGTTTCAGGAGAGTGACAATCAAGAAACCAGTGAAATAGAGCAAGATGTCTTTCTATTACATATCCATGTGTTATGTCTTAACCATACCAAGTTTTATTTGGAGTAAGTGTTTGATGATCATTTTGGGGGAAGGAAGGGGAGTGTCTATAAGGTGGAGAGGTACAGTTCAATGTGTTTGAAGTCTTTAACGTTCCTGGCTCCACTGGAGTAAAGCCCAGGTTCTAGCATCTAGACCCATCTTTAGACTAGTGAGGACACAGTTACAATTTGTAACTACAATTTGTACAGTTTAGGAGTTGGTTTGAGCTTGAGCTCTGAGGGAAAAAGTGTCGAAAATAAGTCAAAGGCTCGTGATCTGTATTTCATACTATATATATTGACACCTTATTCTCTTGAGTATGAATATATTCCTGATACCAGATCAGTCAAGAAATGTGTATGGCTAACCTGACTGTAACATAATCAATATAAGAGACAATCATTGTGAAGAACTGAAATGAAGGATGTGGTCAGATGTTACAGTGAAAACAGATTTACAGCAAAATTGCTGAGGTCACCTAGGAAGGTAGCCAAATGGGTTGAATTTGTGATAACAACTTTGAATAGACATATTTTCTTGCATTAAAATCCCTATAGCATATTTTAGAGTATACACCTTTTTCTGTCTCTTGCCTATTCCCCTTCCATTTTCTAAGTCCAGAACCTACAAGCAGATGATGGCCCATGCCATGTCCCTTTTGGCCAGAACCACTTCTCAGGGTCAGACCCTTCTCTACCACATTCTCTGAGACAGAACCTCTTCTCAGAAGAACCTTTTAGTCCTGGTACTTAATCAAACCACTCATACTACTGTTCAAAGAGACTTAGAAACTTCTTTTATTTTTCTTGCAGGCTCTCTGTCTCTAATCCTGACAGCAAGGAGCTTTATTGACTCTCACCAAATGGCAAGCAGAATTACACCTCAGACGTGTACTGATCCTGCAGACCAATATTAGCTATTTCACTCTGCTTTTCCAACAACTAAACTGGGTGAAGCTAAATTGAATCTGATGAGTTTTTAGCCTGAATTATTTGCTTCCTTTGTTATGATTAATAATAAAGGAGGTATAGTCTAAAATTATCTCAGGTATGTGATCCCCACCCTTTTAACACAGTAGTGATTACTCAGTAAATTACTTTTAAACCCAACTATGTGTGGAATGATAACTGAGAAAAAAATGAGAACTGGAAACATAATATTTCTGAATTGTCTAACACAGAAACAGCCTCTTGATTTCTTTAAAATCTTGTTTGAAGTTTCCTTTTGTGCAAAATCTTCTGTAAGAAGCAGTTAAAGGAAACTTTGAACAACTTCAACATGAAAATATCTTTACTGCAATTTCATAATTTACCAAATTGTCAGTGAAAACGTCTACCAATTTAGGAAGCAGTAGCTATAGATTTGTACTCTGCGTTTGACTGTCAGAGTTGCACATGAAGTATAATTTATACATGTTTTTAAAAAATCTCTGAGAAGAGCCAGAGGTTATCTGGCAAAGCTTCTGATGAGCTTGTTTTATGTTAAGAGCTGCCAGAATAGGAACCAGTAACGAAATGATTGATTTCCCCAGAACTTACAAAACGATGTTTTATTTTCAAATGTTCCTTTAATTTTCTTCTTTTCTTTGGTATAAATAATCATATTTCATATCAAAATTATTCTGTAGTTCACAACATTTTGATTAAATCACTAATATTTTGATATCTCCCTTACCTACTTCACTCTTACTAATCTTATCTTAGACCTGGCTTTCTCAGTCCTTTTTTACAGAAAGGTCCATTAGAAATCTAATACAGAGACTGATGGTGAAGGTTGTGAGTGAGGCTTTAAAGTCTAAACACCTCATCACTTCAATAATGTGGTTAGCCTTTGAAGCTTTATTAGGACTGAGACAGTGTCTGATCACTTTCACAGTTTTCCTACTTGGCTGTTAACACATAATTGAAACAATTACTTAAGAAATTTGTAGTTTATTGGTTTAAACGGTTTTCAACACACCAGGAGTTAGAGTATGTTTATAAATTAAAGGAGCTCAACTATTTTTTACTGAATATTTTTTCTCCATTCAATGAATTATTTCTCAGTAATAAGTTAGAGCAACAATATATAATTTTTAACGTATTTAAATGACAATCAAGAAAAATTAATTGAATAACAAAATTTTGATCTGAGTCAATCAGAGAATAACAAACAAGTATTTAAAATGGAACAGCTCAGCCATGTAATGGCCTCCTATTAGCAATATACTAGTGTGGCTGACAGAGACATCAAATATTTATTAAAACCCTCTTTTAAAGTTTTTAAGGCAATTTTACTGTCCTGAACATTGAAAAATCTGTCATTTATATGAAGAAAATGTTTTCAATATTAAAGAAGATCCAAGAAGAAAAGAAAATTAAATGATAATCACAAAAATATGCAGGACCTGAAATTTTTCAACCACTTTCACCTTGTACAGCCTAAAAGTAAAAATAGAATATCTGCATTGATGTCATTCATCGTAATTGCACTGAAGCTGATAGATTTACACCCACTGGCTTTTAGGCTTTGGGTCTCTACTGTACAGCTCTTGTTCCATTTGTCTTCATCCTCACACCAATCCTACCAACTCTTCTTCCTACACATTCCTGCTTACAATGAAAAGTGGTAGAAAACTTTCACTGTATATGATGGGCCAGATTCTGCAGACACTAGCACTTAAATAATTTTTGCTGCTCAGAGAAACTGAATAAAGGATCAGACAGAATAATCTAGAAAACACATTTTCAAGCATTTTTGTTTTCCATCCCATTTATTTACTGAAGAGAATGGACCTCATTTTTCTGTGGACACTGACAACCTTAAAGGACATCTACTGCCTATCTTTAACACAATGAGCATTCAAAATCAGAAGCTGGATGAAAGATTCCATATGCAACACTGCAGTGGTAGGAACCAAAAAACACCTTCATAACAAAAAACAATGTACAAGATGTTTTTTCTACAATTAATATTTCACACACTAAGGTTTTTTTGTTTTTTTTTTTTCATTCAGAGATTCTGAGTTCTTTTTGCTAACAGGAAGTGAAACACTATAAAACTATCCATATTCTTAAATTGAAGGTGTTCTTCATTTTTAGACTTTCTCTCTGAAAATAGTGGGTTTCACAAAACCACACATATTTTCCTACACTGATAAGCCAGTGGCAACAGATGTTGCAATATTACAGGGTATTTATAGCAGTGAAGAATACAATCTCATCCTTAATTCTCTTGCCTAATCAAACACGTATAAGTCTTGTCTTGTAAATATAAACCTAACATTGTCTGCTGAAGCAGGAGAATGTGGGAAAATCTATCTGCTGGTTAATAGCGTTAGACTGCGTGCAACAGCACATGGGCCATAAAGGGCAGCTTAAATTTATATATTCCATAATAACCAGGGTAAAAAAATAGCACTGCTAACATGCAAAACCTTTTCTACAAATGGAAGTGAAGAAAACAGTAAAGCTCAGATCTACATATCATGGTCAATAACCCCAAACAAGTAATTTTTGCCTTACCATTGTTTCATTATATGGATATTATGGTCTATAATTAAAGCTGCAGGAGCGAAAATAAGCAATGAAATGGAGATGATTAACAAAGCCTACAACAATTTGCAGATAGTATAAATGCTTAATGAAAAGCAGCTCTTAAAATGGCTTCACTATAGACAGTAAAAATGGTATTTCTCTCAGAATTTGTGTAAAAAATGTCTTGTTATTTCTTTAAAACTCTCAAACATCCCCAGGACTGTAATATCTCTCCACAAAAGTTAATTGAAAGTGTAGTATGGCTCATTCCCCATGTCATAATATTCACTAACATGGCTGAAAAACTGGAGAGGAAGAAAATTATTTTCTTCTTTTCATCTTTTGATAATATGCTGATAAGTCATCTTTCTTCCAAAGTGAAAAATATTTATTTTTCCTTTCTTGGGAGATAAATGAGGATATTTAATGTTGCTTAAGATAATACTAGACTTCTAGGATATGGATTGCCTTAAGTTCACTTTATGTCATCAATTTATTAGACATGATAAAATCCTATCATTGTCACATAATTCTATTTTGAAAGGTAAGTCAATCATCTGTGCTGAACACGTTTTACTGCTCAACAGTACTCAGAGAAACCTTCTAGGCCAAGTGTTGTGTGAGGATAACAGCCTATCAAGTTCCCATGGATACTCATAACGCATGAAGACCCAAAGGTCGATGGGTCATGAGAAAAAAGAGTTGCCAACCTGAAGAGTACGGCTGCTAAATCTGTGAAAAGTTCCCAAGAACAGCCGTGGTGCATGAGTGGCTGGAGGTCATGAGGGCATGAGAATTTGGGGGGTTCCTGCACAGTGAAGTCCACCCTTAGAGCCCACCAACTTCACTCTAACTAGGGCTCATGTATTACATGTTCATGTATTACAACAGGATTAGCTCTTCAGCAACATCAGGGTGTCAACGAAGTCTCAACCAACCACTCCACCCTAGAAATGCCACATCTTGAAAAATAAGTTATCTACTATGTGGTTATCATGGAAATAGCCTTCTCTTAAACAGACAACATAATTTCCACTGTGTATATAAAACATTTTTCAGAGCAAATGCATGTAATATAAGGAGCCATAAGCTCTGAGAAAATCACTGAATAACTCAAGTGCTATTTTTGCAAGAAAAGATAAACATCCCAAACCAAAACTTTCTCATAAAGCACATACCTTTTAGTCTGCCCATAATAATTTGCTTAATCATTTGCTCATATAGCAAGTATAGCTGAATCACCTAAAAATATTACCTAAAGTTAAAGACTAATTTGCCAAATTCAGAGAATTTAACTTAGAGAGATGAAGTCAGCCCTCCTTGTCACCTTTGACCTTTCTGGATGTACATACTGCTCTGGGCTGGTCATGGTCATCATCCTACTGCCAGCTCTGCTCCACACTGGGTACTGTGGGATGGGGCTTTGATAATGGAGGCCCCAGACTTTCTGTTTCCATCCTCAGCTCCTGGTTACTTCACCTGGCTGCACCCTAACCATAAAGCCTGTTAGGAAAAGAAACTGGGGCAGCATGCCTTTTGACAATAGGGAATGGCTATTTCAGGACCGTTTTAGGTAACTAAACACAGATGAGAGTGAACAGTCACCTCAGTCTCAATGGGGAGCCAGATGACTTCCTCTTTTCTCAAGGACAAAAGTTATTGCACACAAAATTGCCTTGAGAATCTAAGGCAGCACTTTGTTAAAAGACTTGCGGTGGATGCAGGTGTTCTCAAGATAATTCATGCTAAATATCAGCTGCCAGATGCAGCTTTTATTTATCAATGTTGTTTACATTGAGCTGAAATAGAGATAAGGATATGTCCACAAGTTTAAAATGACAAAAAATTCTTATCATGTGGCAGCCAATTGGAAGGTCAGTGTTACTTGAATACAGAAGTCTTAAATCCTTGATACATTAAAAATTTTTTACAGTTTCACTTGGTTCAATAGCAAAGCCTGTAAAGGCCTAAATGTTCATAAAAACTGAAGATCTCTGAAACTGTATGGTATTTTTTATTTTGTGAAAATAATCTCAGAGCAGACATACCGCTAGAGTTCATACACCTTCCAAAATTAACCAGTCATATCCTAACTGGAAGTTTCTTTCTCTTCTTTCATATACGTTTGATATGTGCTCAACATTAATAAAGACCACTGTCCTGAGAAGTCACTTAGAAAGACAGTGCAAAAAAACTAACGCTTCTCTAAATTAATTGTGGTGTGTAAAATATTTTTATAATGTGAATTGTAAGATTCAAAAATAAGGATTTTTTCTTCATTTCAACCAAATGTAATGCAACTAATTTTGCTTTCTATAGTTCTGTGCTCAAAAAATAATTTTTATGAGTTGAGACTGACAAAATATCTGTCTCTTGTAATCATTAAATTTTAACTCCTTTCTGAAGAGAAATCTTGCCGAAATCTAGACTGGAAAGGTGACACTGGTCATGCTGGTCATCCTGTTTTTATAAATACCCTATAGATATAGATACATATATATATTCAATAGTCACAAACTAACTGCATCCTTCTGTCTGTCCCTCATGATCTGAGGCAATAGTTGCAGTTTTAAAATATAAGAATAAGTCACAGACAGGCAAACTTGTTCATAATATGCCTGTCATAAGTCAGCTCTTTCTTTATGAATATTGTCACCCGTTGATAGTTCATAAATTCTTAGCATGGAAGACAAATGCTACAAAGCTGTTACAGTTTTATAAGTTTTAAGAATGGGGTTTGGAAATTTGATCATAATTTATTTCTCCTTCTAGAGTAGGCTCTGAAGACCAATAAGGGACTACATATTCAAGGAACAAGAAAAATCTCTTTTTCATCTTATGAAATATCTAGCTATATTTTTAAGAGGGAGGACTACATGTCTCATATCAAAGTATGAAATCTCCTTGCAATATACACTTTAACTTTCTGGTTACTAATTACTCTTTCTTTCCCTGGCAGACCAGAGGAATCACTACTACCTTGAAAAGTGATTCACAAAACACAACCTCTCAGATTTCCTGGAAGAACTTTGTAGGTGCTTGTACCTGTACCTGACCTTCTGAAGCATTTCCACTACTCAGCACCATGGTAGTAGGTGCTTTCAGCATGGAACACTACATCTGGGAGAAAGGAGCAGAGAAATTAGGGCTTAGTTGCCTAGAGATGAATAGTCAGAGCTGTGCAGCCTGGGGTTACTTTGTGTGCTGGTCTAAGATACCAGGGTTGCCAGGAATGTCTATACTTGTCTCATCAGCATCAAACTACAATGTAATATCTTTCACCAAGAGAGTGGTAACAACTGTGAATCTTTTGAGTGATTCATTTCCTTGGTTCCACCCCTGGCTTAGAGATAGGATGAAGAAAGAATTTCTCTGTTTCTCATGATCTGACATATCCTAACCCTGTCAAGCCTTTGGTAGTTCTCACCTTTCCTCATTGGTAAGGCTGGAAGGGAACACAGTGGATCATCTGGTCCAATCCCCCTGCTCAAGCAGGGTCATCCCTGAACATTGAACAAAATTGAATTCAGACAGTTCTTGGATATCTTCAGTGAGGGAGACAAAACAACCTCTTTGGGCAGCTTGTTCCAGTGCGCTCAGTCTTCTGAACTTTATCACATCCTGAAGACCTCTTCTATTACAATTTACAAAAACAAGAAATCTTTCAGCAGAAAGTTTGTGGGTATAAAATAATCTTTTTATTTATGTTCCTTCTCTTCAGCCAAGTTACTAGGCTATTTTATAATACCAAATGGAGCTAGAGATACTGTTTTGCCTTCCACCACCACCTAGCCCAATGCAGTGTTACAAGGAAGTAATAAACAAAGTGTACTGAGTCTGGCTGAAGACATAAAGAATCTTTTCTAGTATCAAGCCTGTCCTGAATTTTCGCAAAAGATAAAGGAAAAAAACAGGAGTTGCTAAGTCCCTACCTTGGGAATGAAAGCTACCTTTCATAGAGTGCAGAAAATTAGCAGAAGTAAGGATCTGACCAGGTTGTGATTACCACTAAGACAGAGTAGTTATTTCAACATGCTGTCAGTAACAAGCACTACAGAAAATCAGTTTTCACCACTGTGGCAAATTCTTGGGTCCTTGGCAATAGCAGTGATATGGAAATTGTTAAATAAGGTGTTTAAAAAATGGCAATAAGATTCATATTTCAGTCTCATCTGAGACAGAACAATTTGTGAGTGCAAGAGATCTTTCTGTGTGATGGTACTAAAGAATCTGTCCCAGAGTCCTGGCCATATTAAGATGGGGGAATTTCAGTTATTTAAACTAAACTAGTTTAATCTGGTTAACTCCAGGTTTATGGATTTAGCCAACTTTTCCCAAAGTTTCTGTTTGACATTGTTATTCTATATATACATTATCCTAGAGCATTATCTAGGAGTAACAAACCACTTGTCACTAGAAAATTAAATCCACAGCTGCCTTTTTGTGTTTACCCCCTTTGACTAGGGCAAGGAATGCATATATCTGGCTCCACATCAAGTGATCAAATATTTTATTACTAATCAAGGAAATTATGATTTTATAACATGATCTTTCAGATTCCTTTGGCATTGTGTACCTTTGAAATACATGTTATTCTAGCAAAATTAATTTGAATATTGAATAATTTGTTATGTAACTTACAAGTAAGCACTGTTGATAACAAGATATATATCAAAAAGTGGACAATAAATGTGAAGACAAAATTTGTCTTTGTCAGCCTTTTGTTGTGGGAGGAGAAAATAGTAGCTGAAACCCTTCAAAATGGTTTGAAATGGAAATAAACAGATATCTATGTTCAGTCTTTGAGTCCATATGGTTTTCAATCTTTCAATTTCTCTATGAAGAAAGAACTACTTATCTTATTCACCTAACCCTTGCAAAGGTTTTCAAATTGTGGTAGATGTGGAAAATGTATTTTAAGTGGAAATTTCAACTATGAATTCTTGGGATTCAGTGTGAATGCCAGGGTCCTGACCTTTAACACTTCCTAGACCAAAAGGGAAACTATAACAAATATGTGTCAAGAGGTGATGACTCTTCTCTCTGTCATCTTAAGGAACTTAGCAGTATCTGTGCCCTCCCAAGCACAAGCATAATTGCATCAATAACAAGTGATGTCCAGATGAAACAAGCAAATCTTTAACTAATTAAGAATTAATCTATTTCATATTGTTCACTATTTGATTAGTTTTTATTTGCTGAATGCTATTGAGATCCTTCCTCATTTTTCTCATTTTGGAACAGATACTTCAAAAATAATCATAGAAACCTATTTTTGATCATCACAGCCTTTAAAACTATGAGAATTACAGCTGTGAGAATTACCAGTTTCTCTGTTAAGAATAAAGAAAATACATCTGCTTTCCTTTTAGAGTGCTATTAATGTAATACAGATGATTAAGTAAAGTACTTACACATAGAACACAGCCTTGCCTCAACAAACTGATGAGGAAATCTGTATGAAAATTCCACAACTGGCAAAAAAAAAATGTGGAAGTTAGGTCAGTTAAGAAATTTGTATGAATTAAATGCACATCTGAAATAAATAATGTCATGTTATTAGTGTGGATAAAATATTTTCCTTTTTGAGATGATTATATGAAACTAGAGAGATTTGCCATGCCTAAGAGAAATTCAACTCCAACGCTGGTTTTACTTTTTCCTAGAATAATGTCAAAGAGATAAGAAAATGGATAAAAAATCAGATCACTGTTTTCTTTTTAACAATGTGACAGAAAGTGCAAAAAAAGTACTGAAAAGTTATGCAGGAAAAAATACAGTAAATGGATGCTGATGGCCTTGAACTCAATTTTTACAAAACTACAGATAAGGATCTGCTGCAAGAACACAATTGCAATGCAGGGAGTCTATCAGAAAATGCAGAATATCAAGAACATGGTGTCAAATCTTTACTTTAGGACTACAAAGAAGCAGCCAAGAGATCAGTAGCATTCATAAGCACTTTGCTGATAAATCCTGGAAATAAAATTATGTCTTCTCAGCCAAGCCTCTAATCTATGAATATTTTACCAAAGAAAAATAGTCTTTGATTTTCCCTGGGTATAACAGAATCCAAAGAAATTTGCAAAGATGACTGACTCAATTTTGAAAAAATTAGAGTTTGCCATCACAAATCACTTTGCAAATAAACCTTGTAATTCATTATAACATGACTGCTTGTGGGGGAAGAAACACAAAAAAGGACACTTTAGAAGTGAAATGGAGTAAAATAAGCAGAAATTGCATAGAACTAATGTCAATAATGCAGTTACAAAACCAACCTTTCTACTGTACTTGAGAGTTTGGCTAGGCTTTTCTTTATGAGTGGTTACTAACTCCATCTAATAATCTTTTTCCTCCCAGTGAAAGCTCCCAAGTCTGGTCACCTTCCTTTTTTGCTAACAGATACAGCTTTTTTCCTTCTTCTAAGAAGAAAGACTTTCCATAATTGAAAAGAAAAAGGTTGAGGTACTGTTGACAAGGGATTGAAATAATATTCTGCTGAAATACATGTACATGTAAAATAAAATACATGTATTTTATCTTAGGAGTGATCCCATATATCCCAACATTTATGTTTATGTGTCCACCTATCATTTGTGAAGCAGAAGATACAAATCAGCTTGTTTTCACTCATCATAGATCATAAAACTATAAAAATCTACTACAGACAAGACTTAATGAAAGATAATTAATGAATTCTATGAGGAATGACGAGATAGCCAACATCACTCTCATATATGTGCATGACACAATAGATAAGATTTTATCTTAGAATTGCTGGCCAACTCAGATGCCATGCCTCATTTCCTTAATAAATAAAAGTACATGTACAAAAAAAAGTAGAGAGAGTGTCATAATATTTACAGACTAATTAGACTCATTAAACTAGTGAAGATGCTTAAAGGTTATTAATGGATCATTTGAAAACTCTTTTTCTATATTAAAGAAAAAAATTACTGGCATTTTATGTCCCATTTTAATACCATTATGTCAATGTTCTTCATCACTATCAGTAAGTGCAAAAACACTGAAAAATATCCTTCCAAATGTAATTTAACACCTCTTTCAAAAACACCAGGAAAAATGTTCATTAATATCTTCAAAAAAACCTGACATTTTTAAAAGAAAAGACAAAAAAAGTCCAAATCTGACAGTCGAATGTCATAAAATATTATCAGACAATTTGGTTGGAAGCTTTCATAGCTCCTTTCTTTGTATTGCAATGCCCCCTGCAGGTATAACAGTTCCTCTGTTTCTCCACAGTATTTTCTTTAGCCCTTCGAGGAAGCATCTCTTCTGACAAAATCACGATTTCCAAAACTCTTGCTAATTGGAAAATATTGTTTCAATGACAGAAAAAAACAAAACAAAACAAACCCAAAACAACAAAAACAACTCATAATGTAGAAAAGAGGAGAATAAAGGAAAAGAAAAATCTGCTGACTACCATTATCCTGCAGAAAATACTTCGACAAACAGAAGGTGCTCATCCTTCTTTGACAGGTTTCAGACAGGGAGTATGGAGCAGAGAGTCAGAAAGACTGAGGAGACGGGAATCTCTGACACCCAGGTGCTGGCCTGGTGTCCCTCAGCAGTAGCTGTGGTGGCATGATTAGAGTGACTGCTGGTCTGTCCCAAGTGCAGTATCAAAACTCGGTAATTTGAAGGATTTGTGGTAACTATTCACAGACTAGGAACTTGCCTAAGGAACCATGTCATAAAAAGAGAAAGCAAGATTTCACAGTTGTTGGCAAGTAATATTTGTTTGCGTTACTTAAGTGTCATGTTTCCTACCTGTTAAACTCTGCAAGTATGTTAAACAGAAGCTCCATGAAGTAATTACAACATACTGACAACAGATAGTGCACAGTTGAAAAAGTTTCATTCTAGTAAGTCGTATGTGTTGATTTGTTGCTTACAAACTCAAGCTCAAGAGCTGTTTCATCTCATGAGCTGAAAGAGGAAAGACTCTTAACTAGGTTTCTTAAAAAAAACAGCAAAAAAAATGCAGCAAGTCTGAGTGAAATTAGACTAAAGTCATCTATCCATTCTTTCTGACTAAAAATGCTAAAAATTAATCAAACACTTAAGAAAATGTTTCACTCCAGTTTTACAAATACATAATATCAAGACTGAGCTACAAGATAACAACTGGCATAAGAATAAGTCTTGCTAGTATGATAAAAGAGCATTGACCTTTTGGAGTTAATTTTTTAAAAACTAGAAATCTAGTACCATGTTAACTTTTCCTTGGCTTAATTTATAATTATACACATTTTTTAATTCAAAATAGAAAGGCAGAGAAAACGGCAACTTCAGTAAAGGTTATACTCCTGCAAGTCTTGCACTAGACTTCTGTCAACTTCTGACATCAAAAAATAAATAACTGCTGTTATTTCTACTCTCAGTTGATATTCTTATTAAGGGAGAATGGTTTTGGGCAGATACTTATTAAATGTTAAACTTAATCTCATTTCTGTTTTTCTTCAAACTTTCATTCTCTTTTGTCTTTAGAATTTATAGTGTCATAAAAGTTTTTCCATTCTACATTCTACATTAGAAATTAGAAATTATTAGAAATTAGAAATTAGGCAGGCTGGGATTAATTGTACAGAAAAGGAAAATACAATGGAGATATGCAAACCTGCAATCAAATTTAACCCAAGAACACTAGCACACAGTTTGAGAAATTCCAGAAGCAGAATAAAATGATTGAGAGTTATCCCATTTGAGGATTTTTGTAACTCAGAGATTGAGTAAAAAATAGGCAAATTTCTTCATTTTCTACAACTCGAGATTAGAAGATAAGAATGATTTCCTCCTGGATTCAACAGATTGGAAAACATAAATATCCAGAAATTGTCAAAATACAATCTGTTAACTTTAATTTAAAATGCAATAAATCACACTCTAAAGGATCATAAGCAAAATTCTTTTGTAGCAAAAAAGCCCAAAGAGAAAAGAACTAAAATTACTTTTAGTAAAATACGTAATGCAAAATAAAGAACATTTTTCCCCAGACAGTTGCAAGAATGGCACAGATTTTTGCTGAACAAGCTTAACCATTTTGTAGTACAAAGTCTATATGGCCACATGATGAATTTACAGCATTCCAGTATCTGACAACTTGCGCTTCAGAAACTTCCAGTTGCATACATAATGCAATATATTTCCAGTTGCAGGCATATAATCTGAACGTGGGACTGTTATAACCAAAGCTACTCAAACAAGTAAGTGTGTCAGTCATACAGATGAAGACAACTATGAAATTGTAAATCAACACCAACTGGAAAATGCTCTTCCTTTTAGATTGCCTAACTTCTATGAAAACATCAGTCAGGGTATACACTGATTTAAACAGAGAGGTATCACTACTTCTGTCCACAAAGGTCTCATCCAGGTTACAACACTATAGGCAAAAAGTTGGAAAGTGGGTTACTATCAAATGTGAAAAAATATTGAAAAGGATGACTGCCAGTTAGAGCAAAATATTCCAATATCAAGCCATATTCAAAAATCATGCACTTAGAGCACATTGATGCCAAAAGCCATCAGGAGCTATCTATAGCATTTAAAACTGTTATAAATGAGTAAATTGTACTGAAAGTAATATGGTATTTTAAAGTGTGCTTTTAAGGAAACAAGTATTTTTAGTTTGATTTCACCTGTAAGAATTCCTGCACTCTGAAAATATTCTATAGTTCCCGAAGTTCTCCAGTCTCCTCCAGGCTTTACAAAAGTGACAAGCTCTGCCCCAGTATGAGAAGGGTCTGGGTTGAGAAGTGAAAACTCCTAGCTCATGGGCAGATCTCGTTGCTCCTGCTTAGGATTCCAAACAAGCAGAGTCAGAGGCTTGTGATTCGATGACAGCTCTAGCTGCTTGCTGCCACATGTAACCTGGATTCAGAATGTCATGACCCTTTCCCCACACTACAGTGGAAAACTGTGATATTCCGTATGCATTATCTATGAAGCTGGTGCAAAGGCTCCTGGGGATATACAGCAAGAAATTATAGTCAGACAGCATTGACATGCAAAGACACCAGAATTTCTCAAACAATTCTTTTTCATCTACAGGAGATAAGCCATTCAAATGAAGAATTCCTTAGGAAAAATTCTCAGGATGGCATTTCTGGAGTATAGAGTGGCCTCCCACCAAGTGACTTCATATTTAGATAATGGTCTTAATTCTAAACCGAGCTCTGCCCTATCTGAAACAGATTTCAACTCAGATGAGCTTCTCATCATGTAGCTATTTCAGGATAGGTGTATTTCCACAGTTTCTGTTGGAGCTAAGCTATTTAAATGTCTATTGAATATTTGAAATTGGATTCACATTTCAAACTCATATAAGTGAGATGAAAAATAACGTGAATAAACAAGAACTTTCATGTCTAAAATTCACATCTCAGAAGTATTTATAAAACAATATCAAAACAAGTTAATTCATGGAAGCAGAATGTTCTTTTATCCTTTCCATATAATTCAGATTTAAACTGTCATACCTTCATCATCTCTATATTCCCAGCAGGAAGCTTACCACTTGTTTCAGGATATACTAAGTCAGGCAGAAAACTGGATAATATTTTCTCAAAATCCCTGCCTGTAAATCTTGATCCCCTGGTAGATGGAATTATCAAAATAATCACTTTGTTCACCTTTACCTTTCAGCAAAATTCAGTGAAATCTGTCAAAAAATATTACTACAGCAGTCATGATTAGCAAAGATATTTCAGAGTGGTAGATTCAGAATCAATTAGCCATTTTTGAGACATTATGTAGTTTAAAGTAAACATTATTAAACTGGTGATATTTTTCAATTTTTTTACCTCACTAAATTTATTTGAGTCTGGTAATGGTTATTATCTTGGAGTCATGGTTGAGAAGTGGAGGACATTCACAAATCATTCATGAACTTCAGGTAGGTTGCTTTGAAGGACAGAAATGTCACATCTACTTTGCCTCCCTTTTAAACTCTTTTTAATATGACTATATTGTATTTATGCATGTGTCTATTACTAGAACTTCAAGTAATTTAACCAGATAATTACTATAAATGTGCATTCTATAAGACTGACAGTAGATTCTTAAGAAAGGAAAGGTCATGAAAACTCATCATATTTATGGCTTCACTCTACCATAAAGTACAAATCAAATTTAACCTTTATGTACTATAGTACTGTAAAAAAAGTTTCAATTAACAAGTTTTTGCCTTATGCAAATGTTATTCAATAGTTTTTAATGATGCTGCCAATTATCCATACAATAATGTCCTTTACACATTTTACAGTGATGGAGATGATATTAGCTAGTAAGGTTAAAATATAAAAGCATAAAATATGAAGTGAAATATAGAGCTGAAGGAGCAGTGGAGCCACAGCAGAGACAAATCTGATATTTTAAAAAATTAACCAACACCATATATGCCAAAACAGATCAAAATATGAGTGATAATGAGATAATTTTGTCTTCTCTTGCCTCCTGTCTACAGAAATTCTTATTCAGTTGCTCAAAGCCCTTTTCTATTGCTCTGCTCAGTAATTTTTCTTGCCACAATTTCCTGTGAACAGGTTATTTTTAGATATAAAATAATATTTTGTCATAGTAAGTCAACAAATACCTTTCTTCTCACAGTCTCATGCTGTCTCAGGCAGAGAAGAAGATGTTTCAGTTAAATGTCAATGACCATGTAGTATCTGCAGATAGTAAAAAGAGATTATGTGCACTTGAGGTGTGTTACATGGTGAAAGAGTGGACACATCCTACCAGCTGCTAAATACAATTTGTGAGCCCTTTGAGGCTGTGTGGACTCATCACATACTGCCAAATGGAAATTCAAAGCTGAAGGGGAGCTTCTCCTACATGGAAGGGAGATATTAGGTCATAGGAAGGTTAAAAATTGCCTCCCAAAAAGCTGAAGCAACCATTTATGTCCTCACTTAGGAGTCTGTCTTTTACCTCAATTACTTTTTAAATTTTTTTTTCAAAGATCAAATTCCCATCTAAGTACAGGAATCAAAGTGTTATCTGTTCATTTTATCTTTTTATGTATAGAAAAAAAACAAAGATGAAAATGTTTTAATATGTCTTGAGAGCTCTATTTTAATATCCAAACATTTTTTATGTCTACAAACTCAGCTATGACCTTTTTGATTCTGAATCAGTAGGTACAAAGAATTAATGGAGCCTAACTAATTCACTCTATACTCATACCATTAGTTTATTTAGATTAATTTTCTTTATTGTTCTCAGTTCTCATAAGCTTAACAATGACTAATAAATTGATAGAAGGCATATTACAAAAAATAAACTGAGTGATGATCTGCTTAATGAGTCACTAAAAGACAAATTACAAAAAGCACTAAAAACATATGCTAAATGCAGTGGATGCATGGGAAATACTTATATACAGATAAGATACAAGCAGAGTTATTATCATTGTTACTATACATACTTTCAATAGTTTTAATATCTAAAATATAAAGAAGGCAAGATAAAACAACGGAAAGGTGACATAACAGCTCGAAAAAGGAGAGATGGCAAGATTAAAAAAAACCACATGAAAAATATTAACTCCTGGTAACTGAAAATACAATACAGTATAAAATACAGGGAAGTTATTATTAGTATAAATATTTTGATATCTTTTCCAAGCCACACAAAAATCATTTTCGCAAAGTTAGAAGAGGACTCTGGGGGGAAAAAACATACGAATACATGCAAAAATGTAGTAATTTATCAATCTCTTAAAGCTGAAGTATTACAGACTGTGAATGAAGCAAAAAACCCATGGAAACGGAACTTGGAAACTAATGATAGCCTGCACATCAATACCGATGATGAAGTCCTCTCACTGTTTACAAACATACCTCTTCTCATCCCTGTGCTGACCCTAAGTAGCTGTTCTTTTACAGAAGAAACAACAAACCAACATCTCCAAAAGGATTTTCAGTGGAACAAAATCACAGAACCATGAACTGGTTTGGGCTGCAAAAGACCTTAAAGATCATCTAGTTCTAATCCCCCTGCCTCAGGCAGGAACAGCTTCCACTAGACCAGGTTGCTCAGGGCACCGTCCAAACTGGCCCTGAACATTTCTAGGGTGGAGCATCCACATTTTTGGGCAACCTCTACATGGGCATGGCAGCTATGAACCTGAACACAGGCATCCCCAAAGGCTGTGACAAGAGGAAAAAAAATGAAATGCAAAAGTAGACACTTTAATGAAGTGTTAGGAAATTAAATGAGACAAATTGTGAGCAGATGGAGTGATTTAAAAGCACTGAGCCATTCCCCTTCCATAGTGTCCATTTTCTGACTGAGTTTTCTATTTAATGGATGGTTTCAGGTTTTGCTCTCTGGCTTCCAGACAGTAATTCATCTCACCTCAGAACTTCAAGTGATGGCAGACTCAGCATTTGGCAGCCAAGAGAGTCTACACTGCTGCCAGGACAGAGGCTCCTTTTGCAAAACTTCAATCATTTACCTCTGAGGTGGTCTTCTCATACTTTCCTCAATGTCAGTAAAGAAAAATAAGCAATTTCAGAGAATGATGCATCTAACATATTTCAAAAGTGTACTCTATGCTGAAGTTAATTCCTTTCCAAAAGTGTCTTTTTCTCTTTGCTGACCATTGAAGCAACTTAAAATGACTAGCTCAAATACCCATGTCTAGACTGTATCCCACGCCTGCATTCCTTTGACAAATCCCACCCAAGATGTCAAAAATTGAGAGGGAAAATATCAAACTGTCTGGTTATGCAAGAAGAAACAAGGAAAAAAAGATGCTGGGCCCTTTAATGAACTATATGAATCTTTATTTAAAATAATATCAAATAACATACACTTTGGGATGCAAAAACCCCCTTTATTTGGGGGCTATTAAAGAATCAAGAACAATTCTGGATTGCCTGAAAAAAATATTCATTGCCAATTTGATATGTGGCTTCAGTTATGATAAAATCAAGCAAAAACAGGAGAGTGGAGGAAAAAGAAAAGGAAAAGAAAAGTGCAAACCCACTACCCCTGCTGTGATTGTTCCTAATTTCATTAAATATTTCCCTGTTGTGTTCAGTAGATCATAAGATTATTAGGAAATTTCTAAGGACAATTTTCAACATATGACCAAAATCTGCTTTATATTTGCAGATTTATAATGATTCCTTGAAGTTTTTCATTGATTATTTTCTCCCAATGAATCCCTTGGCAATATTGAATCTTTGTTTTGTTTTGTGGCTTTGTCTGTTTGCTTGTTTTTTAGAAAATATTTCTTGACTTTTTGGCTGGATCAATGGTCACCAGTCTCCCTCCAAAACTGTCTTTTTTTTATTCTGAGAGCACATATTTTCTTTTGAACTGACTTTTTGGTGGAACAATTCCCATATATGCTTTATCTGTCAACTTTAGTGTCCTATAATCATTACTCTTTGTGTCCTTGTTCGTACACCTTAGCCAAGCACAAAGCGATTCTGTGAGCAGGACATACTCAGAAGTTTAAAAATTATTTATTGGCTATCACACCCACATGATCACTACTAGGTTAGGCATTAATGTGCTCCACCTTTTACAAGATATATGCAGAGGCTCTTCTAGCTAGGCAGGCAAAAGGAGAAAGGGAAGCTCCTACAGCTCCCTGGAGCACAGCCACAGTCATGTCTCCTGACACTGTTTTTTCTTGATGATTTTATACTTGCCCATGTCAGTGCTTTCCCTTGTCTTACGCTGTCTGCATTTTCAGCTTTCTCATCTTACATGAATCTCCTCTTCAGACTTTCTGACAGTGTTTTTTTCTTCCTCCTGCAACTTAGTATTTTTCTCAGAATTGCGAACTATGATTGCATACCTTCAGCAATGGACCTGGTATCCTCAGACCCAGGCGCTTACATGGACTTCTAGACAAAGGGAGTCACACTCTTATTTTAGCACTGCCATGAAAGTGACAAGGTCAATAAGGAAAAGAATTAGTTCAGTAGTCACCAGTCAAACCCCTAGCTTTGAGTATCAGTTGCTTAGCACTATTCTTATGCTTATCATATAAAAAAAAGCTCATCTTTTCTTTGTGATGCACTAATATATGTTTCTGCCATAAATATTAATATAATGCCATAAATCATTACGTTTCCTTGAATATTTCAATCTATTGAGCATGTGGATAAAGGCCAATTTGAATAAACATTGCAAAAAAAGTGCATTAAATCCTTTCATGATACCTATCCATAACTAGAACCATGCACCCTCTCCATTAAAATTTATTTTGCAGAGTTTATTGAAGAGACATATTTTTACATGTCTACTTCTGAATTATACACACAGCATTTTTGTCAGTAATAAAAGGACACCTTTAAGTTTGATCCTCAATTATTTCTTTATATATCTCCTCATTTTCCATGTGGGCCTCAAATTTCTGAAGTAAGAATTCAGTCTTATTGACAGAGGCATGGTATAGAAGTCACACCACTAACCAGCTTAATTGTGCTGACCAAATATATAACTAAGGTGAAGTGCAGTTACTGAAAGCTCCCTTTGCTCCTGTAGCTTAGTCTGCTTCAGGAAATGATTTTACACACGCTTTTAAATGCCTTGTTCCTTGAAGACATGGGTGCTCTGAAATACCTGTTCTGACAAACACCATGTTGTAAAGCCATTTAAGGACCTATGTAACTCATGTAAGATTTCTTTGGTGCACCTTATTCTTAAGAAAATGTCAGAGAACTCCAAAGAACAGCTGCTAAAGGAGCAAAGAATGAAAGATGTATGTCATGCTAAAAAAAGGTTGAGTAGGGATAAATTTTTCTAAATGCAGCAGATGAAATAAGCTGTGATACTCTAAGGATAAGGGTCTGATCATGCCTAGCTATGGGAAAGAGAATGGATTGAGTTTGACTTAGGGAGCCAAAGAATCACAACCAATGAGGCTGGAAAAGACCTCTGACTAAACACCACCATGTGACAACCAGACCAGGGCACTGGGTGCCATACCCAGAATTTCCTTAAACACTCTCAGGAACGCTGACTCCACCACTTCCCTGGGCCACCTATTCCAATGCTTAACAATCCCTTCCATGAAGAAATTCTTCCAGATGTTCAGCCTGAATGTTCCCCAGCACAACTTGAGGCCATTTCCTCTCATCCTATCACTGGTTGTCTGGGAGAAGAGGGTCGATCCCCACCTGGTTACAGCTTCCTTTCAGACAGTTGCAGAGAGTGATAAAGTCTCCCCGAGCCTCCTCTTCTCCAGGCTAAACAACCTCAGCTCTGTCAGCCACTCCTCATAGGACATGCACCCCAAATCCTTCACCAGCTTTGTTGCCCTTCTCAGGACATGCTCTAGCACCTCAATAACCTTAAGAAGTCCTAAGGCCAAAGGAGACATGAATGTTTCTCTTTTATCACCATAACTAAAATACAAGAAGTTCCACCTCGACTTGAGAAACAACTTCTTTACATAGAGGGTGACAGAGCAGTGGAACAGGGTGTCCAGGATGGTTCTGGAGTCTCCCTCTCTGAAAAATCCACCTGGATTTGTTCCTGTCACCTCTTTCAGGTGAATCTGCCTTGGCAAAGGGGTTGGACTAGATATCTCCACAGGTTCCTTCCAAACCCCACAGATCTGTGACTTTGAGTGCCAGCTGCTATATGTGAGATGCCATCTCGTTTGCTGTCCTTCACAATGACTTGCTGTGTTTACACTTGTAACTTACCTCGATTTAAAGGTTAATTATCACCAACTCAGAAAGGGTCATCTACATCACACATTTTCCAATTCATAGTAGATCAGATACAGCACAGAAGGACCAAGAGGCTAACTAATGTACTTGAGTCCACATCTAAAAGAGTAAGAAGGGTATTCCTGACACATTTGTGACTCGCCACAGCTGTCAACCAAGTATTAATTTAGATGCAAGTGTGGTCTTAATGACAGTACTGACCACTAAAAATTAGAACTCTGGCTATAATTAAGGCAAGAATTTTTTTTCCACCACTAGGCCTCATCTGGCATTCTCATCTAAAATCTCATCCTGTAAACATCGGGAAAGAGTGCAGGATTATGAAATCAGGAGGCAGTAACTCCACAAGATGGTGTCAATGCAGTAAGACAGTCCCAGGCTTCTGTTTTGTAACTATTGCTCTTCAGCAGCTGAAAGGCTGGCTAAATTCTGAAGAGACCTTGTAGACAACAGAAGGTGTCAAGGTTCCACCAACACAGCTGCACTTTTTCCTATCTCAAATCCATTCCAGCATCTCCCAATACTGGAAAAAACACGGATAATGGATGCTGCTGGTGGAGGAGACAAATCGGTGTGAAATCCATGTTTAGTGTTTAGTGTTTGTTTATTCACAAGCTTAGTTTGAACCCCAGGCAGTCAGACTCCAGGGAGAGTTCACACATCTACACTTGTTTCACTGGCATCTTTGCTCTCCCTGTCTTCTTCCTCCACTGCTGGCTGCAGGATCCATCTGCATCTTGAATCTGGGTGCCGAGTTTGCTCTGGCTCAGGCCTGACAGAAGGGTGAGTAGACGCACTTTAGTAAAACGGAAACACCGATTAAAAAAAAAAAAAAAGGTAACCTTTATAATCTTTATTGCCCTGAGGCCATTCTGTCAGCAACAGGACGCTGTTACCCGCTGTGCGGCTCGGCACGGCAGAAGGGCGGGGACACCCGCCCACACGACAGCAGCGACGGGCCCGCCCGCACCCCCAGCGCCGCCGGCGGGGGGCGAAGGCGAAGGCGAAGGCGAAGGCGAAGGCGGGGCCGCCTTAGCGGCCGCGGTCCCGCCCCGGTTCCGCCCCAGCCCCGCCGCTCCTCCCCGCGCCGCGCAGGCGCACAGAGGGGGTTGGGGCTGGGGCCGGCAGGACGTGCCGCGGCCTCCGGGTCCCGGCCGCGATCGCGATCCGGGGCTGCTGCCGGCGGTGCCACTGCCGGGGAGAGGGGGCCGAGGCGGGCACAGTGCCTCACGGGGGCCGCGTTAGCCCCGCGGGAGGCCTGCGGGGAGGCAGTGGGCAGTCGGGACGGGTTGAGGTGACTGACCTCTACAGGGCCGTGTCCCGCGTAGGAATCGCCCGCTTGCTGTAAGTGCCCAAGGTTAGAAGGCGCAGTGGCTGCGCTTTGGCGTTGCCCGCCCCCTTCTGTGTTTGCCCACACATTCTGTGTTTGCTGGCTTTAAAAAATTTGTCTCGCCGTTTCGGCTGTTTTGCTTGTTTGTTTTGGTTGTTTGCTGAGAAAAAGTGGAGATAGGAAAAATGCAGTTGCACCGTAGGCCCGATCTCATGGCGCACGAGATGAAACAGAACACCTTTACTCACTTGCTTGGTTGGGGTTAAGTTGGAAGTTGGCGGAGTCCCGCCGAGACCTCGCCGGCACAGGGTCACAGTGGGGTTGTTGGCAGTGGTCGTCAGGCAGGAACCTGCTCTTCGTCTGAACGAGCACCATTCTATACGTTCTTCTTTATGGTCCGGGTGTAAACCAGGCTTACACTGGGTGTGTGAGTAATTCCTGTGCTTTCTTAGTAACTGAGAAAATGACGAGGCTTGTCTTGTACCGGGCAGCTTGCTGGAATGTGTCTTACAGGGATCTTGATAGCTGCACTTTCATTGAAAAAGTTGTTTGAAGTTTCAAGATCACTGCATCCACAATTTTCAGCTGAGGTAGATGGAGCAGTGTATTCACGTTGTTAATCTTAAAGGGCGGTTTGTTCGTTTGAGGTTCTCCGTTATTAGCAATTTTAGTTCTTCCTATCTGTGAAATGAACAATTGACTTTATAGTCAGTGGTGAACAACACGGTACCAGATGGAGGCTGGTAAGAGGGAAAGAGAGGAGCTACTAAACGAAACGTCTTCATTGTCAAGTGAATCAACTATTAATGCCTCTATGTTTTGGGGTTGGATGGGTGTGAGGAGGGCCTTGTTACAATATCAGGGCCTTGATGTGAACCTTTCAACTACTTTTTTTTTTTTTTTTTTTTTTTTTTTTTTTTTTTTTTTTTTTGGTAATGTCTTTTAAACAGGTTATGCTTAAAAGAAGGTTTCTACCCTGTGCTTTTATGGTGTCCAGGCTCATCTATTGATGTTTCCTTTGTAACTTCCTGGTAAAACACCTGCTGTGAGCATCAGTTTCATTACCACATCATCTGAATCCAGAGATCACTTTTACTAAAATGTGGACTGCCAGAAAGCTTTGTAGTGCTCAAATACTGTTGCTCCAAATGAAAGAAGACCGACTGTGTAGTTGCATATTTCCCAAAACTCAGCAGTTCTGGATTGGAATTCCAAACTATTGCACTGTAAGAATGCCATATAACAGAGTTAAATTCCAGGTAAGTATTTTTGTGATTCTCAAAAGATATAAGTGATGTGCATAAATACAGTAATAAAATAATTTATTTTAGACTCTATAGAGAGCTAAACTTTTGATTTTGCAGCAGTAATTGTGTATTGAAGATGCCTTCAGTTTATCAAGATAAAGGGGCAGGCAGCAATAATTGCTGGAGTACCAGTGTTACAGAGTGAATTTTTGAGTCTGATAGTTCTAAGTTGGGAAGAAATGTTAGTTTTTTTCAAACTGTACTTCAGACAGTCGTGCAAGATGACTGACAGGGTATCTGATTAGTTAGAGTGACAGTCATTAAGAGAAGAATAGGACAAGAATTCTCTGAAAAATAACTTACAAATGCAATGTTGTGCAACAGAGGGTAGGGAGGAAATTGATGGATAAGGGAGGATAAAAACAGTAGAGTTTGGTTATTAAAAAATCTGTAGATATAAATAAAAGTAATGGTAAAGGACACAAAATAAAGCTTATTTTGGACACTGCCATATCCAAATGTCAATGTTTTTCAATATCTAGTTAAATTCATCTTTAAAATAGAAATTGCTGCAGGCATAAGTTGTGGAACATTGAGGTTTGAACTCGTTTTGTGCTGACTAAGCAATTGCAAAATTCATCTAGATGACTTAATTATTGTCAAATAATGTCATATTGCTGTTATTTTTCTTTCTAATGGTAATATGTCTGACTCTCTGATTGCAGGTTTCCAAGGTAAATGATAAACAATCAGTAGCTGATAGAAGTATGGCTACTAGTGCAGAGGGAACCAAAATAGTTGTTGGAAAAAGTCCCAGTGGAGTATGTGATGGAAGACATCATTCGTTACAAGGTATTGAACCTTTTGCCACCCTTGTTTGGAGAAGTCAGCCTTCCTTGCCCACTGTTGACATCTTAAGGATCAAGGTCTAGAATCTTAATTTGAAAGTTTTGCATCATGCCATATGTTTCTTTTTTTGATTTTAAGGGGATTATACACAAATATTACAGTTTGCAAAGACTCAACGATTTCCTTAAGGTTCTTTATGGACAGTTAGATTATGTACTTAGGAATTCTTTTTCAACTTTGTCAAACTCTTATATTCACTGAAGGCTGTGAATTGTTATGCTAGTGCACTTTTTTCCTGTTAGAAATGTGTAAAAACAAACATTTCTGTGTTAGTGGTAATTTTTTATTCAGGTAAATTAGTAGTTATCTTTGTGACCTTTTATTTTAGCAGAGCTGCCGAGCTAAACAGTTTTTTCTGTGACTTTGCTTGTTTTGTCACTCTTTGCTAATAACTTACCCTCAAATGTGCTGTTATGCATCATGAATTTTAGCTTCCGTGCTTCAGGGTGCTTGGTCATTTGCATTCTATGTATATTTAGATTTTGTTTGTAAAGGTATTTGTACTCAGTTGCTTTGGGCATTTCCAGCTTCTGTTTACAAGTGGGATGACAGGGAGGTAGTTATGACAGGTTAAGACACTGGAATGGTACAATGTTTATGTAATTATATTGCTCAGGAAACAGCCCTGTGAGAAACGGTTGTGCTATTTCATGTGCATGACAATCAGGAAGACAGTACCTGTCCTCAGAAAGCTGTGTGGTACTGTATCATAATTTTTCTGTACAGTCTTGTCTCCATTCATGCATTCTCTTAAAGGTTTGAATTACAAAATGGATGAGATACTGCTGAGTAAGCAGAAATGCCCCCACCCTCTAGTAGATTTTTAATCACCAGTGGGTTGTTTTTTTTTCCTGCAGATGTGGTAATCTTTCAAAGGGAACTCTTAGATTTATGCTTATTCCTGAATAATCCTGCATTATCTGCAAAATAATGAAACTGAACAACCCCAGTGTTCTTCTTGTACATATCTTTTCTTATGCTTCTGTTTTTTCTCTTGTAGACAACAGAAGCATTTCCATCCCCTTGGCCAGTTGAAATCTTCATCTGTTATTATTATTATTTATTTTTATTTTATAATGTCATGTAAGATGGCATTTTTTGAAAAAGAGTGACAGAAGTGTTTGCTCTGTCCTGTTTGTATCATGTCTCTGCATAATATGCGCTGTCCAGCTAAAATGTACTTGTGCATCTTCAAGATTCATTGAGACATTTTCTTAAGACATGCCAATATGACAACTTTATGTTTATAGGTATTAATATCCTTAAAAAAAATTATGTTAAATTCTCTAACAATATTTGTTTTGAAGTCTTGTGAAACAGGTTTTTCATACTATTTCTAAGATAGCAAGATTTCTGCTCTGGCAGCTGAAGAAAGTGGTTTGTGTCCACATGTGACTCTGCCGTATTTCTGTTGCTCTGTAAGAAATTGTCAGGGAATACTTATAATATATACTTAATTAAAATTCTCTCTGTTTCCTCTTTGGAGTTTTTATAATCATACTATACTTCTTTGATCAAAAAGGCAGCAATCTAGCAGATCATCAAAGCAAAAGACATTTTTGAATCATACTGTGTCTGAAATACACCATTATATTTTTCCAACTGAGTGATGCTGTAACATATTTGCAAGAATTCTTTTAAAAGTGTCTGGTTTCTTATTACTTATCTTCCCAATTTTACAAGACATTCATCTAACAAATACTTTCTTATCTTTTTCTCTTATTTGGAGATTTGTTTGCAAGGTGAAACACCATTGCTTAACTGTATCTGTGAAGCAGTAGTTCCTTATCGAACCATGATGCTTTTTTATCTGTTTTATCTTTGTCATCTGTATCCTTTGTAGGTTAAGTGCTTTTTTACAGATTTGTTGGAGAGGCCTCAGTTTCACCTACTTTCCTGCAGGTGGATGCATAGTGCTGATTGAAGATATTAATGTTCTGTTTCTTCTCTGTAATGCTGAGTATTTGCAATACTCTACTGATTTTATATTCTGAATAAATGAAGGAAGACCTGATTGTTTCACCCAGCAACAGACAAATGCTAGATGTTTAGCTCACTTAGGAGCTAAACATTACAAGATTTTCAAGTTAACAACCAGATAAAGCCATGAGTGACCAAATTTGATCTGATAGCTGACCCTGTTTTAAGCATAAGAAGATTGGGCAAGAAGTCACTTGAATGATTCTATGATTCAGTGATTTTTTCTTCTCATTATTTGCTCACTTAGAGGGTTGATAGATGTATGTGCATACCCCATTTCTCAGTCATGCAGCTAGATGTAAGCAGTGAATCTGTCATTTGAGGATGAATATAATCTGCCAATTAACATTTGTACTGAGGAATTTTAAATTTTTTTGTGTATATGACAAATACTTTGGGAATTGATCCTAGTTAATAGAAATGTTGTGTTTGGGTAACACAGCTATGCTGTTGGTACTCTTAATTTGAGGTTCTCTTGTGGAATCTGTAAAATGGTGTTGTATTGCATGCCATACAACCAGTGAGTTAAGTACTTCTGTTCACTAAAATAAAAAAAAAATTACCTTGTTTTTGTGTTGTATTAATTTAATCTTTTTTGGATTTGAAATTAGTTTACTCTTCACAGAGTGTGAGACTAGCAGCATTCTTGAACAGTATTCCTTGAAATTCCTTGAAATCTTAATGCTGTTTTTTCTTCTTATGTGTTCTTCTCTCACTGAATCCTTTTGTCAGTCAAGCAACTGATGTGAATACTCATTCAATAATCTCTCTTTTCTGTCACTTGGGTAAGGAAATGAAGGAGGCAGCAAAGTGTGGGGTCTAAGTGTTAAGAAATTAACTTACATGGAAGAGTGAATGCTGTGTATCCAGACACTTGAAAGAGGATAGTGGTTACTCCGAGTAGCTGATAGTTAGATAGGACTGAAGCTTGTCTAAGAAGCTACAATTTCTTCATGAAGGTGTGTAAGAGGAGGTATGGATATCTGACTTTAGTCACATAGTAGTTTTTGATCTGAGATTCAAATAGTTTCCTCAGTTCACATAGCCTCCTTTCCTGTTTTTGCTTTAGAGAAAATGTACCAGCCACTTCTTTATACAATGAAGTGTGATTTTTCTTCCACATTTGTAGAGAATTTTTCTTTTTAAAAAAACCCTTTTAATCTGAAGTTTTTTACTGTAACCATGCTTTAGATACTCTTTGTGGTTCTCATATTTTATTTTTTTATTTGTGAACATTTGTTTTTCTAGCAGAGAGGGATAGTTTCTGGAGTATGAGCCTTGTAAAAGGTTCTAATGTATGTATACATGTACATAAGCGTCCTTATACTTATTTTGATTTACATAACCTTATTATCTTACACTTGAGTTTCTTAGTTACATTTCATAGGTCCTTTAGATGTAATTCTTAGGATTTGTGAACTCGTACTTTGCATACTTTTTGACCAATCAGCTATATAAACATAATCTTTATTTCATACAGCAGAAATGGAAGAAATGGGAGTTGATTCTTCCATTCCTACATAAGAATGCAGTTGCTTTAACCAGCTTCACCTTTTTGTCAAGTCGCCTGTGATGCAAATGAATCTTTGCTCCTAATTGGTAGAAGGTATGGAGACAGCTGAGGCAGCTGGTTAAACTCCCAAGAGTTTAACAACCCTGAAATGAAGCATATTGTGACATCATACTTCAAAGACTGTTTTAGTTTTCTTCCACTTTATTAAAAGAAAATCAAAGTAGAGTTGTGTTTGTTGTTTTCCAGTAACATCTCAAGTAAAGATTTTTTACCTTCTATTCAGTACACTGGCTTTTCTTTAAATTAAAGGATATTTTTTTTCAAAAATAGTAAATCAATTTATCTCTTGTTTCATTCTAAATGCCTTTCTTCTCCTATTGTCACAGCAAGAGCCAACCTCTAGTACTTTCCATGAGTACAAATGTATTAGATTTGTTACAGGTATTCCTACTTACAGAAGGATATGGAAGCTTTTCCAGCGCAGTTGGTAAACTGCGTGTTTTAGCAGACTGACTGGTGCACCAATATTCCCTGGCACCATGACATGCTCGCTCTCTCAGTGAAATAGCAGACCTGGTCAGATCGTTAGGTCTGATTTGAATCACTCTGTGGGTAAAGCAGTTGGGTTTGGCATGTCTTCTTATCTAATGGTTTTTGAAAGCTGTTTCTTAATCCTTATCTTTCCTGCCCTTCCCGTTTCAGAGATGAAGAGGTATTTTTAACAAAAATGTGGTGCTGTGTATGTTTGCCTCTCTTCAGGACGAATATAGCAGTTTCTGTTTTTTTATTCCCATTCATATTGAGATGTATCCAAATACAGTAGGGGGTTATTTTTAATTCAGTACTAAGATAATGCGTACAATATTGTCTTGCGTCTGTAAAATGCAATCTGTGGAATACCTTCCTTTCATGATGTAGTTATTTGCAGAAAGAGAAGTGCTAATAAATTGTACAGCATTCAATTTTGATTATTTAAATTACTATCCCTAATAATCTGAACTTATGCTTCCCGTTTGTGGGGGGGTTTTTTTGTTAATTTCAAATTTTTACCCTTTGGATGTGTGTGTAATTTCCTGCCTTTAGTGCTTTGTATTCTTGTTTTGTTTTTTGGTTTTTTTGGGGTTTTTTGGCTCCTTCTTATTTTAACAATAGCAACAATATGTTTCGTGTTTTTCTTTTATAAACTAGTAATTACTATAAAATTTTGTCTATTAGTAATTCTAGTAAGCAAATGAGTTCCTCTCTTAGGGAATTATAGTGGATTCAAGGTTCTGCTTGTGTAAGGGGGAAGTATGATCATAGAATTGTGGAATGCCCTGGGCTGTGAGGCATCTTAAAGATCCCGTTCCAATCCCCCTGCCATGGACAGGGACACCTCCCACTAGGCCAGGTTGCTCAGAGCTCCATCCAGCCTGGCTATGAGCACTGCCAGAGATGGAATATCCACCACAGCTCTGGGCAACCTGTTGCAGTGACTCACCACCCTCACAGTAAAGAATTTTTTCCAATATCCAGTCTTAACTTTCTCTCATTTTGAATCCATTTTCCCAGTCCTGTCACTACATGATGAGACAGTAACCAGCAGTTTATAATTAGTTTGATTTTTTGATAAAGGTGGCTAACAATGTTCTTCAAAGGTATTCTTTAATGACTTTTGTGTAGCTGCTCTTTGACAAATGAGATGAAAATATGTAGTTATATGGTATATAGGTATATATTTTTGATTAATTTAAAAATTATTTGTACTAAGGATTATTTAGAGCTGTTTTCAGTTTTGGAGATACTAAATTAACTGTTAATTATTTGATGTACCTAGTAATCAAAAGCTTTTACTGTTCTCAAATAACTTGAGTTTTTTTAATATAGTTAGAGTATGTTATGCAAAAAGAATAAATGTATATTGCATGACAATTTTTTTCTGACCGTGACACACTATTTCCACAGCCCAAATGAAACCCATCAACCTGTCCTTTGCAGCTTGTGGCTTTCTGGGCATTTACCACTTGGGGGCAGCAGCTGCTTTTCACAGGCATGGTAAGAAGTTACTGAGAGATGTGAAAGCTTTTGCTGGAGCTTCTGCGGGATCTCTGGCTGCCGCTGTCTTGTTAGCAGTGCCAGAAAATATAGAGGTAAATTAATAAACTCGTAGGTATAGGCCATGATAATTTTCAAAGGACATTTTTTGATATAATCATCTTACATTAAGTTTATTAAAATGTTTTGTGTCTTGTTTTTTTCCTCTTGTTACTTGCTAGGAACAGGGCTCTTCCATCATTTTCATTAACCACATCTGTGACTCATAAGCAAAAATGTTAATGATAAAAATATTTCATATGAACCTTATATTTTGAGCACACAAATCTCATGTGTGTGAATCTTGATTTGTAGGCAACAGGCATACTTTAATATACCAAAATATATATTTACTTAATGATGGTACATTACAAAGTGAACCATTATTCTGTTGGCTAGAGATGGCTTTGTTAAGCAAGTGCAGAGTACCAACCTTTTTAACCTTTTCTGAAAGGAGATGAAAATGGTAGATGGAGTGTTGGAGTGTTTCTTCATAAACAGCTCCCGCCTGCTCAGATCTTTTTGTTGCCGCCTGTGCTCCACTGAATAGCGTTAAAGGCTTTTGCATCTCCTTTAGACTCAGTGCAGCCCATGCCTTAAGAGCACCCGGTAGGATTAACCCTCACAGCATTCTGTTCTGACACATGTCTGGGTTGTTCCATCTCCAGAGATGCCTCCTTTCTCACCTAGGATATGGTGTCAGGCAGAGACAGCAAGGTTATATTCAGTGATTATAATGTTACAGATACTATGCAGTGCATTAGGGAATTTTTGGTGTCTGCTTGGTTTTCCCCCACAGGTTGTTTTGCCATCCTGAACTGTCTGTAGTGGCTTTGCCTTAATAAATGTGGAGGACCAGGCATTGCCAAAATGTTAGTATTTCTTTAATATTTTTAATTATTGTGGGGAAAACAGGCTGTTAGATTTTTGCTCTAGAGTTACACTTACATTTAATTCCAAGTGAGCATTTGATAACTTTCTCTAGGCCTCCCTTATTTCACTTCATTTGATTCGAATAATAGTCCCAGCCAAACCCCACTTTGCCACTGATATTTCTGTTTGTTGGTTGTTTCTGCTGGGATATGAACTCAGCTTGCAGCATTAACTATACATCTGTTGCTTTCAGCAGTAGGTTTTTCCCTGGCTTCTTTCCCCCACCTCACTCCCCTGTGACCATTCGTTATATGACTTGGTATTAGGCAAGTTGCCCTCTGTTGTGGAGAGAACCTCACTGTATTCTGTGCAGGCATTACTCCCCTTCTGTCACCTCTGGTAGTTCAGTTTCAAGTTTGCCTGGTATAATGTGTACCTCTGACTTTAATTTCCTCTGTGGTGAGCATGGCAGCCCTTTGTTAGCCTAAGGAAGTTTTTCTTCTTATTGCAGACCCTGGATATGAGCCCTTGTTCTCATCCTGGTCCAGCTTACAAGAATCTTTCTAAGTAAAAGTATTAAAACAGTTTTTAGTTTTTGTTTGTGGAAACTGAGTCTATATTACAGTAGTCTGTTGTATTTTTCCTTGAAAATTTGTCATGTTATTGTAAAGAAAGCTTCATGAACTTTTCTAGTCCTTTCATTTTTGTGTACTTTTTACTTATTCTATTACATTGTTTAAATGGAAAATTGAGAGTTCTTTTGTCAGTGGGAATAATTCTAATTCTCATGAAATTTAAGTAAAGACATTCTGTACTGAATAGAATTAACTTTTTATTAGGATAATTATATTATTATCTTTACTACATTTCTAGCTGGAAATATTTTGTATCCACAAATGTAGCTCCTAATCAGTTAATTCTTTTTTTTGTTTTTTCACCCCTCTCTCCAGAGATGGCAATGTTCGATAAACCATAATTAGGACTTTCTGCATCTCCTAATCTCAAAGCTGTAATGCAACATGTCCTTATCTTGGACATAATGTAACATTGAAAAATTATTGTTTTGACTGTTGCTGTTCTAAGACAGTTTCCAAATGTTTTTCTGTCATACATTGGATTTTTGTCACTATTCATAAAGGTGTGGGACTTGGGTGTTCTAAGTAGGCTTATTTAGTTATGGATAAATAACTATTTACTTTAAAATTACCTTTTTCATGTTTGATATCAAATTTGCTTAATACAAACAGTTAAAATTTCTAAGCATGGCCTCAATCATTATTTAAAATGTCGATGTATGTGTAAAGCTTATATCACTCAGATTCTAAAACAATTCATAGCCATAAGAAGTCCCTTTTGAGAGCAGAAATTGAGAGTCTAGGTGCAGTTCATTCTTAGCACTTGTAATATGGAAAGTAGTTTTCTGTAATTTCCCTAGTTTGGTACTCTTAGCTCCCCATAACTTTATTTAAGCATCTTAGATACAGAGATAGTACTTCTGATGTACTACTCTGTGGGATTTTGTGGATTTCTTCTGTATTTATAGAGAGAAGTGTCTGAATGTGCTTTATATATTTTAATTGGCTTTAAGCTGGCAATGGGAAGTATCTTGTGGGGTAAAGGTGCAAATCTAACCAATGTGAGGCTAACTAGGCCAAATAATTGTTTCTGTAGGAGGTATGAACCTCTTAGTGAACTTTTTGATACATTTATTCAAAGGCCATAAAAGGAAGGTGGATGCAAGAACTACATTTCTACCTTTCACTTAGATGAGTGCTTTGTCATACAAGTGATATGAGGGAGTTTAACTCAGCTGGCTCTGATCTCATGTTAATCCTCATCCCACCTCCTACCTTGTTTTCCTTTCCATAGATTCTGTCTTCTTCCTCAATGGGATACATTTTTGTCTCTGTTTTTTTTTTCTGCTTTCCTTTCCTTAGTCACTCAGTCATTTATTTTGTTACTGGCAACATATTTGTTCTTTATGCACGGACCTAACAATCCAGGAAACCCAAACTATCTTTTATTCATGTGGTTATATAGGTGAATGTGGGGGAATTTATAAAGTACCAATTTTAGAAGGTTGCTTAAGATTGAATTTAGTTTTTTCCGAAGCCCCTAAAATCATTAGAAAAGCCTGCATGAAAGGATAAAAAAGGATTACAAATATTGAATACTGAGTCTTAAGCACTCAGGATCATAATTCATTGTTTCAGCATGTTACGGCTGAAAAATAAATTATACCAATTCCTTTATTGTCCCTTTGGAGTTCTTACAACTCACACTTCAAGCTATTTTTCTGCAGTCATTAATGCCGGGCATTTCAGCTTGTGTAAAATGTTCTCTGTGCAGGAATCTATTGCCTGTTTTTCTGTAGTGTATTTTCTTCCTATGTCACCCATTATAGTTTTCCATTCATTAAATACTTCCATAGTATTTTATTAATTAAATATGTGTATTTGCTAGTAGCTTGTTTTTTGCTTTAATGAGAAGAAATTGTTGTAATTTTTTTTGTTTCTTGCTTATAAGCATCCTAAGGTACTTGTGTCTGATTTAAGTTCTGATGTAGAATTTAAAATAAAAGGTGGCTTTAGACTTTGAACTAAATTATTATTCTTGTAATGGCATGATCTAGGGGACTGATTATTTAGCAGTGGTTATACATAGAAAAATAGCCTTTAACTTTCCTTCATTGTTAAAGTGGTACCCTCAAAGTTTATAATTTTTCTTTTCATTAGGGATTTTTTTTTCCTTACAAATTAATCCTTAGAAAAGGATCAACATTTTGTTATGCATGTCTTGTTACAAAGCAAGCATATATGGGAAAATCCTTCAGTTTGATCTAATAACTCTTTTATTAAAGCTTTAGTCTCTAGTATATTTTAGGTACTGCAGCTGAACATGCTTCCCATCACTTAAACATCCTTAATGGTTAATGTTTTTCATTTCCAGAAATGTAAGCACTTTGCCTATGGATTTGCAGAGGAAGTCAGAAGATTGAACTTTGGTGCTGTAACGCCTGGTTATGATTTTATGAAAACACTTAGGTACCTATCTTAACTCTTCTGTAAGATCATTTTTGTGTTAAAAAGCTCTCCAAATGTGTATTTGCAGGGTGCATGTTTCTTCTGTGCTGTGGAGTTCTGACCCCTAATGCATTTGAAAGGTTTTTAGATAATAGTGGTGAATAATGCTGAGCATTTTCTTTCCTCTAGGGACGGCATGGAGTCTATTCTTCCTTCTGATGTTCATGAGATAGCTGAGAACCGGCTCTATGTGTCAGTCACTAACTCAAAGAGTGGGGAAAATCACTTGGTTTCAAATTTTCCCTCCAGGGAGGACCTCATTAAGGTAATCATGTTGAATATGGAAGTTGTAAATCCTGGAGTTTCTTCAAGGCTTAAGAGTATATTACTAATTGTACAGTAAAATCACTGGTTTATTCAGGTAACCACTTCTACTTCCAATGATGCTATAACCATAATATAAACAATGTTTAAAGCAGAATTTGATCCTATAGCTTCACAAATTTTGCCAAAATTCATTTGGTATTTGTGTGTGTTTCCTTCATTGGTTATTTGAGTTCTACTTTGTAGGCATTTCTACGAACGTTTCTAAAAGTAAGAGGTAACTAATTTTGCAGTATATGAGAACACAGTAGAGTATCTTGAAATGTTGTAAAAATGTTTGCATCTCTTATTTCACTGATATCATTATGTTTCATCACAAAAGAGAGTAAGAGAAGTTTAAAGAAATAGAACAATTCCTACAAGTGCTTGCGGTTAATAGTTATAAATTAATGCTAAGTACTGTATATAAGCTGCATTTTAACTGTAACTGGAAAGTATATCTTTTAATGCCCTTCTCTTCATCTGAGTGCTGCATTTTAAATTTGGATCAGAATTGTGTGCATAAGCTGATACGAGATGGTAGGAGCAATTCAGATGCATGTGAAGCAGATGTTTTCTAGTAATTGATTGTATCTTAGTGGAAGACAGAATAACATGTAGCAGAATAAAGGAGGAAATAGAATAAGAAGGAGTTCCTACTTTCTCTATCCTTGTGTATGCTTAGAGAAAATAAGAGATTCTTTATAGTTACCACTTTTTAAAAAACGACATTTGTTAACAGAACCTCAGAGTGCATTGGGAGTTTTTCTTTAAAGTATATTTTTTAAAATTTTGACCCTATTATATTCTACATGAACAGTCCTCAAAATTTACAGGACTTCATCATGCAAATATAATTATGTGAAAAGTTTTTTCTCAAATTATGCACTGTTATTTCTAGCTTTAGTATGCAGTGGTAGCAAGCATGGAGATTTTTATTCTTTGTGGTTTTGCAGTAAAATCTTCTAACCTGGAGACAATTAGAAGCATTGGGATGACCTTGGAAATATGTACACTTTACTAGTATTTCAGTATTTTTTTCATTGATTTAGCTATTTCTGTTGTATTTTTTTATTCTCTATTGTAGCAGTAGGGTGAGTTGGAATAATAGTAATAAAATTACACATAACTGCTCATTGAAATACATTCATATTGTCTGATCTTCCAGTCCAGCTTCTAATACCTGTTTTTGTGCATGTCTTCGGCTCTGCCGTATCATGAGTACAGCTGTCTGAATGCTGGTGGCTGCCACAGGACCAGGGAGGGTAGAGCTTGTTAGGTTGTTTTATTGTATCATGTTCTATTCTATCCTGTGTCATGTAGGCATGACCTACATCCAAGGCATGAAAAAGGTACTGCTGAGAAGATTGTTTTATAAGCAGCAAAACATCTGTACCTCCACCAGAAATCATTCAACTTCAAATGGATTTGGTTTCAATGCTTAACAAACAAGCCTTATGGTTCCAAAGGTTTTCATAATGGCTAACCTGAATGTGTGTTGCTGCAATGTTAAGCTTTTATCTTTTTTACTATTCCCTGTGGACTTGGAAAGGCCTATTTAATAATTTATTAATTTAATAATCTCCCACTTTTGAAATAGTCTTCCCATATGTGAAGACAATCATGTTCAGCCTTCCTAGACTTGCAGTTCTTAAATTGGAGGTGAGAGGGAAGAGAGGCACAATTTATGTGTTTGCAAGGTAAGGCAGTGCCTAGAAGTCCACTGGTCTGTTACTGGCAGGAAAAACGGAAAGTATTTGTTCTTCAAACTTGTCCTCCCTCTCATCACTGTGGAGATCTCAGTGACTTTATAAGATCAACTGCTTTCTTCAGTCCTGTTGAAAAGAACTCAAACTTTGCAGGATTCACCTGGTTTTGACTCCATTCATTAAGTCTTTTTTCTGCATTTCTCTTAGTTTAAAAGGGCTAAAGTCAATGAGATGCAGTTGAGGAACAGAGGAGAAAAGATGCTGGGCTGGGGAATAAGCTGATGTTGGGAACTTGGGAATCTTGTCTTAGGCTTTTGTGAGCGAAAGGCCTTTTTGGTAGAGAAATAGCTGCAGTTTCATGTTAGAAAACTGAGAGAGCCTTTTTTTCTGAGCTCAAAGGCCTACATCACTAGGAAGAGAAATAGGCAGGAAAACAGTTCTCAAAGTGGAAGTTGAAGACTTCATATATCTTAATTAAAACTTGTTAGGGGAGCAGAGTGGCTTAATACTGAAATAGCTTAAATTTTGTAAAAGTAAATATAAGTCCAGCCAAAAAAGCTCAGGAATTTTCTTCCATAATCTCTATGGATTGTGGTTTTTTTCTGCACCTGTTATCTTTCACACAGTGTATGCACTAGTTTGTGACCTGCTTCTGTTCCCCAAGATCCATGCCACCACAAATGTGTGCATATTCACCCTATTTAGCTATATTAAAAATTCTGACATGGTGCACTTTGTCCATGCATTTACCTCTTCTGGAAATACTGATTGCTTATATATATATGGGTGGATACATAGGTATAGAGATAGCCACACTGTCTCATAGGTATTGCCATGAATGGATAGAAAGGTATTTGTGTGTGCACAGCTGTACATGATAGAAGAGGTGTCCTGGTCTAAAAAAAAATTAAAATAAAAATCGAGAACAGCTATAGACAGCAATGAAGCCTTACAGTAGAGGAAATAGTAGTTTCTTAATACTTGAATGTATAAATACAAACATGGGTAAAGGTATACATATGTGAATTTTCAGGATGTTCATGGTATTTTTGAAACTTTGAAAATCTGATTTATTAGAAAATTAAACACTATATTAATATGCTAACAGAATGACTTGGTCAGATTTTTCTTAACAGTATACTGCTTTTTTTTATCATATGCATATTTAATTTCTTGGAAACCATAGATTTACTTCACATTGTGCAAAACTAAGTTCATACTCTTGAATCACATTAATAATAATTGAGTTAATTTTTGGTATTTTGTTTGAGAGTTGTCACTATCAAGTCATAAAAAAAACAAACCCTATTGAATAATTTTAATCGCATTTTGATGTACCACAACAAGAAGACATTTTGAGATGACAGTGGATTTAAGTAAAACTAATATATTGACTTGTAAACATGTATGAAAATATGTATTGGTTGTAAATTACTTAGTTGCCATTTTTGATTTTTTTCTGTATTCTTTCTGGTTTCTTCTCTCTAGGTCCTGCTAGCAAGTAGTTTTATACCAGTGTATGCAGGAATTAAGCCAGTGGAATTTAAAGGACAGGTAATTTTTTATTAGCTGTGAACTTTCTTTTTTTTGTTCTTCATTTATGGTATGACTATTTCATCTTAAGGGAAAGTAATATTATATTTAATATTTCTAAGAAAACCTTTTTACAGTTGTCTTTACTCAGTCTAGCTCCTACAACATTTTTGTCTTTCATACATAAAAATATTAAAACTTTAAGAATAATTTCAAAAGCATGAAAATGGCTGTTTCTTCCAATGAGAAATATGTGATACTTCAGTTCCCCATTCATACAATAATGCCTCAAGAACTTTTAAAACCCTCACAGCGCCCCCCCTGCCAAAAAGCCCCACAAAACCGTGTGTATTTGTTGCTAGCTAGGTAGTCATTGTATCAAAGCTTGTCAGCTTTAGAATTATAGATACAGCAGTACATATCAACTGAAATACTGGAAAGGTTTAAATCAGTATTGTTTGACTGCTTGAGTTAAATGGAGACTGCTTGCATCTTTCCAGGGTCTGGAATTTTGTTGACTGAGTCTATATGTTGCTTGTGCAATTTTAAAGAGAATATATGGCCATTTTAGGTTCATTCTGCCATTAGTTCAAGGGAAGAAAATGTCATTATTAAATTTCTTGTGGTATTCTTTCAATTAAGAAATTGAAAAGTTGGCTTTATCCAAAAGTTATTTAAACCATTTTACTGGATGAACAGTTCTATTATGATTTGTATAAGTATTGTAATATTTAATTAAGCCCTTTTAGATTATTTTTTTAGCCTTGTAGTATTTTACTGCAGCCTTTTTTCTAGGGGACAGTTCTCATTCCTGAGTATTTTTTGCCTTCAAAAATTAAATCAATGAAAGCAATGGAAACAGGTTCTTCTGTTACTTGAAAGCTCCTTGTCATTCCCAAAGCTCATTACTGCTCTCCTTTACTGAGATTCAGAAAAGGCAGTTTCTGGGATGAGGTTTCTTTCATTTATTGTTACTTGTTAGAATAATTAGTTCTGCATGTCTGCCCTGACTTTTCTCAAACTCTATAAAACAGTGCATTTGTGGATTGGGGAGTTTTTTGAGAATGTTTGTTTTTTGAGAAAACTATCGCCTGTAAATGCTTCTGACTTGCTTTCTTTAGTCCCAGATGTTGAGATCTGGGTAAGAGCTGTCACTTGCAGTAGCATTTCTGTGGTTTGGAATAGTGGGTAAGGATGTGTGGCTGTGTAGCAGGAGCCCCAAAGCATGCTCTGTATACATGTACATGTACTGTCATGCCCCAGACATGTAGGTGGTTTGGATATGGATTTGGCTCTGCAAGGTCACCTATCATATAGCATCATATTCCAAGTTTCCTGAAAGATTCATCTAGCAGACCAGGTTCTGTCTGTCTGCATTTACCCTAGTTTCAGGAGGTAAATTCCTCAGGCCATGGGTCTATGGCAGCATGGAATCAAGATTACTTCCTGCTAGCTGCTTGAGTCTACTGGCCTTATCTGTACTTCAGAGCAGTTGATCTGGATTTTCTCTGGGCTATATGTGTCACCTGCACACCCATCACCAGGTCATGGAGGACTGTTTCTAGAATTTATTTCACTGTGTTACTTGTGCTATGTTATCAGCTACCATTGTGCACATTGGTAAGTAAGGGAGTATGGTGCACTTTTGCTTAATTAGTCAAACGTTGCTAGCCTGCCCATATACCTACAGAGACCGGACCCGGGGATATACATTACACTTTAGGTTTTTTTTTTTTAGGAAGAGTATTTTTTGGGAAGCATTTGGCTTCACAGGGCATTAGCAAGTTTACATGTAAATATGCTTGCCTGCAGGCTAGACTCTTGGGATGAGTAAGATAAATTTCATGTTAGTATGGACAGAACATTAGTCTGCTCATAGTAGTTTTCTGATTCATGAGCTGAAAAATAATCTGACTAAAGAGAAACTGTCAGATGACATAGGAGAATTTTTAGTCTGTTAATGGCCTTAACCTGATTGGACTAGTTTATTGCCAGGGTTAGAGATTTCAGATATCCTGGAACTAAGCTTCCAGTAACTCTAGTGCAAACTTGCTTCATGTGAAATTATCTTTCTCTGACTTGGTTTGGTGTCCTTTGAGTCTCTGACAAGGTTAGTTTTCAAGACAGATAAAGATCCACAGTTGATGGAGTTGACTGTGTCTGCTGATGAGTCTGTAGTTGGTGTGACTGTATGGCATACGTTTGTAAAAACCATCTGCTTGTAAATGAGTAGGTTCTGTAATGTAAGGTCAAGCCTTAATTTCATTGTCTGGCTTGATTTTCATTGCAAGTTATTTCAAAACTTTCTCTGTTTTTGCGTTGTTCTAGAGTATTAGTGAAATCTGTTCAGAAGCTACCAGGAATTTCTCATCAACTAAGAAACATTTCTTGAGAATTGATTGGTGAAATTAAGAGAAGCTGATGCTTCACTTGTTTTTTGCAGCAAATAAATGTTTTATAAATGTTTTACAGCTAGGAAACATGAGGGACTATAGAGCTAAAATATTTTTGAGTAAAAAGCAGTTTGTCTCAAATGCTCAAAAGAAAGTAACAGAATCTGCAGAAAATAATACTAAACAGCTTTGCCCATGCATTAGTAAATGCTTTGATTTTCAGGTAAGTATTGAAGTTACTTAAGAGGGGAGGGGGAAAAAATAAATAATCTGAATTTTTAAAAATGTGAGAACTTTTAAGTTTTAAAAGTACTAAATTACACTTGGGAAAAATATCAATAATGTCATTTGTTATGGTGTCTGACATGGCTTACACAGGGATTCTACTGTACTTTTCACTGTAGGAAATGCAGCAAAAAGACACTTAGTACAAGGAACATTGCACATAAATCAATAATAAATTATTATTTATAGACAGACACAAAAGTGCCTTGGGTTCTAGAAATGTTGCAGCTTTGCTCACAGCAAAGCTGTAGTAGGAGTTTAAGAAATCTGAAAGGTAGCTGTAAATGATTCTGGAATTTTATTCTTTTTTTTGCCTCTTTTTCTAAGGTGAAATGATATCACTGCTCTTTGAGAAATTTGATGTTTGTGCAGAGTGAAGGAATTCAGTGGTATATTGTGGGTACTGACATCAGCTAATTTCAAGGCTCAGGTGCCTATAGCATATAATGAAATAATAGGATGAAAGGGGCCATAGAAAGTACTAATGTTGATGTTTGTAGCTTAGGTTTTGAGATCAGGAACATAAAACTGATCAGAGAGAGTGAAGAGTGGTGTGGGGGGAATATCTACGTAGACAAACACAAGGATGGTTGGATGGACAGATAGCACCACTACCCCCTTGCTATGTATCTATGTGTTAAAGAATAATTCAACATATCACCAGGCACAGGGGAAGTCAAATGTGCCACTGGGAGAAATCTGTAAAATTTGAGTAAGATTAAATGAGAGTAAAGGACACAGCGGAGATGGATCTATGTAAGTGATGACCTCTGAGAATTTCAGGGGCTTCTGAAGAACAAACACTGCAACTGGAGTTAATGCTTCCTGTATAGCAGTACCTACACTGAGAGCTAGTGTCTTGCCAACAGCCAATAACTTACTTTTTGTGAGAGTGTTTTTTTGATTTGGGTTTTGGTCTTATTATTGTTGTTGATGTTTGTTTTTTAAATTTTTGTGACAAAGTTCCTGTGGTGTTTTCAGGAATTGTGATGCAAAACTGGCACTATTTTGACATTTATGATGGTCAGATAGAGCATCACTTTTATCAGGAAAGCAGTCTTTTGCTTGATTGGTGCTGAAGTACAATTTGCCATTTCTTTTTAGTGGTCTGTGTTAATGTAACTTGAGGATGATATCCTGGAGGTGAAACTCCTAAGAAACACTGAGATGAATCTTACTATGCCTTACAGTATTTCAGCTTACCTGGCTTTGCATGTCTGCAGTAGTCTACATCTTACATAGTTAATGTTTGTTTCCTTTATAACTAGTGAAGACAAAAGCACTTTTTCTGCCCAATTAAAATGAGATATAAACATGTACTTTAGGATAACATGAATCACATGCTAGAAGTGTTTTCTCTCCCTTGATAAAGGAAGTATAGAATTACTAATTGACTTTAGATGTATAAAGTTCAGTGAGATGCATCTGGTCAACAGACTTCATGCGTGATTGTCAGTGAATCCATCTAGCCAGCAGACTGATGTTGAATTTTGGGCTATGCCTGTAAGCACAGAAAGAAATAGGAATAATAATACATTAACGAGGAGTGTCACAGCTGTCCTGTTTATATTGGGATGGAATTTGGCCCCAGATCAATTTCTTCACTATACTCAACTCCTGCAGAAGACTTAGGTCTGCTCCCTCTTATGTCATAGTTGTTAGGCTCCTTCCAGCTACTGCTGTCTTGTGTAGCATATGTAAGAAGAAATGAAGCTCTAGAAGAAAAATCACAGGAGAGGACTCATTTGTGGTTTTGCTTCTGCAGTCAGAGTACCCACACATACAGATTGTACAGCTTCTGTTGTCAATCAGAATAATGTTCTAGAGGAGTATATGTTATCTGCTATGATTTATGTGTAATATTAACTCTCTTGTCTTTATATGTATGTGTTGAGAAAAATTCCATATGGGGCATTTTATTTTTTAATTAAGTGAAAAGTCTTATAAGTAGCTTGATAATAATTTTGCACATTGAGTCAAATGCTCATTGATTCAAATCTCTGTGTGTGCATTTCAGTTTCTTGGTATTTGACACCTACTAAAACTTATTTATTGTATTCTTAGAGGGAAACTTGTAAGTTTTCTTGAAGAGTGAGGAGAGTGGAGGAGGCAGGGTCAGCAAGGGTAAAGTATTACATTGTAATCATACTGTACTGATGTAACTTCGAAAATATTTCTGTTTTCCCATAGAAGTGGGTTGATGGTGGCCTTACCAATGGCCTTCCTATCTTGCCTGTTGGAAGAACTGTGACAATTTCCCCTTTCAGTGGTCGATTAGATATCTGTCCAGAAGATAAAGGACGTGTGGACCTGTATGTTAAATTAGCAAAACAAGACATGATGGTAAGTTGCTTGTTTATTAACTTAAAAACACTAAAAAGTACTTTTGCAGTTATGTTCATATTTAAGAGTCTATTTTGTGCTTATATATCAGCTTATGTAAAGTTTTGGCATTTTCTGTTTTGCTAGTAGAGGTTAAGCTGTTTCTTAAACACAAGGAAAGGTGAATATAGAAGAAAGAAAGAATAACAATAATTGCTAATTAGTTTAAAACTTCCTTTCTAGGTATTATTTAATGTTTTCTTAATTTTACTAAAATTAGTGTTATGTAATGCCTTTCTCAATTGGACCAGTTTTTGAATCTTTGTTTCACAGAGAGATATTAAGCATGGTAGTACTTTGTAAAGATCATAAAGTATGAAGTTATTGATTTAATGTATCTTGGAAATACATGCAATCATTGTGTATTTCTTGGTTGTGTTCTGTACCTAGAGGATGAAAAATGAGCTGGTGATTAGTTTAGTTTAGAGACAGAAAATTAAATGCACAGTTACATTGCTTCTGGGGTCATGTGCAGAATTGTGCACAATTCCAGGTGACATTTTAAACTATTCGAATTGAAGCACCTCTGCTTTTATGGCTGTAAAAATGATTACTAAGAATAATTGCATTTCAGCAATATTGTAATTGCATAAATTGAAGAGTGGTACATCTTTATTTACCTATATTTGAATAAAAATAGTTCTCTTTCTCTCCATCTGTCAGAATTTGAATAATTGCTTACTTCAAATAATGATACTGTTTTGCAAAATTGTTTATAATAACGGCTAAGTATTAATTATATAAAGAAATTGTTCATAACATTATTAAATATATTTTTACTCTTGTTTATACAATTTTATAAAGTCTGTGTTCAAGAATAAAGCTCCAAAATCTTTTTACGTGATCAGAGTGACCACTTAAGATGCTTGAGTAGTTCTTAATTTGTTGGTAGTACAAGCTACATGTATACTCATATGTTAAACATTGCCTGGGAATGTTCCCAAGACTGTGGTTGTTTGCACTAGTAAGTTGTCAAAATATTTCCTTGCACAAGTTTAACATGTGCCAGCTACCAGTCTGCGAGACAGTGTTAGGAGTGTTTCCAAAGCTGAAGTGTTTCAGAAACTTGGGACAGTTTTACAGGGAGACAGTCTGTCTTGGATGCTGTGAGTTTAACTCTGTGTGCACTGTTTGTGCCAGTTTGTCCTGGCACTCAACAGTGACCCTGGATGTGGTTCATTCCTGATGTAGACACAGCCATGCCAATCTTTTCATTTTACATATGTTCTATGAAACAGATGACAGAACAGTCACATCTAGAAAAGTTGCATTAATAAACTAATTTACAGCTTCTTACTCTGTTGCAGCTGTCTCTGGCCAACCTAGTAAGACTTAATCAAGCTTTGTTCCCACCAGACCAGGAGAAAATGGAATTGTTGTACCAAAATGGCTTTGATGATGCTGTACGCTTTTTATTGAAAGAAAACTGGTTTGAGTAGATGGCTCATAGAAAATTAGCAAAGCATGATGGCTGTCAAAACACAGCTACAGGCATCCTAGAGAATCTCAGGGATTGCTGCCTCAGTTCCTGTTCGTGAAAATAAACATCCCAATGGACTTGCATCTTCTTCTGCAGAGGAAGTATCAGTTGCACTCCACAGAGCTGTATAAACATGTCAGAACGGGAGTTGGATGTGCCTGCTGGATGTCTTGTTTTGAGGAGGTTCCACTTCAATTCATTTTGCTTCAGCTGGGGACTTGAGTGCAGGATTTGTAAAAAGCTTGTAAAAAGTGTTGTCATAATTACAGAAATTTGGAAAAGTCTTTTTCAGTGTTATTTGAGAGGAGAATTTATGTTATATCATGAAAAATTACAATCTGTATCATTAACAGAATTCTGCATATTAGTTCTGCATATTAATTGGATGCTCACAGTGTTACTGAACTAAAATATAACTTGCACTGTTCTAAAGGACTTGAAAATTAAGTACTAGCCACTAGAAAATAAAACATTTGCACTCACATATTTTTTCACATTAAAAGTTAGTTTTTCAATGAATGTTCTCTTTTAAAATGTTAAATACTATCTGAAATTTTTAGCAGAAATGTGATATAAAAATAACTTGTAAAGAAGGGTGTAAAAATTGTTATATTTATTATTTTTGCTTCCTCTGCCAAAACTGAATAAATATATTTTCTTGAAACTTTTGTAAAGAGTTTATTTACAAGTGTCTTGGAATGCTGTAATGATCTGATTATCTACTGTCATTCTGCTGGAGAGTAGTTGATGAGAGTCAGTGGGTAATGAACTCAGATTCACATATCTTGTTATTTTAACATTCATGTTTTATTGACTACCTAAGTTCAAGATTTCCAGTCTCAATGCCCAAATGCTAAGATCTGCAACTGTTTATTTAAAAGTAAAGATTGTTTGGTTTATAAGTGTGGTGCTTAAGTTTATTTATTAATAAGTGAAAAAAAAAAAGGTAAAATTGGTGGTTGAATCAAGCATGTATGTGACACATCAGCCAGAGCTGCACTCTTTGCCACTACAGCCCCATGCCAAGGGTGGGTCACACCCCAGGAGCAGATAACCTGAGGTGTGGCTAGAGCAATTTCTCTTCAGCTGTTTTGCTGTCAGTTTGCGCTCTGAGGAGGCAAGGAGGAGGGATAGGATAAAGAGGATTTATTACTTTGGGGAATTCGGGAGCAAAAGACAAAAACTCAAGGGTGCAACAGTTGAAATACGGGAAGGGTACAAATCATCAGCAAATCGGAGAAATTCTGGGGAGGGGTAAAGGCAGGGTTCACAAAAGCATCATCCAGTGAGGGAGGTAGGGAGGGAAATTGGGTCACATGGACTAATGAGACCTCCAGTTTTTACGGGATTTCCAAAGGGGAATTCCAAGCAGGGGGTTGGCACAAAGGAGTGACAGGTAATTCAGGGTAGGTTGACAAGGTGGGTGGGAGGGTATCATTTGGACTAAACCATTCATTTGGGCAGAATATACCATTAACCAGAAACACACTACAACATGTATGAAATTTTAGAATTCCTAAAACAACTGAAAAATCTATGGCTAAGAAAAAAAAATCTTTTACAGCTGTTTGAAAACCTCCTCAGCAAGTAACTACCAGATTTATATTGATATGTAGATTGATCACATATAGGAATCCTGTGCAGGGATTTAATTATTTTATTACTGTTTTTAGTAATGAAAGAAATAAAAAAACTGATTAGAAAGATTTAGACTGATTAAAATTAGAAATAAAAAAGACTGTAAGCTACTGTGAAGTAGCTTACATTCATTTTAGAATGGCATTTGTTTCTAAATGCGTGAGGTTCTGTGTACAGTGATAGTGATATACAAGATAGCTTGCATGACTTTCAGACCTTAGGATAGCATTTTTGCATGTAAAACTGAAATAACTTACCTTTGTAACCTGTGTGTTGCCCACTTGTGTCCTCATTTGTAGAGAGGATAGTTTCCAGCATGAATTAATGCTATTAAAAAATTCTCTTCTTTCATGCTGATCTGCTGTGGTCAAAGTCTCTGATCCAATGATAATAACTGTCCCAGAATTCTGGTGAAATGTTGAAATTTTCACTCAGAGAAACTGAGAAATCTAACAAGATCAGAGCCTCTTAGATTTTGTTTTCTATTTACAATAGTTGTATTCTTCAGGGAATGAATATCCTTTTTGAATGGAGGAAGTTCAGGGGGTTTTTACCACTTCACAAGATCTTCAGTTGATATGGATCTTTCCTAGCTAGATATCCTGAGTAATAGCTGGAATGTTCTGTTAGAATGTCATAAATCAGATGTGCTGAAAAAGAATGCTTGGCACCTTATTTTTGTCACAAAAGCCTGAGATATCAGAGAGTCCTCTTTACCAGGTCCTAAGTAAGTGGAGTTGAAAATCAGTTTGTGATCTCTTTTTCAAAATAAACTCCAATGAAATAACTGGATTTTTAATTTCAAGAATACTCCCTAGATAGATTCTGTTGCTTCTCTTTTAGATGTGTTTTGATGTGTAGTCCTTGTGTGGCTGGAGGCAAAAACTATACTCAACAAAATTTTGTCTTCTGATGGACTTGCTATGCAAATAGGCTGTATAACTAGTTTTAAAAAAAGTTACTAATACCTTAAAAAGCTGAAGGAAATGAAACTTGCAAAAAATTGTACCTGCTTTGTACCATGATGTAGTTGATAAGTGTTGCAATGAAGATGACTGCAAACAATACTTCTAATTTAAATAGAAGATTCGTTTTTGCTGAAACGTTAGTAGTTCTGCTGGCTGTGTTGTCGGGGAAACCATTGTTTTGGTTTGTTTGGTTTTTTGATTCAGATTTTGTGAATTCTTTTGAAAATCATTAGTTCAAGCACAGTCAAATCTAGAAGATGAGACAGGCTAAAGTAATATTTTTCTCATGAGAATGAAGATATTTTTTATTACAAAGCTGATGTTCATATCTGTGCTGATATTTCTTCAGATTATGCTAAGGATATGATAAGGTACTTTTTTGTGTTTATATATTCTGAAGTGTGTTTAAACAGGTAAAAAAAAATCTTTTATTCTTGGATTTAATAATTTTCCATAATTCAGAAATGCAGTGATTCTGTATTTTCTAAGACCTGTTTTCCTAGAAGACTCTGGACTCTGAACTCTGCTCTAACCTTGAAAACTTTGGTCACCTTTGTTGATGTGTAGAGATTGGAAACGAAGATTGCTATAAAAATACAACAGCTACTTTGTTATTTAATAAAAGTAGTAATTGGCTGGGAGTACTAGGCTAAGCAGTAATGCTCATCATCCAGATATAAGTACATCCATGGATATCTGATGCCTGGACTAGTATTTTATTTCTTCAAGAGAAGTTCTTCATGTGCATATCAATATCCATAATTTCTCCTATCTCACTCTTCTTATGAACATTAATTTCAAACCTTTTTTCTCATTGTTTTTCATTTCTCCAGGGACATTATATGGCATGCATGATATTATCATATATATTTTTCTGGGGTCCAATGAGGTGTTTTCTGTCCAGTTTTCTACAGAATGCATCTTGAAATCTGTAGTTAATGTTGAAATCTAGCTGAGGGTGTGTTAAATAATCCTTAATACCCGATAAAGTAATTGGAAGTTACTGTTTCAATTACTATTTTCCTTTAGCTTGTCTGCATGTTTCCTATCAGAGAATGTATATAAGTGATTTGAAAGTAAACTTGAGTCCTGCTAAAATTATCAGGAATTTTGTCTTCAGTCCCTGGAGGGCCAAGACCATCATTCCAATACTGGGTCATGAACCTGAGGTTCTTGTTTTAAGTCATTTGTACCTGAAAATATATTCATGGTCCAGAGGGATCTGTGCAGGCTGCAGAATTGGACTGAAGAGTATCTCTCGAGTTCATCAGAGAAATGGGCAACTTCCTGCATCTGCTTTGCACAGATGTACCCCTAAGGGGTGGGGAACTGAAGGACAACGAATAGCCATGAGCCAGCAATATGCTTTCATGGCAGAGGCATCCAACAGCATCCTGCCCAGCATTAGGCAGAGCATTGCCAGCAGTTCAAGGATGAGGGTCCTTCCTGTGTACTCGGAAGAGGCTGGACCAGATCTGGAATGCATTCAGTTCTGGGTTCCCCAGGGTAGGAATATTACGGACTTTCTGGAGTGAGTCATGTGCAAGCCCATGAAGGTGATTAAGGACTAGAGAACCTGGGAGAGTTGTGACTGTGTACCCTGGAGAAGAGAAGGATCAGGGGATCCTAGGATCAGGATCTTAGCAGTTTGTATAAATAGCTGTGGATGCCCAGGGATGGGATCAGAGGCAATAGGTACAATATGAAACCAAGAGGGTCCATCAGAATATCAGGAAAGTCTCCTTCCTTGGAGATACTCAAAAGCCATCTGGACAAGGTCTTGGCCAAGCTTTTCTGTCTTGAGTATGGGTGTTGTAATATACGATCTTCAGAGGTCCCCTCTAACCAGTGGTTCTGTGGTTCTTTGACTTAATGAAGTCCATTTGTATTTTATATAAATATTCATGTTCTTAACACTACAATGTGCAATTAAAAAAAAAAGCATAAATTTTAAAAAGGATATTTCACACAGCTAATATTAAGAATTTGTGTTCTAAATTCATTCTGAATTCTGTCCTGGTGTTTCATTCTGGGGTAGGCTTCCATAAAAATCTATGGAACATAAGTTGTTGACTGGAACATAACAAGTAATGTCTTTGCTGTTGGTGTTAGATGATAGAGCATATTATGTACTATGTTATCTCAGTTCCCCAGAATTTGCTGAATTTTTAACCTTTCAGAGTGGAAGTTTATGTCCAACTTCTTTCCAAGCAACTTTCAGCTGTTTCTGAGAAACGTGAAAAGCTGCAAAAATCACTCACCTTCATTTGAAGGACCTTCATTTGATCAGAAGTGGAGGCAGTGTTATCAAGTGGAAAGAAAAGAGCCCAATTTAGGTATATGAGTTATCTGAATTAGATGCTTTTTAAATGCACTTTCTAGTTGTGTGCTGGATTAGCTATGAACTCTTGTTGACAAAATGTCAGAGCTGAAAGGCTTTGCTGAAGGCATTGACCTCTTTGTGCTTTGTGTACTTTGGTTCAGTGACTGCTGCCTTCAGTTCTTTTCTTCAAAGAACTGCATCTGTGGCTCAGACAAACTTCACACCTCACATCTAAAATGGTGGAATGGCTATATCTGTCCTTAAAGCTCTATGCTAAATATATAAACATTCAGTGCATTTAACCCCTTAATATTTAAGCCAATTTATAATTTTACCTTTAAAATTAAAACTTAGGCATGTAATATTTACAATAATGATTTCATTTTTTGTAGAGTTTCAAAATAGGATATCTGAAGTGCTTCTGAAGAGGTAAGTTTTGCTGGAAAAGAAATGAGCTATGTATTTACATCCACAATTAAAACTGGGTTTACTGACTCTGGAAACCTGAATATGTATGACTGCAAATGGAGTCAGTTCCCAGTTCAGATAGAGAAGGAGGGAAAACCATTATTTTTTTCCCAGTATCCAAATAATAACAATAATTATTTTTCAAAAGATACTTCATGACTGTTCTTCCCTATCTGAATGCTTGCAGTCTATCTTTCCCTCTGAAAGACACATCTCACTTTGTCTAAGTGTGGTAGCCAGCACTTTCACCAAAAGGAAACAAATGCTCAGATAATTTTCTTTAAATTATTTGGCGTCTTTACTGTTACAGAAGGGAAGAATTTCAGAAAAAAAGGCTAATGATGAAGTTGAAGCTGAATCCAGTGAGTAAGTAGTGTATCAGTTCTTACAGCACAATTAAAGCATAAGGCTGTAACCACTCATTTTATTCTATTAACTGTTTCCTTTCACATATCTATAGTTGTAAGCAACTTTAAAACATTGTGTTCAGCTTGCATTATTCAACTGTGAAAAAATTAATTTCCTTAAAGTCACACATATTTAACTATGTCAAGACTGCATTTCTTCAGGTACTATGCAAATTATGATAATCTCTTTCTATGCATCTTGGTTGTATTGCTATTTCCTTAGGTTACACAAATATTCTAAGCTCTTTAAGACAAGTTTAAAATACATATTTTTAATCCAAATAATTTCTGTTAGAGTCCCAGAAATGGCAAAAGCCCTACAGCAGTAAACCATGTAGCCTATCTACCTGTCAAAATTATTTTGGTAATTAATATTTCTTTAAAAAACATATAAGCTATGACTTTTAAAATGACATTAGGTATTTTATGTTGGAATGAAAATGTGCATTACAAGATGGCATAGCTGGCTAAATAGCTGAGAGTGGAAGGAATTTCAGGGATTTCTAAATGTGGGGGATATGAAGAGTTAAAAATAATGTCAGACAGTACCCTGGGAGCATGTGAGGAATTCCTTTCTGACAATCTGTCATTACAGTGGGCAGACACTGGTTTGCAGAATTGCATTTTTAAAGCAAAGAAGCTGACTTAACCTGGGTAAAAACAAAATTGGAACTGTATGCTTTTGTTTGAAGTATAAAAAACCCAATGTTCGCATTGAAAAGAGGTTTGAATATCTTTAGTTTTCACAGTATCTTGATGATAGTTACATACATTAATGCTCATTTAATTTGTAGCTGTGTGGACTACAAGGTTCTTTAACTTGAAATAACTGCATGAACAAAAAGCATTCCAGGTTAATGGAGAGATTTTTATATGTGTTTCTTTTCTACCTTGATAGAAGTAGCATCACACATGCTCGTATCTTGGTTACAACTGCACGCACTTTCTTCTTCATATCATCTCCCAGTGTCACATAGAGTTCTTATTACTGACATGTCTTCATATTCTTGACTAAATCCATTATTAACTGGTCTTGATGGGTGGTCATAAATCCATTCACTTTGCATGGTAGAGCTGCTATTTGCTTTTCTCAACTTATTCTTGCACTTTGTATGGCACTGGTGAATCTGTTGTAATAGGCAAAACAAGATATATTTTTAAGCAGTAAAAATATTTCCATGAGATACCTCATCTGTTTAGAGAACCAATGGCTAGCTTCACTGAGATACCAGTCCTGTGTTCATTCTGACTTGGTTTAAAAGTTATTATGGATATTGCAGTCAAAATGAAATATGAGAATTAATTTTAACTACACCTTCATGAATTTTCATAGACTATTAATAGCTATTATTTTTAGTAGTAAAAATTTTAGTAATATATAAGCTAAGTTATGAATACCTATGTAGTTATTGTTTTATAGCTTATTTGGTTCTAACTTAATATGAAAGTAGAATATAGCCAGATGTAGGCCATTATGATAGAACAGAGTAATTATGGTACATTTTGGTTTAAAGTTATTTAGAATTAATATCTTACAGTGTTAGATTAATTTGTTTCAGTTAATTAGCATCTTATATGATGAATTCTAAGCCTTTACAGGTAGCAAAGTAATAGTGATTCATATTGTACACAAGAAATGGGCTGAAAGTGTGTACAGTGGTTTCATGTAATGCTTCTCCATTTTCCAATATTACCCTTTAAGATATTTGTGTGCTGTTATTTTGAAAAAAAATAGGGCATGGGAGGGGTGGGAGAGATATTTTCATTCATTCTTAGGTAGTACAGACAGGGATTTTTTAAGATGGACGTCTTCTCTTGGGGAGGATCCCCAAACACTTGTAATGATGCAGTTGTCAGGCACAGGTGGTGTTGGGATAGTCCTTGCTGTGTCCTACGCTAGACTTGGAAGCCCTGAGAGAGCTTGGCAGAAGTAAGAAGCAAGGGAACAACTGAGTGGGATTTAGACTCATAAGAGGCAGGTCAGACTTGTTTTGAGGCATGTACAGAAGCTGCCTTTACCCAGCCATGACACACTGGATTTAAGCAGTGGAGTGTATGGGCCAAAGGACATTTGAGTCACCCAGTCCCACTTTCATTACTTTACACTCTGGTTTTGACACAATGTACATTTTCATGACTGGAAACATTTGTCAATTAGTAAAGAAATTACCTTTAAAAGTTCCTAACTTTATAAATTTCAGTGTTGTTCTATACAGTAGGTTTAGCCCAGCCAACAGGCAAGTGTCTGCAGAGTGGCTTGCTTGCTCACTTCCCCATCCCCAGACTGGGACAAGAATATGAAGAACAAAACCACAGAAACTCATGTGTCAACACAAAGACAGCCTAACAGATGAAGGAGAGAGGGAAAAAAAATGAGAAATCCAAAACCCTAACATACAAAACAACAAAAAAACCCCACAAGTGATGCAGGGGAGATCACTCACCACCTCCGTCCAGCAAAACAATGCCCAGGCAGTCTCTGAGCAATAGGTGGCTCAAAAGCAACTCTCCTACCCCAGCTTGGCATCTCTTGCCCACTCTCAGCCTCCTCTTTGGAGCTGCAGAGTGAGAAGCAGAGAAAGCCTTGATGCCATTCAAGCACTGCTCAGCCAAATCACTGCTGTGGTTTCAAAAGTTTTAACCACAAATCCAAAATAGCACCATTTGGACTGCTATGAAGAAAGCAAACTCCATCAGTTTACTGCTGCTGCTTGCTAATTGTGCTCATAGTGATTAATTTTAGGAGACTTGGTTGGCTCACCTTGTATATTCAGATGCAATACATCCTTTGCCAGGCTTGTGCTGCTGCTGTATTTTAGCAAGGTTTGACTCTTTACCACATCTCTCTGGCATGAGTTCACTGTGCCACTCAATACTCATATCTTGTCTCCTACTCCCTGAGTTCTGTGAACATTTCTCGTTTTGTTGTGGCTTTGAGGTAACAGTACCTAACAACCAGTTGTTAAAGAAAACAAAATCCAAACCTTGACCTAGAAGGGCAATCAGATACCGTAAATATCTTTGTAATTCTTGTAACTGTTGTCTCTGGTGCTGAGTCTTATGTGATAATGAAGTTCTTGTCTGTCTAGCAGTATCAGCAGAGAGAGGATGGTTGCCGTAATACCAGATTCAGTAACACTGAAGTAGCAGTACCTTTAAGCAGCACAAGCTGAGAAAGACAGAACAGTGAAGGAAATCCTGCCTTTCAGTCAGGATTTGGCTTTCTGAAAGATCCATCTCTGTAGTTGGAAGAGCTACTGGGAAGCGTACAAACTCATCCTAGATTTAGACATTTTTGTATATACAAACAAATGTTTTCTTGGTCTCTTGCAAAAGTCTTTCCAAGTATTCCAGCTGTCAGGGTGCTGCCCTGCTGGCCAGGTAATGTCCAGCAGTGGCCCAAATCAACCAGTGGGTGGGATTGGACAAAAAGCCCTGGCATGACTGGTTGGTTGGACAAAACATGAGTTAGACAAAAGATGAGCAGACAGTGATGTGTGTCCAGAGGATCTCATAAAATTAGGGGCTGGTGTTCAGTAGCATGAAACAAGCAGGATGTATTTCAAACTACTAATCACTTTAGGCATTTGTTTTGTCTTTTATTTTCAGGTAAAAGTGACAAGATCAGTCAGCAACATAGAAAACAGCTTCCCTGTTTTCAGCAAGCTCAGAGAAAAACCCTTTGTAATTTGTTTGTCATGGCTTTTTTTTCTTTTTTATTTTTTTTTTCTAATGGCCACATCCTCAAAACAGGGTGGGGGGGTATATCTCTTACTCTTCAGTTAACAGAAAATAGAGGGACTTTTTACTTTATTAAAGGTGAATATTCATGCTAATTTGCTTATTGTTTCTTTTCATCAGAGGACACTATGTATCTTTAGGTTTGTATTATTTGTTTTTGAAATTATTACTTACACCAAAAGCTATGATAACTGTGGTGACAGAGATGGTATATCCAAGAAGAAGGAACCAACTCCACCAGATCTTATCTGATGTTGTGCAGTCTTTGCATTTCAGATCTGGAACAAAGAGAAGGAAAATTAGGTATTTTAAATAGGAAAAAAAAAAAAAAAGAAAGAAGTTTTTCTGATAAGATTTAGTTGAAAATGTCACTTGAAGAATTAGTGAGAATTGACCAAAATGTCACTTGAAGAATTAGTGAGAATTGACCAAAGAGGTGAATTGTCTTTGTCTTCATCGCATTTTCTTTTACTGTTTTTTCAGGTGTAAAGCTTCTCTTTACTCCAGATATGAGATTTTTTAACCTATTGCAAATTACTTATGCAATGAAAAGTAAATAAGATTCTCTGTTTAGCAGAAGTGGGATATCAGAAAACATCTGTTACGTAGAAAAGGCAGTGTAAATGACAGTTATCTTACCAGGTCTCAGGCAACTTTTTCTTCCTTTTTTTTTCCTTCAAGTTAAAGCTAACATATGCATATGTTGTAATTGTCAATGGAATTTCCTTGATTGCTGTTTTTTAGGAACTCTGAAGAATTGTTGTACAATTGTTAAATACAATGTGAAATCTGGAAGGAGAAACTGCTTTGTGGCAATTTAGCACTTGCTAACATGATTTTCTGAAAAGTTCACAAAGAAGATTTGGCTCATGTGAAATAGTCTATATCAGTCACTGAGGCCATATGCTCAGTAGAATTCTGGAAATCCAATTTGTAATTAGAAAACGAGGAAAAGTTATAAATTATTGAAAAACATTTTACCATCAAACGTAAAGAAAACTCTGCTTCCACATATCTCTACTTCTGTGTACACTTTCTAAAAACACTCACACTCCTGTGTGAATTTACTATACATCTTTTGACAAACTGGAAGAGAAAGCCCAAAATGCATTTTTCAAGAGACCATTTGTTTAGAAAGACTGAAGAAAATGATAAAAATGGTTATCAGGGGCTTGGATTGGGTGTTTTTAAGTTTAGCATAAAGACTCAGCAAATGTTTGCAGAGGAGATTAAGAAAAAATATTAAAATACATAAATACAGATGCGATATATTTTGATATATTTAGAATTTCATAAAATATATAGTCAGTGTTCTGCAGCACAATGAACTGAACTGGTTTAGATCATAGAAACTCACTGTCTCTGAGAAGTCTGTCCAGCTGTATAAATAGCTAGCACCAAGCAAAAATTGTACCTACCCTTCCCTACTCATATGACTGCACACTGCTCCTTTATACCCTTCTTTTGGCAGCCACAAGCAGTGGGAGAGAAGGCAGTAAGGCTGAAGGAAAATTTAATTCACCTTGCACACATTAAGTATGTTTTCTGTCACTCCCAAATGCTCCTTACCATGCACAGTCAGTTTGGTGCCATTTCCACATTTGCTCTGTATTTTCTGTGTTAGCATCACTTGACAGAAATAGGAGTTACTGGCGCTCTGGTCAACGTTGCTCAGTTTTAAGATGGAGAATCCCCTGAGGGTGTTTTTTGTGATCTGCACCTGTGCCCCACCTGTGCTGGGGCTCAGCTGGAGACTGGGCTGGTTGTGGCAGTCAGGACCTTTCCTCCAGTACACGACTGGCTCCTCGTTCTTACTGGGGTACTCAAACACACACAGCATCCACACCGTGGAGTTGAGGAGCACGCTGGCATCTTGAGGGTATTGCATGACTGAAAGCTGTGTCCTGCTGCTGGCTGTGGGGTGTGAATAAAGCACATGCAAGGAAACAGAGCAATCTCTCATCAGAAGGGTGGTCTTGGCCAGTGGAGCACGTGGGTGTGGCCAACACATGAATATACAGGCATCTCTCACAGGCATCTACAGTGAAAGGTGCACTCCAGGGAAGCAAACAACAGTTTTGCTACAGCCTTACAAGAAGCCACAAATCCAGGTTTCCATTGTAAATGTCCTTGTAATTGTAAAATTACTTTCAAATGAAACAGATTTGTCTGTTAAGAGTTGCATATGCACTTTTATATGGACTATAAGAAATTGGAAAGTCATTACCAAAAGCAGATAAAACTTTGTTTAAATAGATAGGAACAAAATAATAAGCTTTTAAAAATGTCTGGTTACTCCTGTTTTTATATAGTCATTATTTTTAGACTTTTTGTAATTTTTTAGTATCATGGAATATTTTGGGTTAGAAGGGACCTTAAAATTAATTTAGTTCCAAACTCCTGCCTTAGGCAGGACACCTTCCACTAGATCAGGATGCTCAAAGCCCCATCCAACCTGACCTTGAATGCTTCTAGAGATGGGGCAGCCACAGCTTCTCTGGACAACCTGTCCTAGTGCTGCACCACAAGCATAGTAAAATATTTGTTTTCAGTATCCAGTCTAAACCTTACCTCTTTCAGTTTAAAACTGTCAACCCTTGTCCTATCACTACATGCCCTTTAAAAAGCACGTAACCTAAACATAATTACTAAGAAATGAGTTTTCAGGAATTATGGGTCTTAGTTGAAAGAGATTCCTGAAAGCCAATATAAAGCACCTTTTAAAATGGTAACAATCCAGAAAAGTTTCTGGGTCTCACTTTTAATTTGGGCAAAAAATGAATATGTTAAAACATCACTGTAGCACATCAACAGGAATATTTTGCTACACATAGAAAACCAGTTTCATCTCAGTCAAATGAAGGAGAGGTAGATAACTTTGTGAAGGGAAAAAGATGGCTCATATCTGAGATATCTTTGGCATTTTTATCTGACTATACAAAAATAACTTTTTTTTCTTTTAAGTTCTTTGGTGTGATTGCATACACTTTTAAAAGTTCTCTAAGACACAGTTTTATAAAAATCCTGAAATAATATATTATCCAGTTCAAATAATTATAAAAATACCAACATAGATATTAACCCATCTTTTCTACTTTTTCATTCAGATATAATTTTAATTTTGTGTCAGATGCACTTTTCATTTCTATCTACTCTTTTAAGTATTTGTATACTATTTTTCCCCCCTTATTTTTGCTTTCCTCCATGAAACAGCACCTTGAAGAGTTTAAGGAGTAAAACTGAGCAAATTAAATTTTCATCCTTGATTATTAAATTAGCATTCCCTTCCTCAGTCAGTTAGGGTTTGGTGAATTCTGGGCTAAAATAAACAAACAAAGATAAAAAATCCCTCCTTACCAGCAAAGTGAGTGAAGTAAGTTGCCATCATTAATATATCAAGTTGCATCCTTTTCTTGGGGTTGCTAATGCAGAGATTTTAAAATATCAGCTGAGACTACTCATAACACAGCTTTCAGCAAGTAGCTGAAAAGTAAATCCAATCTCTGCTAAAAACATGTTTTTAATCTTGTTTTTAAGGGGAGGTTCTTGTGGTTTCATTCACTGTAACTATTTCCTTTTGTACCATCAGACATCTTGGACATTGCAACATATTAGCTTATAATATAGTTTCAGATTTAACTCACTGGGATTGTTTTTCCATTCTGAGAATTTTCTTCAGATAACTAGGAGTAGGATTAGCTTTGTATAGCAGATTTTCTCGAAGCTGCCCATATTAAAAAAAAAAAAAAAAGAAAAGAAAGGCTAAAACTCTCTAAGATTAGGAGCAGTGCCTATGATATAATACAGCAAAGTTTGTAATAATTCTGATTGCTTTTTCTCAAAGTTCCATTTACACCTTAAAGACACATGATGACTTTATCTAGTACTTATCCAAATAGAGAAGTCAAATGGACTACAGGAATGATTCAGAGGAAACATTATTTCTCTTTGCTGAAATGGTGCTGAATGTCTAATTATCATCCTTGCAGTCCAGGACATGTGAATATTAGCTGCCAAAAACTATATGATAGCAAACAGGGCAATGTATTTAACCTCCTAATATATACCTTCTGGATTTACATGAGCCCAATAGGTTAGTTAATGTCCTTGTAGCATCTTCTAGAATATTAAATTTCATCCAAAAACTTTACTTTTCAGCTTAGTTAAAACTTGTTACCCAGTCTCACTTCCTATCGATTTAAATTTTTGGGTTTGACTAAGAGATATAACTTCCATGGGAATATTCAGTTTTGATCTGAGGGCTTTGAGAGATAGAGAGTCAACACACTGAATGGTCAGCTGCTGTAATGACTAATCACTGTCACCATGAATGGCTGTGCCTTAATTTGTATTCTGAGCTCTGTCTTCAAATTCTCATCACTGAAACAGCTTTGCATCTCCTTTATTGCCCTTTAATACCCACTTCCTCATTTTTAAGGTGATATTATACATTATATAGGATAATTTTCTGATATTATTAAAAAAAAATCAAAGTTTCTTGCAACTGTTGTGATTTAAACCTGGACTCCTTTTAAACCCTTTTATTCAGAGTTAAAAATCCCTCCATCTTGTTTATAAATGCAAGAATATTCCTCCACAGAGTTCTACTGGGAATTCCCCATCAATTGATTTTCTATTTGAAATGTATCTTTTCAGAATCTCTGCTTTCTTATGTGGTACAGGAATATCACACATTCCTTAAGTAAAATTAAGGCTACAATCAAACTCTCCAGCTTTCCAGTAGATGCTATTTAGAGATGTCTCCTCAGTGGTAACTTTCAGAGCTGTTTTGTTAAACAGATCTTCAATCACTGATTGTATATTCTAATAATAATTTGCACTTATGTCTGGAAGAATTCCATTCTTTTAATTTACATTCATTCAAAGGTACATCCGGGGTGGGGGGGGAACCCAAAAACTAATTGTGTTACCTCATTTTGCTATCAGCAGATAAACACATGTATTTAATTACTTTTAACAACATTTGAATATCTAATAATCTAAAAATATCTAATTGGACATGCTTTTTATTCATCATATCTGAAACTAACCAGGTTAAATAGAGAAACAAAAAGAAAGTGCAAACCAGAAAATTTCCTGTTATTAGATAGTAGCTCTTCAGATAACACTCTACTTTTATCTATAACATTTTGAAAAAACAATGATAAAAGCCCTTTAAGATATTGACTTGAATAGGAAAAAAGACAACTGATCAAAGACAAGCATAAATAAATTAATGAAGCTAATCTGGGATTCACATGTGCATTTAAGCAGCTATTCAGTATCAGAAAAAGCAGGGTGGGGTTTTTTTTGGTTTTTTGCTTTTCCTGAAAATGAATTTAATTAATGATATAGAAATGAATTTATTTTATACTCTAACTCAGTGTTTATCTTAGTATCTTGATTCAATGAATATGGTCCTGATAAAGTTTAACATGGTCTTAATAATATGTAATTGCAGTAGTGCTGAACTACACTACAAAGTAGAATTCCAGGCTATAAATAAGCATTGGTTTATTGGTTGAATATTCAGAAAACAGAAAGGCTTACCTACAGTTGTGACTACCTAAACAATTAAAAATTTCTATTTTAATTACTTGAAGTTTCTGTGTTACTGGAATACAAGGCAAAAAGTAGGTTTTGTCTTTCTAAAATACTAGAGAAAATTACTAATGAGCTGAAACTCTGCCATAACCTTGAGGTTTGCCTCACCAGGATCTGTGTTCATACTTCTAGCTTGTGCTTAACTCTTTTTCTCTTCATTAAAGATGTTTGAGAAGAAGCTGTGTCCCATAGGAGCGATAAGCATGTGGCATAAGCACTTTCAGGAGGAGAAATCAGATGAATTTTGTACTTTGCTATGCAAGTGAAACTAGTGGCCAAGAAAACATGATGACAGACTTGAAATAAAGAAGAGTTTCAATAAGATGAAATATAAATATACTCTTTTATGGCATAGAAGAGGAACTATTAAAATGCCCTGGAATAAAAAGTGCCTTTACTCCCTAGCACAGAAGTGACATTAATCCTTAAATATTTTATATTTTCCCTGTGCATTAAATGGCTGACATACAAGATTTTAAGATTTGAAACTTCTAACAAGTTAGGAAATGAGCAATGACATTATAAACCTTAAAAAGGAGCGCATAACTTTGAAATACCTAAGGTCAGAGGATCAGTTTCAGGTCTATTTCAGGACCATCTCATGATGATGAAAATAACAATTTGGTCTATGATGATATTAAATACATACTAACATATAAGTAAAATCACATTTAGATTTTCTGTCATGTCATTTCTCTGTGGTTTTTTATTCTGGCTTCAACTGTAATTCCGGGGAATTAAAAAATTTTACTCTGATTATCTGAAAAGTGTATTTTTAATTTTCTGCTAAAAAAAGGATTAGATATAGACTCATAAAAATGTCAGTACATATTAAAAAGCCTTAATTGCACCTGATTATTGTCCTTCCATAGGACTGGAAAAAAACATGTATGTATGTCATGAATAGACTGTAGCCTTTCCATTATCAACATTATTTTCCACTATGCTAAGATTGATGTGATAGCTGAGAATGTAACTGAGTGGCTGCTCAGTTACATTGGGAGCAGTGCCTATGATATAATACTGCAAAGTTTGCAATAATTCTGAATGCTTTTCCTGCTCTGCAGTTACAGTCTGGAGGAGTGGCATAGTTATGTAGTGGCTAAATGAAAAACACATGCATTATTTGTTTTAATAACAGTATCACCAAGAGATGAGAAAATAAATGTTGTGCTAATTTCCAACTGAAGCAGTCAAAAAGGATAACAAGACATGAGGGATGAGTCAGGCTTAGACAGTAATATCCTTTACCAATCCTTTATTGGAGGTATTTGTCTGTGAGAAGTAATCAAGCATTTTATAAATCTTTAAATGTGGAGGTGAATGTGGCTTTATAAAATAAAATAGTGCCTTATATTTTGACAACTACCCCAAAATAGCTACTTTCCAATATATAACAACTTAAAATAGGCATATCCTTAGCATAAGGAGTAAACAAGTAGCATAACTTGCATTCAGTTTATTGTTTATTCATTATAGAGTCCAACAAAGCAGGCTAACACAATAAAATCTTCCTAATGTTGTAAAACAGCAGACCTCTGAAATAGCTGCCCATGTGAGACTGGAGACGTTTGAGAAATTTGAGTCAAGAATGACACAGATGTTGTGGATCCAGCACTGTCTGGCAATGGAGGATGTGACTTGTTGCTGCCTCAGGATTTCTCTGTGTCTTCTACTCAGGTGTACAAGGTGAGAGAGAGTTGCAGGAATAGCACAGACTGAGAGAACCTACCTAACTCCAAAACTGCTTTATGACCAGTGACTGTTCTTGAAAACATCAGAGCAAACCTGCAGGTTCCCCAGTTAAAGATGAGGATGCAAGCTCCTGGTGGGTGTCGCCATAACAATGCATTTTCTTCCCTAGAAAGAAGTTGAAGTCACTACAGTCCTTTTCATTGAAAAACAGAAAAATACAGGAGTATAAATTAAATTCAGAAGGGAAAAGGAAATATTTTAGGGGTACCCTACATTCCCAACTGGGAGAGAAAATGGATGAAAAACACAGATGAAATATGAAAGAGCAAATAGTCTTATTTAACCAAATTTACAAGCTTATTTTAATTATTTAGCAGTTTCAATTTTTTTTAGCAGAGAGGCTATGCCATCAACACCAGACTACTTACTATGTGTATACATCTCTTTACTAACCACTGTGAATTAAAAATACCATTAGTCATTGGAAATCTGCAAAACACTTTTATGCAGTGTTCCCTTCAGTAAGTTGCTCCATCCCTGAAAGTGTTTAAAGCTGGATTGGATAGAGTTCTGAGCAGCCTGGTCTAGTGAAGGTTGTCCCTGTCTATGGCAGGGGGATTGGAACTAGATGATCTTTAATGCCCCTTCCAGCCCAGACCATTCTGTGAGGAGCAGGTAGGGATAGAGATGGCAACAGTGTATGTCTGTAGTGGATCTGCAGCTTGCAAAATTGGAGTAAGTTGTTTCTGAAGTCACCTACCCTAGGAGTGTTATGTGTTACTACTAAATTGAAAACTAGTTATTTTTAAACAGAAGTCCTCAGAAGAAAATCCCTTGCTTGAATTTTAAAAATAAGTGTTATGCAAGTAAGAAAACTGACTGTAAATGACCATTACTGGGTGGAATCTTAGCTGTTGGTTTAATCAGAACAGTTGGAGATAAAGAATATGATACTTTCCACACAGAGCAATGTAGAATGTGTCACCAGTTCACTTCTCTCTGTGGACACATCTACATGCTTTCCCCTATATATGAAGCATGCTTCCACATTCTGGAGGCTTCTTACATGCTCTCTGAGTAGGCATGGAATAAGCTTAGACTAAAACACCTTCATTTAGCTGTCTGCATTTGTAAGGGGTATTTGTGCAGCCACCAGAGTCAATGGAGAGGCTGCCACTGTATGCAGGGGAGTCCAAGAGACACTTCAGCTGACCAGCTCATTGGAGTCCACAATATATTGAGATCACTTAGTCTTCCTGGGGCTTCTTTTCTGGAATCCAGCACAGAGAGATCCAAAACAGTTGTTAAATCTAACAAACCACTCAAGTTGATTAGTGGCACTAAATTCTATCAGGCTGCATGAATCAAAATATTCCTACCAAAACTAACATAGTGGTTCAATATTCTGATCCTGGAGATACCTGAAAGTGATAATTCCATAGTTTCACTAATCATATATGATCCTCTAACATTGCATGTAGAGACCCAATCCTTGATGTGCATTCAGAGGGCTCTCAGTGTGAGTGGTCAGCTCTGAACTGCCTCAAAAAATCTGTAATGAACATGTCTTTTCCTGATGTTTTACCACACTTGCTTAAGAAATGAGAGCTACAGTCTTGCCTCAACTTACCAAGATGAAATTTTGCATTTCACAAAGCATCAGAACACAGTACAAATTGAACTATTATAGAGTCAAAACACATTCCTTTGTTTTTTTCTCCGTCTTTGTTGTCTCGGGTCTTGTGTGCATTTAAAGTGTAGATCCCTAGATCTGGAAGTGTAATTTACCCTTTTAAATTGGAGAAGGTTTACTGCAGTGGTCTTGCACCAGAGAAGGCAATCAGTTTATCAAATAGCCAGAAACCAAATTATTTTGTTTTTTATAGATCAATAGCAAACCTTTTAAAATTCATGCAGAAATCTCAAGGCAGATAGTGCAAAGAACTAAATTGTCATATTATATATTCCCACTGAGAAATTAATTCAGTAAAGAACCCATAGATTTTTATATTGGCTTTTGTTTCTAAGCTTGCTTGAGGTGTAAGTACATTTAGGATGCCCTGTGATAAGATAGTCTCAAAACTGTTAACACAAGAATCCCAGAAAACCAATGAGAATGCGTCTTGAGATTAGAGTTACCATGTTCAGAAGGAAGGACACTGTCACACAGAAAACAAGAAAAATACCTTCTTGCACATCCTGTTTGCACAATGATGGCATAATTGTCATGCAAGCTGATGTTACTGGCGACCACACATCCCCAGAGAAATCTTGACCTTGCACTATGTTTTAAAGTACCAACCCTATCAATTGCATTGAGAAGTTATGTGGACTGAGCTTTATCTGCCCAGATGTTACCTTTTCCTTGATTAAGTGTGTGACAGTCCTTATAACAGCCCCTCAGTCTCATGAATGCTGCCACCACAGTGAAAACTCTGGAGCAGATGCTCTTACACTTCACAGTCTCACTGGCCAGAGAAAAGACTAAGACAGGTGTAAGTCAATCCTTACATAAGATACAAAAGAAATTTTATCAGAACTATCCATTGAAACAGAAAAGATGAAGCCTTCTCAGAAGTAGCTCTGTTCACTGCCAAGTCAACAGGTGCTTTCTCATATCAAATACAAGCAACATACTTAACAAGCCTAATGTACATATTCTTCATCTGTTGGCAGGAAGAATAAAAATACTATGAGATCTTTCTGTTTGTCAGTTTGACCTTGAGACATACTCACTCTCTTTGGAGCGATTCCTTTGACAGAATATGATAATTTTCCCCTTTCAAGAAAGCATTAACTTAATTACCTCGCATTCCCTGAAAGTTTAAATATTTTAATTGCCATTACCTTAAAAAAATACTTGAGGTGTAGGGTATAAGTCTTAAATCTGACTCTGTTCCTTAAGTATTGATAGTTTCTCTAGTGCTTATGTCAGTGTTGATGGACAAATATAGAACAAGACAACCACTCTTAGAAAGCCCTGTGTTAGTGCCCTTCAAAACCCACTCAGATTATACCAGTATTTAGATATTTTATGGTTTATATATCGAGCCATGGACTTTTATCTCTATAAAAAGTATATTTCCTGCATGGAAATAAAAAACTCAAAGAGGGGAGATAGAGGAAAGAAATGTTAAAGTTTAAAAAAGAGAAAGAGATCATCCTAAAGATAAATGTAAAAACCCGAATCCATTTACAAACATTTAGATGAGTGGTCCCCAGTCTACTGCTTCCAGGCAGAATGTTTCCTGTAAAAGTTAATGTTCTTTACAGACGCACAAATAAAATCCCCTGATGAGGATTGCTCTACTGTCTGAGAATAAAGGCTCTGATTCCTAACAATATTTTTTATATTGGCAGGGTGATATAAAGAGGCTTATATTATAGAAACACCGAATGGTTAGGGTTGGAAGGGACCTTAGAGATCATCTAGTTCCAATCCCCAGCCCACCTTTGTCTCTTAATTTAATAAATTTATCTAGATCACAGTGCTAGTCACCTTTTACCTTCATCCAGAAATTAAGGATCATCGAAGAGTAAGAACCTTTTTCAGCAGCCCAGCATATTTGTTCTCAGCCAGCAACAATCACAGGAGTTAACAATGAGGCAACTAAATGACTGTTTTCTATCCCTGTGGAGAAGCCAGCAGCAATCAGAGAAACAGATGGGATAGGAAGAGTGGTAATTCCAATTCTTATACACATATGAGACTGAACTGCAAAGTAGTTGGTTACGTTACACAGCAACTGTTTTATGTGTTACACTGTCAAACTGATACAGTGAAAATGCTATGCCTTTTAAACCACTGATAGTGACTGGAGAGATAAAACTTCCTCTTTTTAATTTGCTCTCTTGTAGTGTAGGGATTTCTTTTTTTCTTTGTTTGATGGATTGGTTTGTTTGCTTTTTTGTTTGTTTCTTAAGGCTAGGAAAAGGAAAAAAAACCACAGGAAAATAGATGCTTTCTACTGCTTGTCTAATGGGTTTTCCATCCACCAGAAATGTGAATATCCAAAACTCTGTTATATGATATTGGCTAGTTTTAGAGTAGGCAGAAAGTTTCAGATCAGAGTTGATACAATTTTTGAACCTTTGAGGGCAGTCACACTGGGTGAATCTGGAAGGAAGAAGTAATCATGAAGTTTTACATGTCTGCTGTGATAACTTCTCTGTTCTGTGAGGACCCACATACATTTTTCACAAGTAGAAAATCACTGTCGGCATCTTTTTTTCTTTATGCGTTAGAAGATAAGGCAAAGATTCTTCTGATGTTTTCAAATTCTGCTTTTGAAAAGGAACTTTGAGCATTATTGAAATTCTCTTCAATAGCATTTAATAATAGAGTTACCTATTCAATAGAAAGTAAGGTCATCATGTGAAGGTTGATTGAGGAGGTTGGGAAAGATGAGTGTAAACAACCTATTCATTTCTGTTTCCCTTATCTTTCCCCTCTGTTTCAATTCCATTTTGTACTTTTTATAAGATCACTATGTCCTGTTTGAGTAATCGAATGTGGGGAAAAATAATAGAATTGAACATAGTTCTCTTATTCTGTTTCTTACATCATTATTTTTTTAATTATACTGATTTTTGAAAACATAAGCTAACCTAATGTTAATGATATACAACTTCACATTTTCAGTCAGTTCTGTCAATTATACTGTATTTAGAATATGATAAGCACATTGCAATGTTTAATTTTTTATTTACCATGGATACTGAACTAGATGTAGAGGCTTATACTTATTAAAACATCTGATTTTATTCTTGTTCATTTAATCAGATTAATATTGTAGAAATGTGGATAATTAGCTGTGGATGGTATACACATTTCATCATAACAAATAACTAAGCCGCATATTAGTACCTAATGTTTACTGAACCATTTAAGCATTTGAGTCTCAATTTTTATTTTGTAAAGTTGGAGGAGTAATATTTTTTTTCTATTTTCATTCTGTAGTTTTCTAAGAGTGTCAGACCAGCAACTGCATCTTCTCATTTACTTATACAATGTCAGAGAGAAACATTTACATGTTCTTGGTGTGTTGTCATTTTAGAGTTACAAAGACATCTGAAGATTATAGGTAGCTTCGACTTGAACAAAACTGTAAAGATGTTCAGGTAAAAGTTGGCTAAGTCTGGCTTTTTACTAAAGCCAGTGCTCCAGCAGCCCCAACACTGTCACTGAGTATTTTTGCTATCTAAAATTTCTCAGGGTTTTTTCGTTGGTTGGTTTTAAGTAGGATTGTTGTTTGGTTTTGTTTGTTTGTGTTTGTTTTTGGCCTTTTTTGAGTTATCGTACTGTTTTGTTTTGCAGTTTTTTTGTTGGTTTTATTTTTGTGGGCTGGGAGGAGACTGTTAAATTAGCAATTAGAATATATGTGGGAACTTTAAATGTCTTAACATCACAGTTAAATTTAAATGTTTAAGCTCCCAAAAGAAATTGCTGACTGCAGCAGGGACTCCATTTAAGAAATGCCCGTTTACTTACTGCAGTAAAGAGGAAACAGTAAAAAAACTAGATGTCCATTTTATAAGACAGAACACTGAATGTAAAGGAAAAGGTTGGTACTTTTAGGAAACTACAGGAGTTACAGGACATTTATCTTAAACGTCATTATTTTATAGTCATAGTACTTTAATTTGTTGCTGTAGTGATAAATGAAACTTTTTAACTTTTGTATTGGAAACTTGAATTAAATATTTTTCTCACATGAGAAATGTCAGGAATTTTAGGAACTTTTACTTTACTTTATATAGCCAGTCACTTTAGGAGCCAAGTCTTCTGCAGCAGGTGTAGTAGCTGAAGGATTTGTTCATTCACGTTCTGCTTCCATTTGCTGAACCATAAGTATTGTTTAAATGGAAGCAATTGTCCCTCATGATGCATCAGTAATGTCACCCTCATGTGACATCCCTAAAGGATGGCAGATGTTATCTAACCCAGGTGTCAGATCCTAATTAGTAGAGGTCAGATCAGCATCTGTCAACATTAGTACAAGCTTGTTGACAAAAAACAAAACTCATTTAGCTCTGTTAGTTCAGTGTGGAAGGGTCTTTTAATGAAAATATAAGATGATAAATAAAAATTGATTCACCAATCTGTCTTTCTGTTTGGTTTATGCATTTAGAAGTGAATGTGCAGATATGAATTTGCAGATATCGTTAATAATAGTTTTCTTTAAGTATATGTCTAAAAATCTTTATCAGTGGAATGATAACCACCAGAGGTAGTCTCAGGATGAGACTATTGATTTCTAGTCAAATAGTATAAGCCCCAGCATAATTTGATGGGTGGTATGTTAAAGTGTCAAGGAGATACTATGATTTTGAAATTTCAAAAATGGTTCAGAGGCACAGTGAATACAGATGGATTTAGTGACTTGTGAATGACAAAATCTTGAACATTTTTCCTGCCATGTGATTGTACCCCTTAATGTTAAAAGGTGTTTGTCACCCGAGATTCTTTAATTTCAGAGTTCATTGCAGATGCATGTACACTGAAATAGTAGAAGCTTAAAGTGTGAAAAACTAATTTTATGTGATAAATTCCTACTTTATTTTTCTGATATTTTCTTTAGAAAGTGTATTTGTCTGTGGAGGTAGAGGTAAAGGTAAAGGAAGAGGGAGAAGGGGAGGGAGAGGGAGCAGAGGTAGAGAGACGAGGGAAAGGGAAGAAAAAAGTTAGAAAAGGAGAAATAGAAGGAAAGTGAAGTGAGAGCATTGTAAAGTGTATTATGCATGATGGAGGGTGATAGGAAATTTTGAAGTTACCAGAGCCCACTGCTGAAGAAAAAAGTAGCAAATTGAGTTTTATTTGTCTGTGTCATGTGTCTGTTCAGTGTAATAAGGGTAAGCTTAATGTTTTAAAGTGTCTTTTTATGTTTTCCATCTTTCTCTGCAGTAATAAAACTGGAAAAGCATTAACAAATTTTTCAAATACGGTTAGATATGCAGTCTTATTTTTCATTAGAGATCTGGCTTTTAGGATTTGGCTTTCAGAGAAAGGCAGGGTCAATTGGTCAGAATTTGGCATGTCTTAAGACAAGCTTCTCCTTTTCAGTGCAAGGGGTTTTATGATGGTGACTTGTTAGAGCTACTCAGAAGGTGGCAAAAAAATTCCAGAAAGCTGCCTTTTTAAGAAATGTGCACTTCTCATAATTTCAGTTCACCCCTCTACTCTCTGTCCATCACCTTTTTTGGTGTAATGTTATTGTCATTAGTTATAAATAATATCAAAGATTATTTGTTAATTTTATATTAATAGTTCTTGTTTTCTTGATCATCACTACAACTGCCCTAGAATTTTCTAATGAGTTTTGGTACTGCCTTATTTAGTTGAGAGCTGCCCCCAGCTTTTTTGTTCTATTACTGATAGCAGTTGCGATATGAGAGGTACATAGTTCCCAGTGGCAACAAATGTAAACAGAAAGCAAATAGACCTGTCTGGGAACCTCAAAAATAACACACAGCTAACCAAAGAAACCACGACATTCATGAGGCAGCCTTCCTTTGATCATTTCACTAAGGTAATTGCTTTTATGGTTGGCAGGACAGGCTCTTTTAAAAAGCCAGGGAGAATTGCTCTTTTCCTAAGTGGCAGCATTGGTTTTGTGGCTACTTCATCATAATGACTAACATCACAAGGGCTTTAATTGTGTCATGTGGCAGTATGCTATTATGAGGGGAATCATTATGTTTCTTAACATCTATATAATATCTGCTCTACTTTATCTATTAGCTCTTCTATCAGGGAAGATGTTCAGTTATCAGTTATAAACTGTAATATTTTGTGGTAAATACCCTAGAAAATTAATCTCCTGTTTCTCCTTTTTAGCAAGAACAGTTTCAGACACAGGTGCCCTATAAGATCTGCACATCGTTGTACCTCTGCTGCATCATTTGCATAACGGAGCTTTCCTGTGAGGTTGATGTTTGCTCTGCAAGGCACTTCGGGGTAAGATTCTGATTGTGGAGAAACTACAGAAACTACAGAGAGATATTACTGCTTTATTTTAATGTCAGGGTGGATCTTGTGTGCGGTTTTTTGTGTTTTCATAGAGATCTAACCCAGGAATCAGCAACTTTCCTGCTCACTGCTGGACCTTACCCTTCACTCAGATTAATCCTGACTTGTTTCAGAAACATCAACAAAACTGAATGGGCACTCCCAGGGGCAATAAAACCTTGACTGGGTTATTGTTACCCACCTCTAGGTCTGGAGGATGTCTTATCTCAATATTTAGTTTCGAGGGATGATTTCACTGTTTTGTCACCTCTCACTTTCTGTGTAGCTGAAAGCCAGTCTTGGTCCTGCAGATGACCTCTGTTCAGGAAAGGAGCTGCTCCCCAGGAAGTTCTGGACATGTATCCCAAGGCATACATGTTGCTTACAATGCCAGAGCAGGTAATCAGGAGGGCCTCACAGAGAAAAGCCCCAAGAACAAAGGATCATAAGCACTTAGAACTGGAAATTAGTCTTGCTTCAAGATTACCAGAAGTTATAAATAGAGGGAGGAAAACTGACACCTTTAATTGCCTTATGAATGATGTCACCTCTGATGCTCAGATCTAGACCTAATAAGTTTGCTATTTTAACATAGCTTGGCATTTTAACTTTCCCTACAGCACTACAAAGGGAGTCTTCAGACAAAAGCAATTCTCAAAAATTATGGTGTAGGTACTTTTGTATTTCTTTTCTGGCTATATTATACTATGATGTTTGAACTGTCTTTCTGTGGTAAGGATGATATGTTATTGGATCTAGAGGCTTTCAAGTAACTTTCTATGATGGTGCCTTGCCCAAAAAAAGATGGGGACATTTGAAAAAGTTTCAGAAATTAGACATTCCAAAACATTTTCATTTTGACACATGTATTATCGGTCTATTTATATATATGCACTTGTATTTAGAGGCATATATTTAGATTTATGGTTTAAATGTTTGTGTTTCATACTATTGCAAGAAAATATTATGAAGATTCAATGCTACCTTTGTTCTGGCTTTATTATGCTTGAATTGGATGTGCATTTCCTCCTTTAACAACACTAAGCATAACTACCCATATGAATGTAAAATACAGAATGGTGTGTGGAGAATTTAAAAGGTGAACCATAAGTCCTAACTGAATGTCTAAAATACCTAATGTAGGCTGAACATTTCTATATATTTTAGTGGTAGAATTAATTACAATTTATCTGCTTGACATTTTCTCAGTTTTATTCATGCATTTTCACTTTGAGTAAGTTGCGTTAGTCTTCTTATAAATGTGCTGATTCTGAAATGCAGTGTTAGGAGAAGCTACCATCAAGGGCTTCCCCTTAATTACTTACTAACTACTTGACTTTTTAATTTATTTACTTAGTTACTTATTTTAGTTTAAAACTTCATAGCCTTTAAATGATGGGCTTTGTATTGCACTATCATCAAAAGTACCAAATCCCCCATCTGAGCAGTGGCTAAAATTATAGGCACAAGAGTCAAACTTCCTTTTCCAGTGGTTTGCAGTCTAGTTAAGACAGTGAATATATGTGTTTATTTTGCTATGACATTCACAAAAAATTGCTTGGCTATTAAGTGCTATGATTTTCAGCCCATATTTTTCAGTTGTTTCTTTCTTTTCATTTATCATAATATTTACTGATGTAATTATTTTTATAAAATGCTGTATATATAAGATAAATATGAGACTTTGGACATGTATTTTTCTATAAAAAAGTGTGTTAATTTTGCTGGCTGTACCAGTATGGCATTGATATATATCATACCTGCACACAAGGTAACTGTTATTTTTGTCTTTGCTGCTTCAGTTAAGCAAATGCAAAACCATTACATGTGCATCAATTTTGTTCCCCAATTAAATATCTTTAAAAATATTTTCCTCACAGCTTCATTCTGTCTACCAAGTGCTGATGCACTTTTTATGCATGTATAGGGCTGAGCATCTGTTTCTATGGGAAAGTACCATTAGAGCATAATAATCTCCAGTTAATTGCACAGCAAATATTTATATCTCACACATCAAATTAATGAAACAAGTTCTGTGAAGAACCACATCAGCTTGGCAAACAACATCTATCAAGCTATATAAGCCTCTAAAAGCATTCTTGGCAGAAATCCTGTATTCTGAAGAATTGTGTACCCCTGAGAATACTGTCATCATTTAATTACAAGATGCTAATGTTTTTGCAGGTTTGTTTATTGTTTTGTTTTTCACCTCGAAGAACTATAACAAAAAATTGGTTTTCTGTGTTTACTGATTTGCTGTGCCATGGCTACAACAGTATAACTGAAGAATGATAATTTTCTTCTAAACCCCCCATTTCATCTTAATATTCAATATTCCTAGAGCGCTTACTCCTCTTCATATATAAATGTTAAAGGAGCTTTGATAATCAGTTTTCGAATCCCCCCACTTTGATTACTATAATGACAGTCTCTTTCCTGTCTAAGAGCAATGTGGATATTTTTCATGTATCTGCAAAATGATAGTTTGACATCCCACACATATCTCTGTATTCCTTTCCCACCAGTGCTAATACTCCCTGTGCTGTGTTGTGTGAGAAGGCAATGACATCATGTGCAACTTCTTGCAGCAACAAAGGGCAATGATGCATAAAGTAAAAAAATCTTTTTAAGCAGAGGAAGGAGGAAGCCTAAATTGTTCTCTGACTAAATCAATTTTGATGCTCTAAAATTTATATAATTTTCTTAGCATTAATTTCTGAGAACCTCATACATATTTAGTTTTGCTTGCACAAGCTTTGCTTTTTATGCAATCTACTTTTGAAGCTGACCCAAAAGTATGTGCATGGAGTTTGTATGACATATAACAACTCATAGTCTGTCCACAGAGATTCAACTTAAATAACTAGGAATTAATTAACATTTTAACTAATAGAATTTAACGTCAATTAGCTGAACTGACTAGCCTTGTTTATTGAAACATGGAAGAAAACAATGACGTATTGTTGCTTTTCTATTTTTTTTATGCCTTTATCGAAGGGCTATTTGCTCGTTATTTATTATGTGAAGCACACATAGAACTCTGTCTATGAAGGTGGAAAATTTGTTCTAAGTTTTTCCTGGCTGTACATAAAAAGGTAACCGCTTTCACTAGGAGATATGGTCATTATAAATTAGGAGAGAAAACATTGGAAATGCAAAATTCTTTAAATCTTTAAGTAAAATCTGCATTCTGTCTGAAATGTGAATAAGAAATGTCTTCTGAAAATAGATGAGTTATAATTTCAAGTCTTCTAATGTGGAAGGCTTGGCTAACTTAGGGCTTCATATCTCTTGTCCATGGGTTCGATAGTTTATTTAGAAATGAGAACTAGCCACAAGACATTTCTAAATAAAATTTTTAAAATGTTATTTCTTATTGTTGTATCAAAGTTTCAGGAAGAAATATTCCTCATTTCATCCCAAAATATTTTATGTAATGAAAAATTCCATTACTAGAATGATTGCAAAAAGCATGTAAAACTAACACTTAAAAATAAAACCTTCCTATATTTTTATGTATATATATATGTATGTATGTATATACTTATTGTATATAATTATTTTTTTATTTAAATACTGTCACACTGTAAAGATGTAATGTGAAGCAATGAATTTTAAAGGTGCTAATTCCAGTGGGAATTATCCTTGAATATATTATCAGTCAGCAAATTGCCATATGTTTTGGTAATGATTAATTTTGGGGGCACACACCAAGCAGACTAAAACCAAATAGAATTTTCTATATCTCTAAAAAAGCCACCAAAAACCCAACAACAAAAACCACTCAGAAATATTGCAAGTCCATGTTATCTTTCCCAATTTTACATTGAAATAAGTGATAAAAATACACAATCCAAAATATAATACTGTGTAACATACGGAACAATCTGTACCTAAAATAGCCTTGCTGTGATATATGTATTACTACGGAATGTGATAAGGATTTGTGGTGTAAAATTTTCACCTGGTTTCCTTAGGGGATGCCTTGCTTTGTTTTTAGTAAGGATTAAAGTGACTATCCCTTATGGATAAGAGATATGGAGTTAAATCTTATGGAGTTAAATCTTAATATTACATAATTTAATATTCTGTAGGTAAGGAACAAAGATTTAGCATTTGCAGTTTAGTAAATATCAGTAAGTGCCAGGAGAGAATAGATATTATGCCTCAGTGAAGAAAAATATATTCTTGAAAACCCCCCACTTCTCTGTCTCTCTCCACTTCTGTGTATTACCTATGTTATGTGATGTTGCAGGAAAATTCATGAGAGATCATGTCTTGGTCTAAGTCAGGTTGGTGAAAACAAAAAATAAAGAGCAAACAAACAAACAAAGAAAACCCCAGCACATTAAATAAAAGCAATCTGTCAAGTCAATACAAAGTGAATCAGAATATCTGCATTCTGAGAAGTTTGCCACTGGCATAACACAAACCTGTAGACTGCTCATTAGTACCAATAGAGAACCACTGTTTGTCTTCTTTGTGTGTTTTAGAAACTATTGCGCTGTAATCTTGAAAGCAGAAAATTCTCAACTGGCTTAAACTGTGTCATACCAAATATTGCAATAGAACTATATATTTGCTAGAGTGTATGAATAAATAAAATGAGAGGCTGTAGAGGGAGAAAGAGAGAGGGAAAAGAGGAGGAGAGAGAGAAAAGAAAAAATGAGCAGTTTTCCAGTGAAGAGAGTGGAAAGAAAGCAGAGTGCTTTGGAGTAGCTTCAGTAAGAGCTCCCTCCAAACTTTTTCTCTTGGGCTGGTAGTCGTCCTAAACAGGACTAATGAGGGGTCTTTTTTAATTACTTGGATTGATCTTTCCTTACTTCTACTAGGTGGAAGAACAGAAAATCTGCCTGATAACATCAGTCCTTGCTGTCTTAGTGTACCAACAGAGATCTCATAAATAATTTTGTAAAGTCCATCCTCTTTTCATAATTTTAATTTGAAGTGGTCCTTCAGAGCTAAATCCTCCACTAACCAGACTCTAACATCATTGAAGAACAAGAACAATAAATACTTGCCAAATTTTTATTGAAAAACTAGATCCAAATTGACATAATTCTTAAATCCCCAGGCAATCCCATTTTAGTTCCTGAAAGACATTTTTTCCATGTTTTTCAGTTTGCCTTACAAAATACATCTCAATTTTAAGACTTCAATTCAGTAGGTATGTGAATATAGAAAATTTATCACTTCACTGTTTTGTCTCAGTCATTCTCAGTCACACAGTGTCTTAAATTCAAATGCAGATCTCCTGCAATTACAGTTTCCTCCTTATCTGTTTCATAAAAGAAAAACAACCATGAAGCATGCTTGTTGAACAGATTTCTATTTTTCAAGTGACACAAAGAAAAATACAGTTATTATTCTTATTTCTTAGACATGTACAGAACCTGAACTAAAACACTCTCCTACTGAGAGGCACAGGATATTTTATTTTCTGTTATTAGGTATGTACTGAATGCAAATTTTTCAGTTCACTTATAAAGAGTTTTACAGGGTATGGAAGAATACTTTTGTCAGAAAACTTTAAGAAAACTGACAGGTTTCTCCCTGACTTAGCCACTAGAAGTATTTCCTCTGCTTTCAACAAAAATAGCACTTAAGCCTTAATTCAGGTTTTACATGTATAAATTTGTGGTATTTAGGAAATGGTAAAGACCTTTTTGAAGTCAATTGAACAATATCCTTAACTTAATGAAATTTAATTCTTCTGAAGCTTTGTATTCTCTCTTTTTGCATATTGTTTTGTTGGTGGTTTTTTATTTGTTGTTTGTTTTTGATTTTTTTTTAAATTTTAAAATATTAGCAATTCAATTCTTCTGTGTGCTGGATGAGTAACTGCTGAGAATGAGCAGTTATATCTCATAGGCCTCCTTAGATCACAAACTGAAGTAAATTCAGCAAATGTGAGGTCTTTCTGCACTTTTCTATCATCACACATTTAAGCTTTCTTTTGTTATTTCCAAATGAAGTTAAAAGCTGTGTTCTGAATTTGATAGCTGGAATGCAAAATATAAGGAGTAAAAAAGAAAAGCATAGGATTAAAAGCAACAACAAAAAACACAAATAAAAACAAAACTATTTGAAGGTACAAAATATTTTAGGAAACATAAACTTTACTCCTAAGCTGGATACAATTTACAGATATAACAGGAAATAGTTCTTTGTCTTTTCTTAAAGTTATCAAAGTTCTACATTAATTTTTACCTATTAAGGAAAACTTGGATATGTAATTTTCTGTACTCTGTCCATTACCTCCATTTTGAGTAAGATATTATGCCTTGCGACTGAAACTATATGGTCAAGAATTTCTCTGTATTATGTTGTGTACTCTAATTTGTTTAGAAAATAAAAAATATTAAATTAATAATAATTCATGTAGTTTTTCTATTAATATTTCTTTTGTGTTCATTAAAATTCTCTCAACAATTACTTTATTCTCTGTGTGTGTGTTTGTGTTTATCTGATGAGATCATAGTGCTGAAAAGCAGAGGAGAAAACTAATAATGACTTAAAAGGAGATCTACCTCCCAAAGAAAGCTCTGGGGAGTGCTGGGACCTACACACAGAACTGAATTCTGAAAACACCATTATAAAACAAATGTGTTAATCAATTTGTTTCTTCACCAGTTGCAGTGAACTCATCTTGGGGCCAAGGATGATAAAGATACCCTGTGTTTTCACAGGGGGTTTGCAGGAAAAGCAGCTCTGAAAGGGCACATCAGATGATAAGCTTCACACCAGCTGTGTTATCTTTTGCTGCTACACCCACAGCTCTTCCTGTTCACATTCTCACACTTGCATCTAGGGAAACCAATAAATAACAATTATTTTCTACACATTCAGAATATTTATTTCCCCTTGCCTGCCAAAGAAAAGAATTTTCCCCAGGAACAAGCAAATCAGTTCACAAACAAACAGCATGTAAGCACTCTGAAATCCTGAAAGTCCACAGGAAACACTTATTTTGACAGAAGAAATGTGACCAGCAGAAAAATAGTTTGCAAAACAGCTCTGGCTCTTTCCCACTTATTTAAGTCAAACTAGAAACTTCTGGGTTTGCACTGTTGTGGATTTCTTTCTACCCCCTTTCCCAACCACAAAGAACTTAAGTATCTTCAGCATTACACTACAGGAAATATTTTGATAAAGAGCCTGTCTTATGTCCTGTTTTGGGAAAGGAGTTCAGGAAACAGGTGAGGGACAAGGAGCAAACAGAAATCTCAGAGATTTTTGTGCTGGGCAATACTGTCAATGAGAAAAGCCACTAAAGAATGTGATAACTTTAGACATGGTTGAAGATAAAGATTAAGGAATCTGGTTTTGTGTTCTCAGTATTTTCTCAAAGATTTATTTGCTTTTGGTGCAGCAGTCATCAGAGGCTGCACTATCCATGCACACTCCCTGGAGACATCCACATTGCCATTAGTGGGATGAAGGCATCCTTGACTGCACCTTTGACTACATGAGTTGAGTGCCAAACAGGTGGTTTGTTTGTCAGCTTTTTTCCACATAATACTCTGGAACCTTCATGCCAATAGCTGGTAAAAACCCGATGTGATAAATATTAGGTTTGAATTTTTTTTTCATCAGAAAATTCATAAACAGTGCTATGCATTTGGGAAAAAAAAATTCCAAGAAAATTCTATTTTAAAAGTATACTGAACAAATTATTTGTCAAATAATATGCTTGTGACTTATTTAACAATCCTCAAAAGGCAGTATTACAGAAGTATTCCAGAATCTGTACTTTCTTTAGATAACTGTACACTTTGCTAGGAAATTTAATTTATTAATTTAATTTAAATTAATTTAATTTTAAAATTTTGTTTAATTTCATTTTATTTAATTTGATTTCTAAAAAAACAGCTTTGTACTTGTCTGTTTTTGCTAGGTGATAAACATTGTATCTGGTGGTGGGATCACAGATTTTGCACAGTACTCTCCATTAACTACATGTAAGAACTGATTCTTAACTCTCATTCATTTCAGTATTTTCTCCATTGGTACATTTTATCAAGATTTTTTTGGTCACAATTTCTAGCATGTGGTCATCAGGCATATCATATTAAAATTGACATTCATTTTCTTGTTCAAATAAAGAATAAAATACTTATCTCTACTCCTAAAATTTAAATGCACATCACACACAGAGCCAACACCATTTCATCAAAATACAAAATGCAACTTCCATTTAAATAGAAGTTCTCTAAGAGGAATTGTAACTTGAAAAAGAAAGTAAGAGAGGATATTTTTGCTATGTTGTTGCTTGTATGATACCGTATTTAAATATTGATTTGACATTTGACCAGTGGAGTACATTGCATGAAATAAATAGTTGATTTCTCTCTACACAGTAAAGGGGGGAATAACTGTTCTAGAAAGCAGCACACTGAAAGTGATATGTTTAGAACCATCTGGCCAATATGGAAACTTATGATTCCGCACAGGAAGTCATAGCTCTTTGTGATTACCCTTCTCAGAGTTGTTCCTCCATCCACAGAGAGAATTGTTTCCTGAGGAAAATTATCCAGAAGCATTTCTGGAAAATGGAGTAGAACTGGACTTCATTTTCCCACCAAGTCTCAGAGCACTTCCCAGTCTCAGACCATGATCTCCTTCAGGTCTTTTAGGATGAAGACTGCACTGAATATTCAGAAGCCGCCATTAATCTGTCTTTCCTGCTTTTGAAATCATTAGATAGCTAGCAGGGCATGCAAAGAAAGCTATGCCAATATGCTCTCCTATTGGGGAAAGCATTTGTTGAACAAACAGGTTTGGGACCTGTTTTTCAGTGTGGAGACAGCAAGTGCATAGACAGCCATTTGGTTTAGCCAGCTGTCCAACCACAACCACAATTTCCTGCTCTTCTTTGTGTTGTGAAAGCTGCCTTCAACAGAACATCTCTTTTTAGAGTCTAGGAGCACAGAAGTACTAAGTATTAAACACTTGTATGTGGGGTCTAGGGACTGCTCACCATTTCTTTCCTTCGTGTATTACTTCAACAACAAATGACCATGGATGGAAGAAGTACCTCTCAGTCAGAGACAAAAAAAAATAAACAGGTTTTGAAGTTTAGAATTTACTGATGATACTGCTGATGAAACAGAAACACAGCAGCACCTAATTTACTTCTACTTGGCCTTTTTAGTCATCATCAAATATCCTGAGTTGGAAGGAACTGAATTCCAGCTCCTGGCCCTGCACAAGACAAGCCCAAGAACCATGCCAGGTGCCTGAAAGTAATACAGAAGTAAAAAGCTAATATTATTATTCTACATATCTGTATTTTACAGACCGACTTATGCAAAATTACTTTCCCAGAATACACCATACCCAAGAAATAAGGTGGATGAAATTGCTTTTATTTCATTCTTATTCTGTTACTTCTTATAGTACAGATGACAGAAATTTTAAAGCTTCTGTGTCCCTGAGGGCACCAGTGGCCCTCCAAGGCTCTTCCTGACCTGCCCAAGCTGGGCACAGCTCCCCACAGCCCTGCCCTGCCCAGCCATGGCCCCACTGAGCTGGGCACCGCTCCCTGGCTGCCCTGCTCTTGGCTGGGAGAAAAAGATGGCCCTGGCTGTCAGGATATGCCATCTCCCACCATGAGCAGAGCCAAGGTGTCCCGACAAAAGCTTAAAGCATTTTGGGAACTGAATTTCTCCTGACAAGTCTTCTATCACTTTATTCTCTAAAACAGACCATGTTCTTTAAAGACTCATTGCACAGAGAGAAGTCTAAGGACATTTTCACATTGCTTTTCACCATACCAGCATCTACAGAGAGGCAAGTATTGTCTAGATGTATACAGCATCTCAGTGATCAATTCCAGTCCTTTTGTATAATTTCAAAGGGAATTAATATGTTTCTTTCCATTTTACTGAATTCTTCATACCTGTAGGGCACAGCAGTAAGATTCTGCCAGATGATGATTCACTAATTATTCTGCTTTGGAGACTCTGTTTAGCAATGGATAATGATGTTCTAGGCAGAAAATCCATGAAGTAATCTATTCTGTTAAGTTAATATGTTAAATATATCACAACTGTTGCTGTGAGTGTCATTTTTGAAAAATTATTTCCTACAAGAGCTGTGATGGTTAAAAATTATGCTGGAAGGGTGGCACAGAGGTCCTGGTACACTGAAGGACCACTGCCGGAGCATTGCTCTGCTTTTCCATTTGTCCAGCCCTGCCAGGGGTGGATTTAGAAATATTTATGCTCAAGGCACAAAAGAAACACAGAAAATGAAAGACAAAGAATGTGTTGAGTATTGACAGGGGGAAAGTGAGGTTGGTTTTTGTTTTTCCACTGAATCTGTAGACTGCAAATTGGGTAAATCTGAGGTAAAGTGAGGGAAAAATCTGATAAACGGGTGTAGTCTTCTTCCAGCAGATCAATTTCTTTCAATTTCACTTTCCTTTCCATCAGAGATATAAAAGCTAAAAAGCGTTACCGTGAAACACAAATCCAAGATTAAAGAGAGTCATTTAGGAGAGTCATTCCAGAGAAAGGGGAACAATGGGAGTGAAGAGGCACTGGGATAGACATCTGCCTTTGGATTGGTAATTTGACTTAAAGTAGAAAAACTCATTGCTTACCTCCTGTGAAAACAAGTGAGGAGATTTTTCTTTCCAGAGAAAAGATGAATAGCATTCTGATAATAATGAATATTTAATTAGTTAATTAGTAGAAAACACCAAAGACAAGAACTTTATGGCTAATCTTATCTAGCAGTCTTGAGGCAATTTAGTTGTTAATACAGCAATAGTTTTTGTTTCTATTGTGATCTTAATGAACCTGAATACTTATTACAATACTGCAATTGTTTTCAAATTTAAGGTTTCATTCTGTTCAGAAGATAAAACATGCTTATAAAATTGAGAAATATAAATATTAATAGTGCTATAATCTTAGATTAGAAATTCATCCAAGTTCTTGAAGCTGTATTTAATAGTTAGCAACTGTACACGGTTACTCCTGAAAATTATTGAAGCATTACTTTAGTTTCTTTAGTTTATTTAAAAATAACATTTAGTATTTAATAAAATTTTAAAAATAAATAAATCTGGCTTTATACACTTCTCAGTAGAAGATAAAAGCAAGGAAATGTGCTGTCTTTCAGAAGTGACCAGCAAGTCTTTGTCCTCTTTATCCTCTGCAGAGCAGAAAATAGAGAGCAAAAAGCCTTTTTTGTGCTGAATCAGGAGAGTATGTCTAACTAAAGTTTGTATGCATACTTCCATGCTCTTGCCTATCTTGGCTTCACCCAAAGGTGCTAGATGACTTGGATTTGCTAGTTAAGTCAGGATCTAATGAAAGATGGGGGGGGGTTGCCAATAACAAATTTTAGTTTTTAATACCTATATACTGCAATAACTGCAGTTCAACTCTTGTTAAAAACCATGCCCTTCCCCGCCCCTTATTGAAAAAAGAATACAGAGTAATTCCTCAGGCATTAAAAAAGTCCCAGACCTGAAATAAGCCTCCTTAATTATAAGATAGAAATTAAAATAAAAGTGGTATATGTAATAGTTTCCAGCTATTAATTGTCTGCCATCAGAGTACTCTGCTAATCTGATTTGCATAGATGCTTACAGAATGTATTCACACAGTCATCACCATTGATACCTCCTACCTGCTAGAATAAGAACTTAAAAATCACTCTGAAAAGTTAATGGCCATGCTCAGTTTTTGCCATTTTAGCATATACATTTACCATTTGCATAATATCTGACTATGACTTATGTTTTGAATGTAGTCACTGAAAGTTTTCAAAATGTATTCCACATAACTGTATCCATTTATTAATTTTCTTATAATTTGCTGCCTACAACCCATCAGTCCTTCCCAGTGCCATATATTATTTCTACAGAATCCATCTTCATATTAAGATTTTTACACAAAAGCATGTTCAACAGTCCTCTCATTTGATATATACAGCTGTGTGAAAAATTCTGGGTATCTATTTAGTAAAAAGAATACAGTTTCTGTGTGTAATTTGCAAATTACCATAATTCATAATTTCTCACATTGTCATCTTTACAATATTTTGGTTTACTGAGGCTCTTTTACATTCACTGTTCTGCTTCTTGTCTGCATAAATTGTGTTTGTAAACATAGAGTCCTAAATGATTATGACTACTCTGTGCTGGCCTATTGAAACGTAGCTTAAGCATGAGCACATGCCCAAACATAGGACTCAATTCCATTTTATACACACACAAAAAATATACTGGTGATATATAATTAAAAACAACCTTTGCTCTTTGGTTTTAACTATTTGCAGAAATATTTTAACATAAAACTTAAGAAGTCTTGAGCTTCCACTAGATTCCAGCAGACTAGGTTACCCAGAGCCTCATCCAGCTTTGTCTTGGATATGTCCAGGGATGAGGAGTCCACACCCTCTGTGGATAAGCTGTTCCAGTGCCTCACCACCCTCACAGTAAAGAATTAATTCCTAATATCTAATCAAAACCTTCCCTCCCTCAGCTTAAGGCTATTCTCCCTTGTCTTTTTATTGTATGTGGGACCCCAGTCCATCCTGTTCATTCAGATGTTTGTTGATCTTTAGCAGTGAAGAAAAAAATGCAGATAAAACAAAATGAAGTAAAATGAGCTTTGTGCTGTCTGTATTATCTTTTGGTGCTCATTACAATGTGGTCTTTTTTTTTTCTTAAATTTTCTATCATGGCATTTGTAAATCTCTTACCATAAAATATACCTTTAAGACCAGCACTATAAAACCTGAGGATCTTAAAACGGGTGCTCCACAATCACAATGCAAGAAAAATGTAAATATTAGTTTTAAGGACTACATCCATCTGATCATTAAATGTGCATCTTGAACAAGATTTGGAACTGCATGTTGCTGAATATTGGGTGTTGACTAAGGCCATATGTGAATGAAATTAACCACTTTGGGATGACCATGGTTTTGAGGTGAGAGATTCCAAGCCTTTCTTTCTTAAACATACCACAGAATTAATATACATACCCTTGCTTCCTGGAGGAATTGTATCAGTGTAACAGAGAGGATGTTAGTTAAGAACAGATGGTGTTACAATGCAAGGAAGAGAAAGAGTGTGAGCAGAGCTTCTGCAGGTCTCAGCATAACCACGGCTGCCTGATTTCTCATGTAGAGACTCATGCAGATTTGTCAGGTGTTTTTCTTGGTTTTCTTTTGTCCTCACCTGTCACATTTGTCTCTCTTTCTGAACTGATTTGTCATGTGTTGTTCTTGAGCTTACACAGTTTTAGCTGAGTATTAGTTCACTTTTTGAAGGAGTGGTGGGAAATCCATTATAGCTATGTTTGGGGTTTTTTATGTTTGGTTTGTCATAGTCATATGAGTTTATTTATAGTTATATGGTTGGTTTGTTCACTTTCTTTTACCTGTGTATTATTTTGTGGTGCATACCTCTTGCCTTACTCTGTGGGTTCTTACATGGTTTTCCTTGGTGTGAACAAAGGGGGTTATTCAAAGCCTTATTCCCACACAAGCTACAGTTTGGGGGCAGATGGGCTGTCTCTTGGAAGAAGAATGGCATAGAAAAATAAGAATCAGTCATGCCAGGGTGCAAAAAATATGAAGAAAACTACTGGCCTATTCTTATAGAAGTTTTCTGTTAGGTTTAGTAGAAACTTCTTTTGGCAGACGTCCACCCCTTGTTCTCTCAGATTGCTTTCTGAGAGTGGGAGCAAACGTACTGAGTTAAAATGGAAGGGAACAGATGATGGGAAAAGTGTATGATAACCAATGTCTTTTTTCTTGGAAGTTTTGGGGTTTGGAGAAAAGAAAAAATCTGTCCTTCCCATCCCATCCTCAGTTCTTAATTAGGAAAAGGATTGATAAAAAAAAAAACTGAAAAAGATATTTTTTTACTTAATTTCCATCCTCCTCACCTGTATACATTATAAGAAAATAGCATTTCCAAGAGGAATGACAGAGGACATTGCAATAAACAGAAATAATGTCGTTTTGTGCTGTGTGAGTAGCAAGCTTATGTACTGCTGTCTGTGAAATTTGTTTTGGATAGCTAATGGCTGGAATAAACAATTTTCTAGGCATGGAGGAATAAACCTTGTTTATGGGGCAGAGTTGATTCTGCAGCTGATGGAGTGGTTGTAAGCTGGAGTTCTGTGTGCATCTTGAACCAGGCTGTGTTGCTTTCATTGCCCAATGGATCAAAACAATACAGGAAGGCATGGTTCTGACTCCAAACCAGGTGAAATTAATAATTTTTATTTGTACGAAGATTATGCAAAATGCCAGTGTTAGGCTACTCCTAGGAGTCTTCAAGTACTCAGCCAACTGGATGAGCAGTTTATTTTGATGCTGTGAAAGTTCAGGGCCCAGCCAAAGTTGTTTGTGACTCTTGGTTGTGCAGAAACTACAGCATTTATGATGGTTGTGATGGTTACATTGTGCTAGTCTCACTGAAGATTTCATACACTATTCACAGATCATGTCTCTTGGGATAAGGAGGTCGCAGCCCACCCATGTTTAAAGACCTTTGAACTGTGGAAAGCATAGTCATTGAGAGTTCATCTGCAGTGAGGGTTTATAGCATCTATAAATCTGCAGAATAAAGCACCCCTAAGAGGGTATTAGCTTTTATGATCACTTGATACATTTTTCACCTTACTTGGCAACACTGGTTTTATGAGAAGCAGACAGATTGTAAGCATGGCATGTGCTAGAAAGAGCCTTAGGCACAAAGGATTATCAGAAACATTCTAAGTGTGCTTAACATGTATTGTCCCAGAATTGGCAATTAACATGCTATAAACATACTCATTAATTGGTGGTTCTCTCCCTTGTACCAAGTTTCTCACTACAGGCAGAATCTCCTCTCTTTGTTCCAATATTATGCAATTAGTCTGTTTTTACTGAGGATGAGCTTTGTGCTTTGTTCATATTCTTCTTGCAACTGTAGATATATTCTTCATTTTCTTGAGAGATTCCTCTGTCAAATCTGCTACTTACAGTGTTTATTTAATTAAATGACATATGTTGATTTGCAACGTGGGACAGTGGATGCAATTGAAAAAAAATAAGACTAAGCCAAAACTGTAAACCCAACTGTTTATGTCCATATTGTTCAAGGTTGTATTTTCTTGCTGTTGTTGTTCTTATGTATAAAGACATTCAGAAGTATAATGCTGAAAATTGTAAGCTGACCCTCCTGGACAAACTCTTGTGGTTTAAGGGCACAAACACTCACAGCCTGACCAGCATCACAAAACAATCTCCCTGATGCCACTCTAGTAGCAGTCATCACTCTGCTGGGCTTGGCTATTGCTGAACTTCTACAATTGCTTTGTCTAGTTTCATTACCAACAACTTGACTGCCAAAGTCAATGCAACATGCAATGATTTTTAGTCACTTAGTCAAAACTGTCTACATTGTTGTGACTGTGCTCAGAGGTGGAGTTCCTAAAAGTAAAATGCCATGTAGGGAGAGCACTATAACAACTTGCAAGGTCAACTGCAGGGTGCTAAAATTATTTTATGTGCTTGCAATCCACTTTTCATACACTTATACCTAATTTTCCATAGTAATGGGAAAATGTGGTGTGGATACTTTTATTCTTATAGCCTCTTTAAATAGAAAAAGTATATTTCAGATCATATTCCTGAACAGAGGGAACAAAAAGAGTACAAGAACTGTGAGCAATCCCAGCAGAACAGCTCAGAGACTGTGACTGCTGTGGCTGAATTGACTGATAGACACTGATTGATGTGTGTATCGCAATCTCAGCTGAGTTCTCCTGGTTGTTTTTTTCTTCCTCATTGTCACTAATGTGCACTTTCAATCCCAAACCAACTAAGCACAGTGGAATGTTAAACAGAATATAATCTATGTATTGCAATCCAAAGTATCAAGTACAGATAAGTTGACTTGTAACACATTTTCTAAAATGAAAAATTTACTAAAAACTTGTATCAAAAAGCACACTTCTGCTACACTGGTTGTAGAAGGTGTGTTTTCAGTTCATAAAGAATCTAAGTTACTCATAAAAATTATCCTTTATTTTTGTCAAGAAATCTCTTATACATTCATTTTAATATTGTTCCTCTTAAAATTTGTTTCAGAATATACTGAGAAGTCTATTATGAATGTGAAGTAAGAAAATGTACCTGGCCAAGGCTTATTCTTAGCATAGGATATCTATAAATACTTATTTGAGTTAAGCAGTCATCTTCCCTGCCTCTTTTGTAAATATATCAAGATTTTATCCTAATTAAGACACAGCAATATTTCATTTCTCACAAACTCCTTTTAAGTTGTAGTGCATTGGCTTTTTGTCTTCTGTTGTATTGCCTTATATTGCTAACATCGTGTTATCTTAAATTTTAGTCTATTTTCTGTCAGATAGAAATGAGCATATGTTTCATTGTGTGTGTTGCCAGTCCTCTCATATGGGTATATCTGTAACAAATTTGTCAGTTTTAATCACACTGGAAAATTTTTATGCACACATTGCACTGCAACAATAACAAATGCAAAAATTGAAGAGAACCAATATTTCATGCAAAATCATGTGCAAAACAACCCTTTCTGAATCAGTTTTCATCTGTGCACAGTTTGCAGTACTTTCTGTATTTATGCTTTATGCACAATGATTGTTTTTATCATAAGATCATAAAAACTTCCCTGGGAGTAATGACAGTATCTTTGCGCTGGCAAGAAATAAAGATAAGCAGAAGTTTCAGGGTCAGGGAGGGGCTCCTGGAACACAAAATAATTACACAGAAAAAATTACAGTAATTATTTTTCTGTTTCATACAAGTTTACAATCCAATGCTCTGTGACAGGGAAGTGTGTGGAATTCTATAATAAGGAGACTCTCTGGAAAAATTAATTGGTGCTCATTACCTGTACTTAGGGAACTGAACCCTGGCCTCTGTCTCCTATTTATCTGCCAGTTGTATCTTTCCCTTACTCATCCTTAAAGGAAGTATTAGCAGGTCATTCTTGTTTCTCTAGAACCCCTTCTACTAACACTCATCCATTCATAAGTGTGCTGGCAGGTAATTCAAACCCATGTCAACCAATCTGCACAATCACTTTCCAGCTCCCTGCCTCTACCTCAAGTTTGGTTTGCTTTTTTTTCCTAGTGCACTGATTTTGAGTACTAGGAACAGCAAGTAGGCTATTTTCACAACTGTGTTTAAAGACCCCAAATCCTTACAGTGCATTTTTTTCCTGCAGTCTTAAGTCTACTCAGAGTTGGTTTTCCTAAGGAATGGTTATCAATTCTCATAAACTAAACAAGCTGTGAGATAGCTTCCAACCTATGGAAGTGGAAAGAGTGTGGAAAATATTCATATTTCACACACTATGGCTTTGTAGACCATTGCTTTGACTGAAAGGCATAGATTCAGTTAATGAGATGCACCAAATAACAAAAAATTCTGGTAAATTTACCCCTTCTATTGAGAGCTTTTCTTTAGGAAAAAATGTCATACTTTCTTGATATGCAGAAATGCTTTGGGTTGGGAATCCATTGAAGTACATATTTACATATTGTCATTGCCAAATGCACACAGATTGCCAGAGACACTTAAGGATGCTATGTCATCATCAGATGATAACCTGATTACCTCATTAAGATAGAGTATCTGAAATGTTAGACTAGAATATTTTCACTTTTTAAACCATATGCTATGCAGCTTGCAGTTAAATATGCTGCAAAGCAGAAAAGACAAGCTAATGTAGACAGACAGTAATAGCTTGTCTTGGGTTTATAGTTGAATTGGAAAGCATTGTTTCTCACAGGAACCAGGGAACAGCATGACTCCCTGAACCACTGGGCACAAATGAGCATGCTTGTAAAAGAATTGTGTTTCAAAACAATACAGTATATAACAGAATATATGCCTTCAAATGGAGAGGAACTTCATCTCTTACAGTGGAAGGGGATTAATTTAATTTACGTGTCTACAAATGTATTCTTTCATCTGTGCATCAGAAGGTAAGTTCTGTCTTAGTAAAGGATTTGTAATTCTGTATCTCTACAAAATAAAAATTGGAAAGATAAATAAATTCTACTGTATAAATAATAATCTTTTTGTTAAGGCCAGCAATACCTGATCTCTTACAGTGTGCCAGAAAATTACTTTTTTTACAGTATACTATGCTTAAACCCACCTGGGCTTCTTTCCAGAAGTGCCAGCAGTATTGGAATTGCACTAGAGTGAACAGCTTGAAACTGAACTTAGGTTTGAACTTCAGCATACAGAAATTGCTTTTAAAAAAAAGGAGATAACTATAGGTTACTACAGGGAAGAGCAAAACAAAACTTTGTATTAGTTTCTTTTCCTTGTGTTACTGCTTTTCAACTTCAACAAAGGTCACGTTTAATTTTCTTTCCTTTGAAAAATGTGACTTTGGACTTTTCCAAAGTTACAACTTCTTCACAGCAATACAAGTAAGAGAACAAACCCTAGACCTGAGTTTTAGTCAGTGGTAGAAAATTGAGTGCAAAATGGCATGTGTTGCATATAACCCATCTGCAGTGTTTGGGTTAAAACCAACTCACTGCAGCTAAAAAAACATCAACATCCAAATGCAATATCATGAGTGCAGTATCTGACTGTCTATCTTCAGAATACCTTGGTGTTTGCTTTGGTGATCAGGTACTTAAAGAACAATTCAACTTCAAGATGATTTATTATTCTTCAGATATTATAAATGGTTTGTCTTTAATGTATGGACTTATTCCTGTAAGTCCTTGGTCAAGATTTATTGCAATGATAAAATTTTCAGATCTCAGAATAATTTTTAACTGAATGCATTCAGAATGAGGGTAGCCACATATTATCTTGAGTGATATATATATTAACTGTAGAAAGCACCCTATGTAAAATAATTCTATTTGAATTCCATTTTCACTTATTTCCTTTGATTTATACAAGTATAAATGAGAACATAATTAAACTGTGAGGATGACCATGTCCTCTGCTTCAGTGAAATCAGGTCTGAAATCAGGTCAATCCTATCAAAGTTACACTCTTTGATGTGTTGCATAATTCCACTTCCTCAGCACTTCTGTGCTCCAAAACAATGCCTGCAGACTTCCCTGTCATGGGGCAGGTATCTCATGGGCTTTGTGGAAGAAAAGGATGAAATGAAAAATTTAATTATTCTAGTGAGCATAGATAGTATCATGAAGCTGGTGCCTCTGAACACATAACAATGGCCAAAAAAATCCACTTCAGAAGTAGATTCATCTTCATGTGCAAACTAATTCAGTATCTCTGAAAGCAGACACATACAACCTGCCACGATGACCTAAGAAATCTGTCAAAGTATCATGGAGAAAATGATCAGGGCAATATATTACTCCTTTTTTTTTTCTTTAGCAGAGGCAAAGGAAAAATCTTGCCACCCCAGAGTATTTCTTACAAAGTAGCTAAGGAAAAATTGTAAGAATCACATTTATATATTCTAGCACTCAGATTTCTTCCTCTTGGTTCAAGTGAAAGCTTCATTGAAAGTTTCTGCCCAAGGCTGGCTGGAGGGCATAAGCGTTTAAGCTCAAGCACACTTGTTTCAAAATTACTGCAGGGAGAGGAGATCACTTCTGAGCTCCGAATGATACCAAGCTCTCTCACACAGGCTTGTATCTCAAGGACATTGGCTTCCATTTAAACACTCACACGGAATGATCTTGAACAAAAGATTTGTTTTTCTCTTTTCTGCTTTGTGAATGCCAGTGGCATTCTTCTGGCTGAGGAAAAAAAATCAGAGTGATTTTACAACTGCAAGAGTATTTGAGTCAAAACTATCACATTGGCACGTCATTTCAAAACAAAGGAGAGTTTTTAACACATTAGTTAAATGGCTTTTTAAATTTTCTAGTTGTTAATGTTGTCTGTCAAAAGTAATGGACAAATAACCTTGATTTCAATTTGATTTGCTTTAGTTCTTACATCACTTGGGGTCATAAAATAGTTGTTTTGTCTATGTTCATTCATGACAATGAAATTGGACATTTTATTGAGGAGATTAGAATTTGGCAGGAAACTGAAGCCTAGTATCAATTTTTTGTAATATAAATAGTATTATAAATGATCAGTGCTGTATTTTTTCCCAAGTCATCCTTAGCCCTTGTTTGTCTTATATTAATGCTTTTTTTGTTTTTTCTCTCATTATGCCACAGCTGCAAAGATATTGTACCTTTTTAAGCTGTGTTTAGCTTCCCTAACAGACCCATGCAGATGCCAAGAACATTAGGCATAATGACTGCATCTGTTAATGTTTTTTGTGTACAGAAAAAAGTAGATATCTATCAATTACCGTATTTTTTCTGGGTAATGCTAAATTGCAATATTCAATGCTTCATATGCCTTGCTACTATGTAGTGAATATTTGCTCTATAAGCAAATTAAAATTTAAAATTTAATTTTTTTAAATTTAAAATTAATTTAAACTTAAATTTGAAAAAAAAATGAAAAAGGAATAGGGAGACACCAGAAGTAAAGCAAAGCTTCTCAACCACTACTATGTCATATAAATTTAATTAAAGATCTGTATACAATAGAATGGAGCTGCTTTTTTTTCAGTGTTAAAGATGATTGCTTTTTGTCATTGACAACAATGGAATAAAGATGTTACCTGAACTGGAGAAATTACTTTTGGCTAAAGGTAATTTTTAAATTTACATACTCACTCTTAAAAAAATCTTTTTCTATTTGAAGAGGAAATAAATTACATCATTAAGAAGAAATTTTAGTTCTGTGCTAACTTAGGTACTCAATATTTTAATTTGACTTTCTAAATATGTGAAAAAATTGGATAGTGAATATCTACACTTTCATAAATTTTATGTAAGAGAGATATTATAGAACCATAGAATAGTTACAGTAGATACTATAGAACCAAAGAACTTGGGTTGGAAAGGACCTTAAAGATCATCTAGTTCTAACCTGCCTGCCATGGACAGGGACACCTTCCACTAAACCAGGTTGCTCAAAGCCCCATCCAACCTGGTCTTGAATATTTAATGTATAAATATCCAAGTTTAGAAATGCACAAGTAACACATTTTAGATATTACTTTTATTGAAAAAAAATTATTATTTAAAGGGAAATATTTCACACATAAAGGACAGCAGGGTTTTTAGTGGTGTAATAGTCTAATTATCATCAGAATCTGTATACTAAATTCCTTTTCTTGAAAATTCCCAAAAAACATAGTGCCATTAAGTGTAAGTTTACTTTGATTGTATAACCTGTATCTTTGCATAGAGCTTTCATAGTATTAGTGATATTCTGCTGGCATAGTCTAATATTAGTTATGTTCCACATCAGAGACTGACAAATTGTTTCTAAAATCTTATTTTGCTTAAAATGAATATATAATTTAATGCTCGTGATAATTTTTAGGGTGCAGTATTGATAAAATCATCTGTCTTCATCTGAACAGCTCTTCTTACTCTGCATTCTGTGTAAAAATTTATGTATCTCTGTAAGGACTACAATACTCTACTACTTTTGGTAATCATTAACAAATTTTTTTCTTGGATACTTTCTAGACTGTTACTTTGAAGGTTTTTTACACGTGTGCATTTTTTTTTTTCCAGCATGAGACACCTTTCCTTCCATGGCTACAAAGCTTGGATGCAGTGAGGGAGGGAAAGCATACTCAGATGAATCCCAAACTTCCAGATGAAAAGGAGCCTTGGCAGGCAGAGAGTGCTTCATACTATTCCATTGCCAGGCAAACAGCTTAGAAAAGCAGGAAACTTAAATGGTCTTAGAATTGTCTAAAATATTAATAATAATATATTTTGTAATTAATTAATCATTGCAGGAGATAGAGTTGTTGTCGTAGCTGAATGTTTAAATGACAGAGAAGTAGTTGCTTACTGAATCATACTGAAGATATAATAATCATTTAGGAAACACGTTTTTATTTAGCTGAGTATTAAAGAGAATCATTGCTCAATTTCAAGGAATATGTTTTTATTAAAACAAAACCAAAAAAGGAAATGACATATATTTTTCCCTGTAAATAATGAACAATAGGGGATGGGGGGAAAAACGGGGGAAATGAGCAGTCTTTTGTATATTCATAAGGCAGTTATTAATTAATTACATGTTCTGTTATAATTTTTATTGATAGCAATAAGTCACAAATAATGATGGTTGCATTCTTTCAAAATGTTGATTTAGGTCAGAGTTAGGGATGTATGGATTCCTTTTTAAACCACAGAACATTTTCACTTTTATTCAGAATTGATTACTGTAATTTTGAGAATTCCTATAATAGCACAGAATTCCTATATAATTTAGCCCACACAGATAATTTAAATGCATTTAACTATTTTATATCAATACCCTAAATGTATAGGAAAGAACCTGATTCAAAGTTGGGGGATATAATAATTTTCAAATTCTGCAGTCAATTGAAAAGACATAATGCCTTATCTAGATACATAATTAATTCTATACTCTCCATATTTCCACCAGACTTGTCAAATGTAAAGCAGAAAATTCTAAAGTACTGATGGTCTTTGAAGAATTTGACTGAGATTATAGCCGAATCCAAAGGGTTCCAATACCTAAAAGTATCCAGGTTCACTTGTTTCAACCAGGTAAGCATATGAAATGAGAACATGCTGCAAAAAGTTATTTCATTTCATGATTCCTACTGCTGCAAAGTGCAATATGCAGGGCCCAATATGGCAACATAAGCTAAATAGGTACTGTCTACAAACCTTGAATTTGGGAAATGTAAAGAAATTTAAAGCAAGAATAAATATCAAAAAATCTTAATAAACAGTTAATTACACTCTGGAAAAAGAAGTAGTCAGAAAAAGGTCACATGGTTTATATAAATCTTCATAAAGCTTTAGAGTCTTCTAGAGATCAGGAAATACAGCTACCCAATAGGAACTCAATGAGGTATGATTTATTTCTTGAAATTCTTCTATTCTGTTTCACTCTTTCTTGCACCCCTCAAAGCTAGCAGTCAATTTTCTCTTGGTTTTGCACAAGGAGCTTACATGAAAATGCTTCCTGGTGGAAAATCTCACTGCAGCCTTCATAAAAATAGGGAAAACAAACTCTAATAAAGAAAGGGTGTTCTAAGAATTTCCCTGGATTTATTTTTTACTGTGCTTTCTTAGAAACTTATGGGAAATAGCCCAGGTAATGCAGAAAGAGGTAAAGAGACATTTATAAAGAACATGCCAAAGAACTGGGTAAGAAATTGGCCAAATTATCAAAATATGTTGAAAAAAAAATCTAGTTTTTATAATCCCCTGCCAGACTGCCAAAGATCAGACAGTCTTGTGTCTAATTATTCTAAAATAAATTAATAAACGTTCATTCTATGTCCTTGGTAGAAGATTAAGGAACATCATCGTTTTGAACAATTATTTCTGTTTGTCAATGAACTTTTCCCAAAGCAAATGATAAGTGTAGCACTCAGCTGCAGAATTTTTTTACAAATATTTTCACTTTCCCTGTGAAAGCCTGAATACTTTTCTAAAGCTTGAAGCTTGATTTTGCATTCTCAATAGTATGACTATTGCTAATGTCTCTTACTCACCCCAGGGAGTGGTTATGAATGAAATTAGACCCACCTAAGTCTTCTAAACAGGTGGTCAGGGTAGGAATACCATTAGTGGTTGCACATTTATTGGTGAGCTGCATGAGATATGTTGTGTTAAATCTCCTGGTCTGATAGTTATACTGCTATGGATCACTGAGCACTAGAAATTTATTCTTCAGGGGGTTAAATTACAGTATCAGCTTTTCTGGTAGATACAACAACCCCAAAGGAGATGAAATGGCTGCAATGTTTGTGAAATTGTTACAAATATAGCTACAATATTTTTCCATAGCAGTGAATATAAAAGTGAGAAACAAATTTAGTCCCAAAATATTAGCTGCTGCAAATGGGCTGAATATCATGATCCAATTCTAGTTAGTAATATGAAGTTTTGATCTTCTCTTGTTAGAAAAGATGAGAAAAACACTCAGTGGTGTGTATGTAAAAACAATTTATTGTACATTACTTGAGAAAGAAGAAATCAGTTGTTTTTCCAATATATGGGATTATGATGTAGCTGGATTGACATGAAATCAAATGCTAATGACCTGATATAAGCTAGTTCTAATATTCTATTTGCTGATACTGCAGTTAATGTTGTGGACCCCTCTGGCAGTAACACCCAAAGCAATGGCCTTTCCATCCATCTCCAGTAGAGCTATTTGTTCAATAATATTAATCTGCTTGTTTTATGCCCTTGACATCTGAATCTCCAGTGGATAGTCGTGATTTAAGATTGATTTTTGTACTACTAAGAAAGCCAGGGAAGTAGACAAGGCTAAGCTGGAACTCAGCCCTGAGACCCATCCAGCTTGTGAAACTTGTTCTTAAACAATGAAGTGCCTTTTTCCAGCAAAACAGTCCTGTTTGCCTTGGATTTTTTTCTCTTTCTGTAAACTGATCTCTTCTAACTTTTAGGGGAAAAAAAAATTACAGTATTTTGCAAGTGATACTGCCATTGAAATGAAAAAATACTGTAGAGCAAAAATGCAATCATCTCGAAGGTAGTTCTTTATCAGAAGCTGAGGCTGGATCAGGGTAATGTAATTTCCTTGAGATCAGAATATTTTATGAAATTATAAATTGCACCAGGAATGCACCAGTTTTATGACTATACATCATTAATTTAAAAAATGCTGTTTTTAGAATAAATAGTTGGGAATTCCCTAAATCAAGGACAATGAGTTTTAAAACAAAGCATTTACAGGTTCCTAATTCTTGAATTCTAACAGCCTCAAGATTAGAAGAATGGTACTCCTTGCCAGATACTGGCCTTGTTTTTTCTAGTTCAATTTTTTAGTAGAATCTTGCTGGTGCTTAAGTGGAATCCGTGCAGGAGGCAATCTCATTAATTTCTAGTGCAGCAATACTAGAGTGGTAAGAAATGTATCCACAAGCCTCTGATGTGGGTGAGGTTATCATTAATCTTTGCACAACCAATTTAGGCAAAAATAATGCTTTCATTTTGTGTATCACTCCAGTTTGAGCTGAAAAACATTCCAAGGTGAAAAAAATGTTTAAATTAAAAAAAAATGTGGAAATATATATGTGATTTCTAGAATACTTTGTGAAACAAGATTGGTAATGCAGGAACATAAATGTCTTAGTATGTATTCCTCTGTAAATCAATAAAATAAACAGTCTTGTAGAAATGTAATTAAGTACTTGATTTTAGTTTATTTTATGGTGTTTGGTACTACCCTTCAATATACTTTTATAAGTATCTGATAGAGGCTTCATTATCAGAACATCTGAAAATATTTTTATCTTCATGAGAATGTGAAATATTAATCTATTTTAATATAAGAGCAGAAGAGGAACTAATGGGTTCACTCAACAGTAATCTCAGAATTGAAACCTTTGAACTGGTAAAAATTACTGAAGATCCAATTAAGTCAGTGTAACATTTTCTCAGAAATGCAAGTTATTGCAAGTGTTACAGTTATGCTGTTCTTTGGTTTGCTGGTTTGTATTAATTTGTTTTTTCGTAAGGAAGGAAAGGAACCAGTTACAGAAATAATTCCCTGTAAGGACCTTGTCAGATTCCTTTAGACCTGACAAAAACCAATCAGTGACTGGTTTTAGGAACTGACAACCTAGTGTTCTTAATGCTTCTGTTTACATTCCCTGCATGAAAATGATGGAATGACAAGCCTTGAAACCATTTCCAAACAAATGAAAGGCATGAAGGCAGTAAGGAGTAGTTAGCATGGGTCAACAAAGGGAAACCATGCGTGAGCAGTCAGGTCATCTATGAAGAAATGTCTGTCTTGCTGTATGAGAGGAAAGCTGAAGATATTTTCTACCTAGACTTCAGGAAGGGTTTCAGCGCTGTCTTCCATTAGCTCTTTATGAAGAATCTGATGAGATATGGACTGAATGAGCAGACAGCAGGGTGGACTGAAACCTGACTGACTGGATGGGCACAGAGCGGGGTGATTGGCAGTGCAAAATGCTGTTGGTACCTGAACTGGCATTATATTATATATATATTTACCAGGGATCAACACTGGGTCCAATGACCTAAATGATGGGGCAGAGTTGTGCCCTCAGTAAGTCTGCAGATGACACTAAATTAAGAGGAGTGTCTGATATGCCAGATTGTTGTACAGCTGTCCAGAAAAAACTCGACAAGCTGGGGAAGGGGACTGACAGGAACTTCATGGTATTCAACAAGGACTGCAGTGTCCTGCACTTGGAAAGAAAAAACTCCAGGCACAAGAACAAGGAAGGCAACCAGATGGAAAGCAGCTTTGCAGAAAAGGATCTGAGGGTCCTTGTGGACACCACTTGGGTGTGAGGCAACAGCAAAGGCCAGTGGTATCCTGGGCTGCATTAGGAGAACAAGGGAGGCAGTTCTTCCACCCAGCAGTGGCGAGGCTGGTACTGAGTGCTTGTGTCAAACTCTCAGCTCCACAGCACGAAAGGCATATGGAGCTACTGGAGGAACTCCAGCCTTTCTAACCTCAAACATTCTCTGATTCTGTGAAGGAATCTAGGCTAGTTTAGGAGGCTGACAGATGATACGAAACCTACTGGGGCATCTGCTCTTCTGGAATGGAAAACCAGATACCACACAACACTCGAAGTTCTTCTCCAGTTTATTTCACTGAAAAAATTATAAAATAAGTCACAGCAAAGTCATCAAAAAGATTTAATTCACCCATGAAATAACAATAAAACCAGCCTAAACAGTCTCATTTTTTCTCTGTAGTAATTATTTATGTTATTAGTAATTAGTAAATATTTATTAATTATAGAAAACAATTGTACTGTTATTATTGACCCATAAATTTCAGTAGCATGAAAGAATATAGTGATAGTTCAGATAAAAATATAGTGGGCAATATTTATTTCCATATGCTGTACTGCATTACAGTCTATGAAACTAGCAAAAATCAACTACAGTATGTTTAGCAAAATATAGTTTAGTGTTAAGTACTACTTTCCTTAACAGAATTACAAGGCATATTATGCATAGGTGGACTGGGTATAACATTGAAATATAATATGGTAGCCAGAAACATCAAACTGATTTAAACCCATACATTTTTAAAGTTATTTCCAGGCTTTTATCTGGACTAGGACAAATATTATGTTATCTAACATTTGAACCAAGCAACATAATTTGGATATTCAATCTACTTGTAATATAGATTTAAAAATGACAAAGAGATTCCTAACTCATTTGAACAATTGAAAATAAAGGGGTTAAAAAAGCTGCTTGTTTTAATGAAAAAAAAATATCATGTCAGTTGATTGCTGTCCTTGTTAAAGAAAATGAAGACAGAATCTGATGAAGAGGAGAAACCAAGTGTGACTGTGTGCATCACAGTGTAACTATATATGGAGATCACAAAATATGAAAATCATTACAGCTTTGAAATTTGTCTTTACATGCAAGTGCTTTGGATGCCATCACTTAGCTTCTGTCATTTGTTGGAAGTGATTTATGCCTCAATAGGCATAAAGCTAGAATTTTTCTTTACAAAACGAAGGTTTTACAAAACGAATGATTAATGAAAAATCTTGGTACAGTCATTCCACTGTGTAGAGGCTGGTCCATTGCATACATCAGATAACAGATTTCATAGAATCATAGAATGCTTTGGGTTGTAAGAGACCTTTAAAGATCATTTAGTTGTTCCCACAGGTTGTGTCTCTTTAACTATTATCTGTGCAAAGGGAAATCATCATCATAAAAAGAGTGTGTACATGAATTTATAATTGTTACATTCAACTACTTTCAATAAATAATTGCTTCCCGTACTCCAATAATTTAGTAATTTCTTTTTTTTTGTCAAAAATCTGACACAAGACTTTTGTCTAGGAATATGGAAGCTGTGTCTCTCTATTAGTAATTGATTGAAGAGTAAGTGATACTTGGTGAAATAAGAAGTCCATAGGATTTTCATCTGAAGTGCAAAGCATTTTATGTAAGCTTAGAAGAGTGTGGTGGTGTATTCTCCCTCTGCTTCCTTGTGGCCTTCTGAATTCCCATCAGGCCTTGGCCTTTGTGTAATGATTTGGGCAGTAAAGTGTCCCTTGACCCTACCAGGAACTCTTTCATGGCTACAGAACTGCCTGTAGCAGGGGCTTTTGTTGCCTGACCACGGTGGGGAAAAGGTAGTAATCTGTCATCCCCATCCACCTTTGATCATCACTTACCTTAACTGTATTCCAAGTGGAATGGTGCCATTGTTATGGGATTTCTTAACACTTCTACCAATTACCAATTTGGGTTGGAGTCAGGACAGAAACTGACTGAGGGAAGGTGCTGTGCAGCTCTGGAGTTGGACTTGGTGATCCTTGTGGGTCCCTTCCCACTCAGCTTATTCTGTGACTAAAATCAATCACTTTGCAACTGCATAAACAGTGGCCTCAAGTGTGGCCCTTTGAGCTCTCCTGGACCACAGCAGGCTGTGCCAGTGTCTCCCTCAGAGTGGGAGACCTGTCAGAGCTCCAGAACTGCCAGGTTCACAGTATTCACAGGACCACCACTGAAAACCAAAAATGGGGGCTTGCTGATACCCTCACTTCTCAAAAATCAACACTCACTTGTTGAGAAATATCAAGAAATTTGACATGAGTATTACATAGAACTCAAAGGCAATTTTTTAGCAGGTGCCTTTGTATTACCATATACAGATATATATCTCTTTGTGTTTATGTGCGTGTACATGTGAATTGATTGAAATACCTATATTTAGTATAGTATAAATATTGCTATTTTGGATCTATAAATGTAGTGAAACCTACTGACTCATACTGTAAATGTTAAATTAGTCAATGATTAAAAGCTTCTAAATCCTTTAGATATAAACTATTGAAACAGTCTGAGACTAAGATTGGATTTGGCCGTACCTAAGCTCCACCAGTAATTTAGAAAACAAGGGTTTCTGCTCTGAAACTCATGATTCCAATGGGAGGCTCTCCCTCACCCTTTTGCATCTCTAGTCTCTCTATAAACCATTCGAGTTTGATTCCAATTCAATTTTCCTTTGTTTCATCTAAGTAGTGAATAATAGAGTGAACTTGGACATTGAACTTTATTAAGTCGCAACAAATTTAAATGAAAACTGGTTTAGTTAATACATTTGACAGTGATTCTTTTAGTGCCGTAAACCACTAATTTCTGACAAAGGATTAGAAGCTTGAGAGACAAGAAATGCTTGATTTATGTCCTGGTTTATGTTTATTTGAATGATAGACAGTAAGAGCAATAACTTTCAAATAAATAAAAAGCTAATGGTGCCTATAAAGTTTCTTTATATATGTTGTGACTGGATAATACAACTACACTCACTCTCAAAGGAAACAAAATTAATTAAAATTACTGTAAATTTAGCTATGTGACATAGCTATGGATATTTTACTTAAATGCAAATTAGTCTTTATAGATATTAAAACATCTACACCGAACAATCAGATTTTATCTTTGCATATATAAAATATCTTCCTGCTATGAATGACGAGAAGTAGAGTACAGGAAAAAAATATCCATAATGCAACATCTTTTTTTTTTATCTCTTCTTCCTCATTACTTGAGTGTGGCTTGAAACCTAAAACCATTGGCAGAATATAGCCCAGGTTTGCTTCTTTGTTTGTTCACAATAATTGAAGCAAGAAGTGTATATACTCTCTCATTATGCCATTCTGAAACAACGTTAAGTTGAATAATACAGGTCCTCTTGAAAGAAATGACAAGTAAATAAATGTTAGAAAGAGGGAGAGGAACATGTGGACGACATGTACAATGTTTACCATAGAAATTATTCATGTCTTGTTTTCATAGCACAGAAGGTGTAGATGAAATGAAAAGGACAGAACAAGGTAATGAAAGCAATTTGGATAAAACAATGCACAAATGCTTAGGCACTGAGATTGCATCACACTGTGACCGACCAAGCAGCTCTCTGCAATTACTCTTTCTTTAGAAAGAGGGTAACAGGCTTTGAAGACTTCCAGTTGCACATGGAGAAGCTTTACAAAGATCTTTTACATTAAGAATATTGGAGGGGAGTGGGGGGGGCAGTGCTATATGCTTTGCACCATTCTTTTGTCCTTATTACAAGTCAGAGAATAAAACATAGAATATTTTATTTTCCTAATTGTCCCAGTGCTGGACATCTTTTCAATGCATGCATATACAGAGATTAGAAAATATGGATTAAAGACTACTTTTCTGTCTGAATATTGGACTATAAGTGGATTTTAATGTAGAACAGAGGCATTTATTTGTTACGAAAAAGCCTTGCAACTAGCCTTAAGATGCATATCACCTGGCAGTGATGATGAGAGGTGTCTCAGCTTTTAGCTGTCTCTGAATCAGGGATCTTCACCCAACAACCAACATGAGCTTCATAACTGGTAAAGACATGGGGTAGATATTCAGACCTAGAATCCTAAGGTACTGCAGCAAATATAGCTTTTTCTTTTTTCTTTTTTCTTTTTTTTTCCTGAAACAGCAGTTAACTTTATGAGAAAGTGCTTGTATAGCAAGTTTCACAACACAGGAGGAAGAAACTTAGAGGAAATAGAGTTAATCAGCTTGAAGATTTAAACTTATCTGATTCTTGAAGGCTCCAGAGGATGGAAGAAAATAAATCTTTGTGCTAATCTTTGATTGTGAGAAAACAATAATTCTTGCTCATAGCAGCTCTGTTTAATATAATAAAAATCAATAAATAATAATTTATTACAAACAAACAGACAAAACACTCCCTAAAAGTCAGAACTTTTTCTTTTTTTTTCTCTTTTTGAAACAATGTTTACCATAACTGTTTTGGCTCCTGAGGTTTCTGAACAAGAATGAGTTCCATTAAGTTCCTTAAAAAATTGCTAGGGTTTACAGTGGAAACAGATTTCACACCTCAGACTCCTTCCTCCCAATCCCCAGTGCAAATCCTCAGCTCTATGTAGATGCCAAGTCTGCATGGTCAAATCATGTGAGAACAAGCCCAGAAGTACCTTTGACTGGAAGGACTGTGGCACCCTTCATTTTCTCCTCTTCTCTCGAGACTTAAGTATACTTAACACTGACTTTTAGGAGGGAGTTTAGCAGACCACAGTGTCTACAGTCCTCTGTCTGGACTGCCAGCTGGGGATAGAAGAAGCTAGATCTTTTGCTCTCAGAAATAGCCAGTCCTAGAAGCTGGGTCTAGCTTGCACAACCATCATAACTGACATGCTTTCTGTAGAATTTTCTTTTTTTTTTTTCTTTTTTTAAAATACTTTGTAAGAGTCCTTCTCTGGTGTGCTACCTGAAATCATCTGAACGAAATCCACAAAGGGTACTGGGAGCAGAATGTAGGATTCACTATTAGCATTAAACTTAAACTAGCACTTCCTCTCTTCTCTTGCAGAACAAGAGGGTCACATGCACCCACAGCTCGTTGGATAAAATCTCTTCTGGAAGTTGGAAGAAGTCAGTTCAAACCCCACAAACATGAGGAGTGAAAGATTCCAAAAGTCACTCTTTTAAATTAATTTCCCTGTGTTTTTGCACATTAGCATACAGCAAACAACATGATAATACTAAAAGGAAAGGGAAATGGGAACTGTTTTTCATTTCTAGAAAGACTAATTCAAGTCCCACAGACAGAATTCTGGTCTGAGGATCAATCACATCAATTACCAGTTCTGCACTCTCTACTTCTTACGGCTTTTTTAATTTTTAAAACTGTTATTAACCCTCCATTTATTTTCAGTACTGTAAGACTTCAGTGGCAGTGTTAATACACTACATTTAATATCTCACTTTGAAAATTAACTAAGGTTTTCAGTGATAATAAAATTAGATGAAGAATGTCACAAAAAACACACAAAAATTATTCAGGTCGGAGGCAATATAAAGAATCTGGGATAAGATTACAATCCAATTTTATTTTCATTCTGAACAAATAAATGGAACTGAACTTATACTTTAATATAATAACTGTTACTAATCTCAAATAAATCATAAATAGCAATAGAACATTGCAGTTACATAAAGTTTATAAAAAACCAGACAGTGATAGAGGACAATGCTGCTGTGTACTTTGAAAAAACATAATGCCGTTCTGCTGTCACAAAGCACAAGATAATTAAAAAAAAAAACAACACCCCAACTCTACACTCCAGGAAACAAACATACAAACAAACAAAAACGCAAAAGCCAAAACATCCCAAAAAACTATTGGAGAAAACTGAAAGCATATTATCTATGAAAAAGTAAATTGCTACAGCAGAAATATATAGTTGAAATAATGCAAGAAAAATGTAGAGACCAGGAGAAACATGAAAGTAGTGAAATTAGTTGGAAAGATCTGCTTTTTCAATGTGTGTGATTTGTGAAAGAATAGCCCTAATGATTTTGATCACTCAAGGCTAAAGTTTCTGGGAGAAGCATCATAGGAATTTTGACAACCTAAATTTCTTATTTCTTCAGTGGCAGGAATCAGTGTATGTGTCACTTTTTTGCCCCATCATTTCCTTGAGTTCATAGCATGACTCACATACCCATTAGCACAGCAACTGTACTTTTGAGAAGAGGAAAAGGAGTAAAGTGTTTCTGAATACATTAAATTCTGTCAGTAGCTGATACAATTCTTCACTATTTCTCATGTCATGTATGTTTTATATTACAGTGTGCTTTGCTTTCATTTTGTACCTCTGAGAGCCTTTGCCACCTAGTCACGGGTACGGCAAGACTGAGGAAAACATTCCCAATTTTACTGCTCAGATTGATGGCATTGCAGATATTGGCAACTTAAATCATCACTAATTAGTGCTTTCCAGCAGTTTCCTCTACTAAATGGCAAAATTTAGATGTTAGGGTTCATCAGGGCTTCTATGAAATACACATACACTCAGGTGGAGAGTGGACCATGTAGTATGGATTTATTGGATGAGAATGATGACTCGAGTAGAATTTAGCTGCACATAAGCACAGAGGAGTTGGAACAGGCTGTAGTGATCAAAGATCACAACATTGTGTTCTACTCAATGTGAAAACTGGTTTAACTTAGGGCACACCAATGATTGCTGTAATGTACAATTCTTTAGAACAGTCAGTGGCCGATGCTGGAAGCACAGTTTGATGAGATCATAATGTGATCCCAGAGCTGCAAGAAGACTGTAAAGGGAATTAAGACAACCAGACGTTGGTAAACATTTTCCTGTGAAACAAAACTATAAAATCTAGGACTTTTTTACATAAAAGACTGGTATATATTTAAATGCATAGTTTCTTTGTGAAGAATTATGATTGCAGTTTACATTTATTTCTAAAGCATTCAGAATGAGTCAATTGCATTGGTTAGATAGAAATAAAAACTTGTATATGACATTTCACACTAAGGCACATCAAAGGGCACATATTTTGCTTAAGAAAAGTTTTTGGGCAGACTGGGAGCAGGTATTGTCTGTGAGATACTGCTGATCTAACCTGAGATGATATTACGCTGTTTTATATTAATGCCTTTAACTATAATTTCCAATTATGTTGAGGTTGCAGTTCAGTATATCTGCACGATATGAGGAACCTACTGTGATTTCTTCAGGCCTTCTGTATTTGTTCATCACAAACAGATCTGGAAGGAAGCTCAAGAAGAGTCATTTACCAAGGCTTTTTTTTTAGCTTGGCCCTCTGGAGTTTTGTCCTGCTGCCTTTCCGTTCTTCTTGTGCCTGAATGACCAAGAGTTCCTTCTGCACTTGGAGGGACAAACAAGGTGGCAGGGAGAGAGATGGGAGAAGGAGTACTTCTATTCTGGAGATGGGATGGAACACAGGAAGTGTAGAGAAATGTTCAGAGAGGACAGATAAAGAGGAAATGAGGAAAGTTGGAAATAACTAGAATCTACATATTTTCTACACCTACCCTTTGCTTGGATTTCTTCTGTCTGCTGAAGAGAAATGCTATTTGTCTTAGGCACTGCCAATTTCATTCTGTATATTGAACCATACTGAACTGAGAAAAAACAGAAGAGGTCAGTGAGATCACCTCCAAGTCTCAAACTAGAGATTAATATGCCTAAATTTTATATTGTTGTAATGGCCTGACCTTGGCTGGCTGCCAGGTGCCCACCAAGCTGTTTGCTCACTCCTCCTCAGCAGGGCAGGGAGAGAAAATACAAAAATGCTTGTGAATCAAGATAACAACAGGTAGATCACTCACAAATTATCATAACAGGAAAAAACATTAGACTTGGGGAAGACTATTTTATTAACAATTAAAAATACAGTAGGGTAGTAAGAAACAAAAACAGTCCTCTCCCACACTCCTGGGCTCAAATTCCTTCATTCCCAACTCTTCTACCTCTTACCCTCAAAACAGTGCCTAGAGAATGGAGAGTAAGTATTGTGGTCAGCTCATAACACTTTGCTACTGCATCTCTTTCCTCCTCACACTCTTCCCCTGCTCTAGCATGGAGTTCCTCCCATGAGGTACAGTTCTCTGGGAATAGACTGCTGCAGCATCTGAGCTTCCCCTGGGGCAGCAGGTCCTGCCAGGAACCTGCTCCAGCGTGGGTTCCTCTCCATGGGCTGCATCTTCCTCCAAAGCGCATCCAGCTGCTGTAGCATTTGGTTCTCTGTGGGCTTCAGTGTGGATGTCTGCTCCATCATGGTCCTCCATGACCTGCAGGTGAATGATTTTTTTTCCCCAGTCCTGTCCTGGGCTGCAGGGGAATCTCTGCTCCAGCATGTGAAGCACCTGCTCCCACTCCTTCACAGACCTGGGTTTCTGCAGGGTTATTTTTTTCACTTTTTTTTCTTTTTCTCCCTCACAGCTGCTCTGTGGTGCCTTTAACCCTTTCTGAAGCATTTTATCACAGTTGTCACCAACATTACTGATGGGCTCAGCTTTGGCCAGGAGCAGGTACATTTTAGAATGGTTGCATCCAACACAGGGGAATCTCCTTGACACTTCTTCCAGGGGCCACCCCAGCAGCTCTCCCACTACCATGTAAATCAAATAAAACTTATCATTAGTGCACTGACTAAGCCAAGTTCTCTTTCGTTTCCAAAGGAAAAGGAAAATTACATATGTAATAAGCTGAAACAAAAATAATTAAAGCAAGACTTCCTGTCCAATGAAAGAAAGGTTGTTTTCAGAAATTAATTGTTTGTACCACTTCCAAATATAACTCCTGCAAGCATCTTCTAGGCTAGATTGGTTATGTATTTCTCTCAAGTAGTTTTACAAGTCTTTAGTGCCAAAGTTCCAACACTTCCTTTCATGACCACTCTGTGGAAAATGTCACAGTCAGATATCCTTTCAAGATAAAAAGTCTTTATGAGCCAACAACAAATAAATCATAATAAAATGACTGCATATCTAATTATATGCCACTTGACTCACATATGACACACTTGTAATAACTTTTTTTATTTTCAGATTTTTAATTTAAAAGATTGTCACTTGCAGTTTAGTAATTTTGTTCAGATAGGGTGAAAAATTGCTTAAGGTTACTCTAATTGTCAATTCTTGTTTATCAGCTCTAATTATGTATAATACTTGTATTATAAATCACACACACACAGAGCAACCTGTGGTACAGATTCTAAGGCAAGTAGTGGGTGTAGAGCACGATGGAAGATAATATATGGTGAATTTTAGGATCAAATGCTGAAAATTTCTTTCTTTATCAGAGACGATTTCTAATTGTTGTACACTCACAGAGTTTCACTAAACAGTAATGGGATGGTGCTACATTCTTTTTAATCATATGGAATTCAAAGACAGCTGATAATTAGAGAACTGTTAAGTCATTTTGTATCTGGGGTCGACTACTCACGAGTCTTGCTGAGTAAATAAAAGCCCAGACTTTTAGAAAACTGCAGGTGTGCAAAGCTTTTGTGAAAGTCTGGATAAAATCCCTTTGCTGAAAAGTTTTACAAGATAGTGTCAATTAGTTTGCAGGATTCAGTTTATAGACCATCTTTGTGACAGTTTCAGGTCACTTATTTCATATGCTGTTTTAGTCTTCCTAGATGTAAAACAATGTTCCTGCTCATGCTTGCTGGGCTCTGTTGATGTGCTCTGTCATCCTCCTTAGCCAGGCTGACCCAGCAGCAGCTGGAGGTAGGGATGTTGCAGGGGGCATAGGAAGAGGAACCAGAGAGGGAGACTGAGCAGCAGTGGTTCCTATTACTATAAAGGTTTTGGGGAGGGATCTTCTTTACTACAGTTTCTTCATAGGAAATCCCTAAAGAATGACTGGAGAAGATGAGCAGAGCAGAATCATTGTAATGACAAGGATTTGAATGGAGACACCATGACAGTGACAGTGGAGTAAGAGGGTTAATTAAGGAGCTAGCTTGTGATAGTGTTGGGAAGACCATTGGACTCTGACTGGTATCTTGGGGAAGGTATTTTAAAAAGCACTTGCTAATTTAGGTTTCTCTGAACTGCCATTTATTTTGCCTGACTCCCCAAGACCCTTTATACACTACTGGAAAAATAGTTATTCACGGGTGTCCCAATGTAGTAATTTCATAACCCAGCTCTTTGGCTGGATAGATGAACTCATGTAAAATGTTCTGCCCAGCTTTAGCTTTTGTTTGCATTGTTATTTTTTGCTTTCTTCTGCTGAGACTGACAAAAATAATGGTTTGGGTTTTTTTTTTCTTATGTGAATACACTTTCCCCAGGTATGCCTCTCTGGCTCACTCCAAGAGAAGAAAAGCAAAGGGCTGTGTGATGGCAGCTCTTCTTGGCCACATACATTATGAAGTGGACCAGGGCCAAAAGGAAAATAAGATATTGCTCATCCTGGAAATATCAAGTTTCCTACTTAGCTGTTTCACCTTCACTTTACAGGCCTTTTTCTTCCATATCCTTTTACTTTAAAGCTCTCTGTTTAAATTGTCTGTACTTGAATGCTTGCCTCTTGGAACATAATACTGTTGTTAAGTCTTACAAGAAAAGAATTACAATTTTGGTTGGTTGCAAAGGGCTCTTCTGAGTAGTGTAACTCTGTGGTGAAGTGCCTCTCCTTGAGAGATATTTCTGAAAGTCCTTCCTGAGCAGAGTTTTGCTCATGAGCCCTGTAATTCCAGTCTGTGGAAATTGTGTTTCATAATTCCTAACAGAACTTTTCAGAGAATGTATTTGTATTGATTAAAAACATGGACAGATCCAATATATTAAAAGGCAAGTTTACATTTTCATATTTAAATACTTGATTGTAAAAATTTGTTAAAAATTAAATGGAGTCCCTACTGTGGTATCCCAGAACCCTTCCCTGGAATGTGAAGGGATGATTAACCACAGTTCATGATTTTCTCTCAGAAACTGAAAGCATTAAATGCTCAAGGAAAAAAACTAATATTAGAACCTGATCAGAATTCAATAAGGTCATTACTAAAGAGGATGGTTTTTATTTTCTAACTACAGACTTCTTAAAACAAAAAATGGATGTTTTTAAAAAGAGATTAATTAATTAATTAATATTTAGTAATTATCTATAACTCATCTTTTATATATACATTTTTGTTTACATATCATAGAATCACACAATGATACAATCAGCTGACTCAGAAAGACCCCAAAAGAATCATTGAGTCCAACTTCTGGCCCTGCACAGGACCACCCCCAAAAGTCACCCCATTTGCCCAAGACTATTGTCTAAATGCTTCTTGAACTCTGTCAGGTTCGGTGCTGTGACCACTGTCCTGGGGAGCTGTTCCAGTGCCCAACCACCCTCTGGGTGAAGAAGCTTTTTCTAATACCCAAGCTAAACCTCTCCTGGCACAGCTTCAGGCCATTCTCTCAAGTCCTGTCACTGATCACAGAGCAGAGATCAGTGCCTGCCCCTCCTCCTGCCCTCATGATGAAGCTGTAGCTGCAGTGATGTTTCCCCTCAGTCTCCTCCAGGCTGAACAGACCAAGTGCCCTCAGCCACTCCTCACACTTCTGCTCAAGGGCTTCTCCTCAAGGCCCTTCACCATCCTTATGGCCCTCCTTTAGACACTCACTAATATCCTTCTTACATTGCAGCACCCAGAGCTGCCCCCAGCCCTGAAGGTGAGGCTGCCCCAGCTCAGAGCAGAGCAGGACAATCCCTCCCTTGCCCAGCTGGCCATGCTGTGCCTGATGCCCCCAGGACAGGGTTGGCCCTCCTGGCTGCCAGGGCTCTGCTGGCTCATGTTCAACTTGCCATGGACCAGGACCACCAGGTCCCTTCCTGTGGCAGCTCTTCAGCAAACTGTGTCAGCCAGAAAGTCCAGATTTCAAGCATTTCAGCACCAACGTAAAAACCTAGGGTTTCAGCTGTAATCATGATTTCATGTTTTTAAAATCTCTTAAATCACAAAGTAGGTCGAATCTTACAGAAAATCAAATAAAAAATATTTGTAAAAATCTCTGATAAGTGATCATATTAAAATGCTGAAAGGTAAAACAATGAAACTCATTTTGTAATACAATATCTAAATCCTATAAGCAGTAAATTTAAGACAGTCTGGTGTTTGTGAATGTTGAATCTCTAATCTCTTCATAATCCTCATTTATTTTTGGTAAGACTGTGGTTACAGAAGAGAAACTAGTTTCTGGAAATAGCTGTAATAAATGGAGTGCTGGAAAGGTTTAATCTCTACTTTTAGGTTTAATCTGTAACTCTGTAAATAAAGTTCACGAATCTTTAATAATATAGATAACTTCCAGGAACTTGTGAAGAAGCTAGATCCCTGTAACCTCTCCAGTATTTGCAGAAGGAGAATCTGCATATAGGTGTATTTTTTCCTAAGATTATATTAATAACAGCTGTTTCAGGAGCTGGAGCATAGTAAAATGCAGCTGTTTTTCCTTTTTTTTCCTTTTGTTTTGTATTTTCCTAGATTTTATATCTAGATTTAATACCTGTATTTTTTTCTGCTTATTCCTATTAGATTATTAGGCCTCGTGATCTCTGAAAATAATATTCCTGCCATGCATGGCTCTGCAAACACATTAAGGCAACTGATTCATTATTAAAAAATTATAGCCATAAATTCTGTGACATTAGCCTGAGCACAAGTGAGTTAGTAGCAGCACTCTTTCTTCATTTCATCCAGATATTTCAGTAACAGCCACCTAGAAAATAGCTTTTCTACTTTTGGCTGGCATGTCTGAATACCACCACCAGTGGGCAATAATGGGCCTTTTATTCTCATTTTGGAAGCTAACTGTGATCATGAGAGAAAGAGAAGAAATAAGAATTGTGACCATGTCTGAGAGCTAGTCCTGATCTAGTAATTCCTGACTAAAATTAGTTTGTTCATTTTCTTTGTACTGCCTTCATAGAGCACAAGCCATCCTCTCTCCAGCCTATATAATGTTAAATACAATAAATTCTTTATAAACTCCTCTTTCCTCTCTTTCTCTTTTTCCCACCTGAACATAACTGAGCATTTTCATTGCTGCTGCAGAAGCATTTTGAAGTGCTGAATGTGTGACAAAGCTTGTAGCCAATGCCATGAGCATCCAAACAAGATAACAGCAGGGAGGGCAAGAGAAGAGAGACAGAAGGAGAGGGGAAAGTTTCATAGAGAAATTAGTTTGGGGACATGTAACTCTTGGGCAACCTTCAATCTGCCCCACGACTTTGCTGAATGCCAGGGCTGTAGATGTCACTCAGTCTTTCAACCATGCTGCTTAGGGGACCATAAGTGCTACTTCATTAACAGTCCTACCAACTTTGAGGGTTTGCTCCCTTCCTTGGACCCCAGCTAAATGTTCTCATCCCATCTAAAGAGTATGTAAGTGTTTATGATGAAATCATATTCTCTTGTTCCTCTTTATTGAGCTCTACTCACAGCCCAGCTTAAATAAGGCCTCTTCTTTTAACAGCTGCAGAAATACACTGACAGGCACAAAGCCCAACGAGTTCTGTGCAAACAAAGTAAGAAATGTCTTTAACTTGCAGAACAGGAAGTAACAATGATAAAGCTGTTATATGAGTATGATCCTTATTGCCACTACCAGCAGTTTCCAGCAGAAGTAGTATGGAAAGAGAGAAATGCTGAGCAACCAACTTTTTTTTTTTACATCCCCTGCAGGACAGGAATACTGCTGAGGGTAACATGGCTAGGTACCAAGTTAATTGTCATGTGTTTAGTTATTTTAGTTACTTTTCCATAGGCATGCATTTTAATTTTTTATTTTTTTTTTTTTAACATCACACAATATTTCCATTGGGGACCTTATGGTAGTAGCATCCTGTGTGGGATTGAAGTGTTTGAGAGAATTAAGAATAACACAATAATAGGGATTAACATTAAAAGTTGTTTTGTTGATATTCTTCCCCCTGTTTAATGAGACAAGATCAAATAAGCTCAGCAATGGAACGTAGATCCCAGAATAGTTACTTTGGGTCTCTAACCCTATAGGATCCTGACTTTGTTAAGTACCTTCCTCTTTATTCTCACATCACCCTGACCACCTTTCTTCTGTCAGTACTCAGTACTTGTGCTGGAAGGTAAAAAGGAATGTCCTCAGGGGAAGCAGTGACCATGACTGTTAAATTTATGGCTTCAGCTGCTGGCTGCAAGTCAAGGTCCTCTCCTAGGGTCTGGGACAGTGTCCTATTCTGCCCACATAAAGTTCTGAGCCAACTGGGTAAGAGCCAAGTGAGCAATACTGGATTTTTGACTCTCATTTGAGGCTCAGAGGCACTAAAATGTATCCTTGAGAGGAATGGGAGGAAATAAATTTTCCAGGAAACCACTGAAATAGGACTTAATTAAGAGAGCTGTATCGCCCTCTACTGGTTTTACAGGGTCCCTAATTAAAGCAAATATTGGAGTCTCAGAGATTGCATTTCAGCTTCTGTTCCTCTTGGGGCTGAACATCTAAACTTGGGAACTGGGAGAATGTGGCAGGATGCATTTGAACCTAAAAGGGGTCCAGATAGAATCTCTACTAATGTATAGCTTATATCTCTAGTAGTGCAAATAAAGCAACAAAAGAGAGGACTAGAATATGAAATATGAAAAGGAATTTTCTCTGTGTTCCATTTAAAATGTGGTGAACCAGGGAAAGATAAACAAAACAATAAAAACAAAACAAAAAACATACAAAGGGAACTCTCAAAAAACAAACCACACAAACAACCCAAAAGCCAAAAGAAAAAACAACAACAAAAAACAACAACTAAATAAAAAAGACAGAAAGAGACAGAGAGAGAAATGCTGTGTGTTCTGGTTTTTAATGCTTTTTTTTTCAAACCAGTAAACACCGCTAATTCACCAAATTAGATGAGGCATCTTGCTTAAGTGGTTCTCTTAGCACATGGTCAGATGCATAATGCTTTAATTTATCAATGGACAATTCTTATTTAGCAGCAATATGTTTATAGTTTCCTGTTTACTGGTAAAGTTCTCTTTTGATCAATATATAAATTGTTCTAATAAAACAACAGATATAATATGGAAAATTTTTAAGAAGATAAGGAAGAAAAGGAATTGGATGTCAAGGAAGATTTTTCAATCAGTTACTCAGAGTAGTTGTGTGCATATTTGTATGTGTGTTTGTCCATGAAAACCTTTGCAGGAGGAAAATAAAAAAACAGTTGTCTTGTATTAATCATCACATCAGTCCCAGTGTCCATCAGGATAGAAGGTGGGTAAACACTGAAAAAATTAATTTCAGAATTTTAATTCAAAATCTCTGAGGTGTTCCTTCTGTCTAAGAAAACAGATGTGAATATTTGTGATGTGAATAACCTACATACAAATATTCACTCAGACATGCATTCACACAGGGAGATGCTGCAAAGCCATTTTGAAATCTCCATATAGGTTTAATAATTGTCTGATGGGGAAAAGAAATACATGATTTAGCAGATTAATTACATAGTGTGAATATTAATCATAAGCTCCTACTATTCATGCAATAACCCTAGCTCATCTACTGTCTAAGATATCCTTTCACTTAGCATTTGTCAAATAATAAGCAAATTGTCATTAAATGACAATAACAAAGAAAAAGGATAATAATATTCTGTCTTACAGCATACAGTTTCCTTAGAGTCAGTGTGAATCAGTGGAAGCTGCTGAGGATGGGCAGGCTTGGGCACACACACACTGTGCTGGGTGTGTTTTCTGCTGATCAGCATCCTGCCTGCCTGAGTGAGAGGGGCACACGTACTGTAATGATCTTTGATCTTTCTGGGAACACAGCTGTAACATCAGTAACAAGAGCAAGCTGCTGGTGATTGACTGCAAACAAGAATATAGATAATTCAAAGTTCAATCTAGTTGGTTCCATAATTCACCCTCTCTTTTTCATCAGTGGGGAAATGTAGGGATGTGTTAATTTGTATGTACAGCAGTAAGATCGACTAACTATTCAGCCTCAAGCTGTATTCAATGCCTACAAATACAGAATGCTATAAAATAGAATTTTGTGTATATTTGAGGGAAATGTGAAATAACCAGAAGCTTGCTTTTAGGCTGACAAAGTGAGGAGACCTCTTATGTCAAGTAGCAAGGTAAAGAATGAGATGCAGTGAAGGGGGGCAGCTCCTTACTCTTTGCGGTGGTTAAGCTCTGTCTGAGAATCAGAGAGCATAGATAATGAAACTGAGTGGTAAGTACCCACTCCAAAAAGTTCTTGACTGGAAACAGGGAGCTGTGTAGCTGGTAGAAGATTCCAGTTCATATAATTACTCATCAACCAATGTGTGTGGTAGGATTATAAACCTCCTTACCAGACTTCTATACTTCACTATGAAATATGCAGAAAGACATATATACAGAACTTCAGTTTAAGCAGAACAAAAATTTAGATATAAACCATTATTTTTTATAAGTTAACCAGAAGCCTTAAATTAAGAAGTTGAGGATGTAATGTGCTGAGAAGTCATCACACTTACAATACCTGGAGAATATAGAGATTGATCTAATTTTTCAGAGTTTTGGTGATTGTTACAAATGGAATTGCCTCCAATTGCCTCCTGTCTATGATTTTTTCGTTGTTGTTTGTTCGTTTGTTTTATTCCTAGGAGACTACTCATCTATATTAATTTTCCCAGGAAAAGAAACCAAGTGCCAAAAGTTTCACAATTAACAAAATGGATATTCTGACATGAAATATAAATTAGAAAAACAGTGTATTAAAAACAAGGAAATGCTTTATAGGCACTTGGGGATTGGAAACAAGACATGACATGGATTCTCATGTGAGATGATGTACAACTTACCTTTAAAGCACAAGTCAAAAGGGCCTGGGCTGGGATTCAGCACCCAGTCTCAAACACAAGGACATGGTGCATGTCCTGTCATGAGAATTCTGTTTGTCAGAAGAATAATTTACCTAGCCTTGTATACTAAGTAGGAGCTGCATAGGGTTAATCCAGGTTGTATTGGTGTCTCCTTGTCTTTGGTGACTGACTCAGGACTGCAGGGGAGTTGCCTTCGTAGGACTGGGAATTTTAGTTCAGAAACTTGATTGAAGATTATCTTCTGTGAATTTGCTTTGAATGTCATTAATAAGGCTATTTTATTATTTTCTTTAACAATATGACTGTAAATGCAATATTATGTGCCTTTCAAACCCACTGACCAAAGTCAATCCTTCCTCCTGTCCCTAGCTCTATGTAAGAGAATTCAACCACACTTTTCCTGCTTCAGTGGAGTACCCTTGACATAAAATTTACAGATGTAAGGAGGGATAAATGCTCTCCGTGGCTGCTGTTACAGCTAAGCTCTTATGCTGCTGGGAATATTAAACTCACAGAGAGTTGAGAATGCTTCTGTATCCTATTGGTCATATTACCTAGTCTGAAAGTTGGAGAATCTGGATACAAGAAAAAATAGAAATTGTATTAAGGCATTTTATTTTGAACAGCAACTAGATGAAAATCATAAATAATGCTTAAGGCCCTTTACTTCCTTAGAAACAGAAATAAGCGTTCTAACAGTAACTGCTCTCTGCATTGCAGTCAAAAGATGCAGTTTGCAAGTACACCCTGCTGACCTGTGCAATCTGCCTGCCCACAGGAAGATTGCCACCACTGCGACAGTCACAGTGTACGTGACAGGAGTTTTTCCCCGTGAACAAAAGCCTGCTCCCTTTCATAAAAAAACCCAGCACCAAACTACAGGTAGCAACACTCCTGAGTTCAGAAGCCCTACAGGCTGCAATCACTCCTTCAGCTGATGATGCCAGAGCTCAAGCAACATCAAAAGGCAAAGTCACTACATGAAACTGCTGAATCTTGCACTTAGACTTTTTTTTCTTTTTTGTGGGGATAAATAATGCCATACTGAATATGAATATATGGTTAAGACAGAAGAGTAATAACTAATAATCTTTATCTCTACATCTATAAGCCATCTTGGAAGGATTTAAAGTCAATGAAGATCCAAAAGCCTATTCTAAATGACTTTCTACAGCCCAACATGAAAACAAGGAAGTATCATACCCACTTATGGTCGCATATCTCGTGCTAAAGTGCTGAGCTCACTTATATCTTCATATCTATGTTTGTACATGACACTCGCTGTGCAAACACAATAATAGGTTTGCTCAGCTCGGATGAAGCATCCATTGCTGTACTCTTCCAAAGTGGTAGACCTCAACCTGTTTTAACTCAGATCAAATTTACAAAGGAGTAACTCTTTGTCAGAGTGTGTGGCTCCTATATTGCACTTTGTAGTTTAGGATACATGAAGAGCACTGACAAATGAAGTGTCTACATTTATATCAGTTTTATTAATTGTTCACAACAACTTTTCTTCAATTTCTAAATATTATTACCACTTTTTTCCTGCAGATTTTCTATTTTATTTATCTTCTGTGGATAAAGAGTGCTACTCCATTTTTACACCTTGCTGTTACTATACTTCAGCTTTTTAACTTGGAGGTCCTGAGCAGATAAAATGTCGTATTTGCTATATCTGACTTAGGTTCAGGTAGCAGTGTTTCAGTGGGTGTTACACAGGAGCTCATCTGGGAATGTAAAGAAGTTCCACACTGTGAGATGTATTTGTGATTTGGTAGATCAGTGTCACTGTGTGGGTGCCAAGGCTGAAGTAACCATTTGTCATTTCAGGTAAATTCTACACTCTCCAAGCATGCTATACATACTCAGTCCTGGTTTTGCTAAGAAAAGAAGAAATTATTTTTCCTTTTTTTCCATGTGATTTGACTTCTCCTGAACTGATTTACTGCAGCATATTAAACCTCTGACTTTAAGAATAACGTAGTTTTTTATAAGGAAATGAGTGATTGCCACCAAAAGCATTTAGTGGTTTGTGTTTGTCCATGGGAAAGAAAAAAGTGGCCGAGTTTCACCTGTCCAGCTGTAATGTCGGAAGTCTATTGAGTGAGGTGGACATACAGCACCACAAATCACTGCAAGACTGTTGAAATTTGAATGCAGGAAATGGATAGAAGGATAAAACAATTTGCAAGGATGAACAGGAAATCTAAGGATGACAGAAGTAGAAGTCAGAAGAAAGAGAGAAATTGGAGAGAAATGTTATCCAGGGCATGACCTCTACTTGACTTTGGTGATATAAAAGGGGAGACATTTAGGAGGTAATTTGGTTATTACTGGCTACAGTTTAGGAAACATTATATACAGTACAGTGGTATGGCTGTAGTCATTTTGTGGTAGAAGAAACTGGGTGTGTCAGGGGAAAATAACTGAATGCAGGAAGGTTTCTTTACTATGCAACCTGGGTAACTGGATCTTCTCTGCCATCCTCTCTGAGCGTGTAAGAGACCTGTCCATCATACTGTGATAGTCATACCTCTTTAACTAACCTGCAAGCATAATAATTAAGTAATTAATTAAGCAGTAAGTAAACAACTCTTGTTCATGTAGTCATATAAAACCAGGATTACTGAGCAAAAGCATTTAACAATCTGCATAAAATGTGGGGACATGCACAATATTCCTCATAGGACGCAAATCAGTGGGAGTGGAATTCACACTAAGGTGCCCTTTGTTTTCCTAATAATGACTTATATGTAATGCTTTCTCTCTGTTTATATGATTGCTGTTTGTTGGAAGCAACATCAAAAGAGGTCTATTTTAAAACTACAGCATCCTTTTCTCTGTCTAATACAAGAAAAATAATGTGTACTAGGACTACGTATTACTGCAATGCACATTGAAAAATCATGTAACAATACTGAATGCAGAAGCTCCGTAGTAGCGTGACCCCACTGAGATCAGTGCAGTGGTGAATTAGTGTGGCAGTGTGCTCAGCTCTGCTCCTTTCTGCTTAAGCTGTAGCAGCCAGTGGTGGATATGATGGCTGCAGCTGGTTTAAGTTGAACACAGGGAAGACATATGAAACCAGATAACACATAAGAGCTTTTAACATTGTTCAACAGAGGAGGGCTTGTTGAGGATTACTCTCAGGGTTACTCTGTGAGGGTGATTCCTTGTCACAACAGATTCTTGGTAAATGATCACCAGCATGCTAAACTTTGACATCTTGGTTAAGTGTTAAAAGGGTTGACTGTATGCACATAGTCTTTAAGCATGAACAATTGACCAAATCTGGGACTAAGCCTGGATACAGCTGCACCTAAACTCCCTTCCCAGGAGTTTAGAGTCCGAGGGGGTCTTTTCTGAATCTCATGGCTCAAGGGGAGAGTGTCTGTAACAGTTGTGTCTGACCCTCCCCTCTATGCAGTAAATAATCAGTACACCATGCCATCAAATATTCTTAAACCACTGTGGCTTTTGCTATCAAATCACTGTTTATATCAATAAATATATTGGTGCTTCTCTTTAGCAAGTGAAGTGCACCACTTCATCCTCAACAATCAAGCAGCAGTAGTAAACTACAATAACACTAAATTGGTTTTGGCTCTGGAATACAAAAATGCCTTATAAGCTGCAAGTCAAGAGACATACTCTGCTAACAAAAATGCTAGGATGGACTCAGGGGCTGAGATATCATGGCTGATTTATAATAGAAGACTTCCACACAAAGCTGTATTCAATCCTTCTTTCCCTGGAATCCATAGAAAGTAGGTTAAAAGCATGATCTGACACACAGCTGGAACCAAGCAGCAAGTCATAATATTCCTGTACTTCTGAGGACTGCAATCTGACTGTTAGTAGCTTGCTGGGCATGGGTACAACAGAGGCATGCAGGTAATCTCATGTGTGAAATATATCAGTTAATTTTTGCTTAACACAAAGAGACAAAAAGGCATAGTTTGACTTTTTTCTTCTCTTCTTACCACCAGCAATGGCAATAAGTTACGGTTTCCAACAAAAAGCAAGGGTTAGTGACTGTAGAGTTGCTGTACTAATTTGGCAGCAAAAGGTATGACAGAGGAATTTTATTTATATGCCTGGAGTGTATTATTGCCAATAATCTGCCTAGTGTGCTTGCACCTTGGGCATCTTCCACATTATTAGAAAAGTGCTTTTCTGCCAACCCTCCTTACAGTCACTTCATCGCCACGTTCAGCCATTTCCTAATGCTGTTTGATTTCATCTGTGTGAATTTAAGCTCTGTTGTCACACTTAGCTTTGCAAATCTTTTTTTGATGGCAAGAAAATTCTGCAGCATGAAACTATTTGTAGTAAAAGAGGGTTTTAGCTCTTGTAATTTTTTTGTGAACAGGTCTTTTATCTTTAACACAAACCAATGCCTCATGCCAACACTCATAATTTATCTTATCAAACTAAAGATATCCAGCAAGGTCTTTGTATCAGAAGCACCAAAAGCACACACTTTTATATAGTAATGCTTTCACAAATCAAATCTTTACCTTGTTTTTGAAGAGCATTCTTATTCTTTTTTACTCTGAAAAATGGAAATATTTTAAAATATGCTTTGTACATTTTTTGCTACGAGATATGACAGCACACTTTGACATTTCCAATTTCTTTCTTTAGCCTTAGTCTTATTACTTGGTGGAATCTAGAAACTCCTATTTTCTAATCTTACCAAACTGTTCTTATGACCACTTAGATATTCCTTCAGACTGTGAATAACTGGCAACTTGCATCCTTCACGCCTGAATCTTCCCAAACCATTCTGCTAATGCAACAATGTCCTCTTCTGAGCAAAAGTCTAATTAAAGTTGTTTCTGTTTTCAGGTTAAAGCCTCCTGCAACAGCTGTAGAAGAGTCAGTATTTAAAAAAAAAATCAAATTAAACCCGAATCTTAATACTGTTGTTATGATTTCCTATATTTCTGACATAAAATTTTCATGAAGTGCTTTTTTATTTTTAGCCCTCTGCATATAACAGAAGAAATATGATCAAAAAGTCTGACTCACTAAACACAGCTTTATATCATAGTCAGGAAGACTTTGAAAGACAGAGAAATTGTTCTTGCTTATAAGAACAGGGCAAAAAAGCATCCTTTGTAACTCTGAAAATCCCTCCACCATGCTTCATCTTTTCTCTCACTACTAACTGTCATGGTTTCCAGTTCTTTAGAAAGCAAGGGTGAACTTGGATGGTGAGCTGATCTTTGCAACAAGATGATCTTCTACAGATTTAAAATTGTCTCTCAGTTGTCTGTTTGTTCCCTTTTACTAATATATTTAGTAGTAATTGGGTAGAATCAGTTCTACTCAGGTCTGTTGAAGGCTCCGAGAAACGATCGATGTTGGTAGTGTTTGTTTTGGTTTGTTAAACATATGGAGGAAATGTCATTTTACTATTGTGTGCCTCAGTGAGTCCAGGGGATAGGGTAATTCACATCTCTAGGGAGTACCTAGATTTTTCTCTTTTTATTCCCTGGATCTGAGAAGGGATGGTGTGAAGTTGGAGCCTCAGCACCTGTCATACTGTGCCTGAAGGGAGGTAGGGTGACCCTCAGGCTCTCCATGGCCCACAGGGCAGAATCATGTCCCACATATCCACAGTGACACTGTGTGTCAAACTGGACACTGAACCCACATGGATCCCACGTGAGCAGTAGTGTCTCAGCAGCATTAATCACGACCTGTGCTCTACCAAGATGCTGAGCCTGAGAAACAGACCTGGCTCAAGGAAGTTCAAGGCAATTGCTGATGCTACACAAGGTGCTGCTGTTGGTTGGGTAACAAAGTCCTAAGGAATGCTTTGTTTTCTGCCAAGACTTGGTCTGTTCCCATGGCTGCCTTCTTCTCCCACTGGTATTTATGTACTGGTGTTATTCACACAACCTTTGCTTTCTGCTTCTGAGTTCATTTAAGTGAATGAGAATTCTCATATCTCAAATTTGCCACAAGCCTTACCCTTCTAGTCCTTGTCCTCATAAGTTCATTTGGGTACCTTGGGTTCTCATTTGAGGTGCTTGATTTTTATATCCCTTCTTTTATTTGTGACTAATTCCTTCTTCTGTGTGCTCTGTAAGGTCAGTGGGCCTAAAATGTTCTTTCTCTTATCAGCATCCCCTCTGAAAGAGTTCTTGTGTCCATAATGCTGTACTTCTTTCCTTTTCCATTCTCCTATATCTTGTCAAGGTAACTGACCTCGATGCTTCATAGTATATATCTGGATTCATTCAAAATACTTCAAAATATCTACATGCCTCAGCTTCTATGTAAGACCAGGTGATACAAACATATGGGAATGATAAATCAGTATCCCTAAATCTATGCATAAAAATGTCTGCTGCAGACATTTTCTCTGAGGTTCCAGCCAGCCTTGGCCTGAAAAAAATCCTGAAATGCTACTGTGTGAATATCAGAATGCCATCACCTCCTTGGACCTTGCTTGTAGGGTAATTTTGGGATGAATTTTCTCCTTATGCAATATGGCTTAATTTCTGATGATGTAACTAACATGGATTTCATACAAGTAATGATGTAAATAAGGTACTTTAATTGCCAAACTATATCTTGGAATTTCATTTTGTGGAATAACTCCACTATATTATGCTAAAAGAACCTGACACCATTTTGTTTTTTGAGGTTAACTGTGTGAGATATACATTAATTTTCTATGCTTTCTTGATGTAGCATTTATGAGTTCAAGACATGGAAGGTGACCCTAAGGAAGGTCTTGAGGCCTTCAGCAAACTCAAGGACTGTGATTATGTTTCTGACTGTTTGCAGTGTATGTTTGGAACTGCAGCTGGCTTTGTAGTGTGTTCTTGTCTCAGTTTGTTATTATATTTTTGGGTATGTAAACTATTGTAATATGAATTTAGAGGCTTATGACGAGTAAAAAATTGAAATTTTTTATGCACCTCGCTTTTTTCTACATATTGATGCTGAAATCTCCAACCATTTGTGCAGTTTACCTTGTGGGAATAGGTGGCAACTTTAGGAATGACTATATCTAATTACGTTGAGTCAGGATTTTGAGCAACTAAATACACTACACTCTAATTTCCTAAAACTGTATTTATTTCTCCAGTAGTTATAAATTATAGTTTTGCTTAAAGGCTTGCCTTCACCAATAGTCTGAAACCTAAATAGTCACCAACATATATAAATAAAGACTACTTATATATATTAGCATAATGACTCTGGACTGATATGCCTCTCTAGCTCCATAAAGTGTACAAACTTCTGTTTCCTCACAGGATATGGTATATCTAAACATTTGTTAAGGGATGGCAAACCAATGTTATAAAACACTATGAGTGACATGACTGTGGACTGTACTGCTGCGTGTGAGAACTGGTTCTCAGATTACAGAGATAAAGCAGATCAAGATGACATTTATCTGGGCTTGAAAAATCTTTTGAGAAAGTCCATCATAGAAGATTGAAGAGGAATTCTAGTACATAGCCAGATGAAAAACAGAGTCACAATTTATATAGTGGGGTTAGTTAATTTAAAAAAATGCCCACTGAATAGGAATAAAAGGGCATTAGGAAGCCTGAAATGTTTCAAGAATTCTGTGAAGGAAGAAATTTGCCAAGGACAGAGAATAATTTGATGTTATACATAGTTAAAGGAGGTGTTCAAATGGACCACTCAGATAATAGAATGTGTCCTTTTTGTGTTTCTTTGATTATCACCTTGTTTATCCCTTTATTTCCCTACTGAATATTAAATTAAATAAGAAAATGGGCAAATAGCAGAAAATATGTGTTTCAATGGAAGTGTAATTTTGCTGCTTGATCTTTAAAAACATGTCACTAGCTGATTCTGTTTAGAAAAGGTATAAAAAAATCTGTGTGTCTGTTTTTGATGGGATGATACTAATCTACTCACTAAATACTGGGAAGAAATACTGTGGATTCAGACTCAGACTTCTTTGTTTCCTTAGAGGAAAATTCTATATAGTGTTTTTATGGGGAGCTCACACACACACTTCACATCAATGATTTTGGGATATACAAGAGTTGAGTTGTGAAAACAGAAAATCTATTCAAGTTTTCTCCTGAAGTGAGAAATACTATGGTATTAAAATGGGCTGAGCCAATCTTTGGTTCTACTAAAGTCAAGAAAGAATTATGGCTTTGCCTTCAATAGTACCAGGCTTTAGCCTTGTGTGTTTATAGATCAGAAATTCTTTAAACAAACAGTGCATCATATTTACACAGTTTGCTAATCCACTTCTCTGAACCAAAACACAATTCCACTTTCCTTTTATATTTGTTCTTTTCTCAAGCAAGAGCAGCATCACAGAAGTCAGCAAACAATGTCATTCTTTTCACAGTAAACATGTTCTATTTTCAGAGAGAATGACTACAAAAACATCAGCCTTGCTCTTTATCTCTGCCCATGCCAGAACAAAGTTTGAGAGCATCTGAATAAGCAAAAGCTTACATCCATTTTATTTTTTCCTATTCACTAATTGTACTGGATACAAAACGAGATTGTTCCATTTAATATTTTTTGTTATTTCAGGTTATAGAAAAATTGCGTGTATTCATCTTTGCATGTAAAATAGTCTGTATTATAATACTAGAGTAATTCCATTTTTGCCACTTTCTAAATATTTTTATTTTTTTTACTGAGATAGAATAAACTAGAGCTACAATAAACCCCTTATTAGTTGAAGAAAATTTAGGGTTTTGGGGGGAAAAAAAAGGAATTTTCTTCTGGAGCAAAAATAAAAATTATGAATATTTTTTGGTAAGCTCTTTGTCTATTTTTAAATAGCTCTGCCTTGTTTAATTACAAAAGGAAGATTCCCATGAGAGTTCTTTAGTACTCACCTTCTCCTCTGCTGTCTCTCACTGCCATTAGTATGACATTGAACATAGTACATTCAGAATATTTTTTGTTGCTTACATAATTTTTATTCTAGTGAGCCTTTATCCAGTTACTGGCATTAGTTAATTGAATTTTGCACATATCACAAGTCAAGCCTGTGACTAAGTGATTTTAAGATACTGAACACAATGAAATTAACTGCATTAGTTTTATTTGATTGGGTAGTGCAAGTATTTGGGTATTAATCTGTAGTTCCTTTTTCCAAAGGCCATCTCTAGTTTTCGATTATCATATCCATGAGAAACTTGTTTAATTCCCTGTCTACATTTAAGGCAAATTTTTGACTGTCATTATTCTGTACATTTTTAGTTCCACATTTTTTCTAGAAACATAGAATTATACATTTAATATTTTCTTTTTTCCTTTCCTTTCCTTTCTTTTTCTTTTTCTTTTCCAGCAATATCTAGGCTATCCAGTTACCAGTGCTCATTTACAACTTGATCATGGTTTCTTGGAAATCTTAGTGTAAATCAGAATTAAACATAAGATTCTACTGTAAGGTTTTTTCCTTTCTAGGTTATGCCATATTCAACCATTGACCTGGAAGACCTTTCTGAAGAAATTGGGAATTTTCCACTTTACCCATTTTCGCTTTTTCCTGCCGTCCTATATAATCAATGTAGAAGCCTGGGCAGCCAGGAGTTAATGCATTGCTCTGCCTCAAATGCTGATGGCCTTTCAAGTGGACAATCTGGAACAGGATGTGTCTGAAAAGGGGGTTATAAGAAGGAAGGGGAGCACCTTTCCAGAGACAGTTTTCCTTGTCCAGGTCCATGGTGACTGCAGAGAATGCACTGCAAGTGCAGAAAGGGGGACAAGGAGTGAGCAAGACCAATAGAGGGGGATTGAGGCCTCAAAGCCTGAGACCAAGCAAAAGATCGAAGCCTCAAAGGCTCTGGACCCCTTTGTAGAAAAGTCCAGAGGACTGGACTGTGCATGCTAAACCACTTCCATGAAAAGAGAGAAGCCCAGTCCCAGGGCTGGGAAAGATTACCTGTGGGGAGGTGCCCACACACCCCCAGGACCCTGGGCACTCTGTCATCTAGATGGACCATGGGCCAAGGGCTGGTGATGCCCTTTCCTCTGCTATCTGATCTCCCTTTCTGTTTTCTCTTTCTCTCCTCTTACTTTTTATGCTTTTATTGTTATGATAATTACTAAAGATGGGTGCAAAATATATACAAACCTCCATGCAACATGTGTAGTTTGCTAACAAAACTTTGTGAGCCTTTCTTTTGACCCTTTTTGCTTTCAATGTTCTTTTTTGACCATGGGCACCTAAAAATCTTGGGTCCTCCTTTCCTTCTAGGAGTGGGACACAACAATTATGTTCGTCACTGGTTTTATATAATGTAGGAATAACCTTTCATTAGAAATAGTATTCCTGTAGAAACAATTTTGATAGTGAAGGATGGATATTAATGAAGAGAGCAGTGATTGACATTGATGCAGGAGAGAACAACAAAATGAGAGAAGCAGAACTGCAGTTATTAGTAACTTAAGTTCAATGATAATTAAAAATATTAGCAGAATTCCCAATGAACAGAGAGTATCTCTGCCATGTGTGTGACTGAAATATTTAATACTATTTAAAAGCTGAAGTGCTGAGCATTAGTGATCCTAAAACATGTATTCTTCTTCCCTTTGTAATAATTTTTGGAGCCCTTCTCCTCTGTAGAATCTCATTTAAATTAGAGGGTTGACATGAGCTGTTGTGTCTCTGAGGCTCCCAGTGGTGTATGAGCATCCGTCAGAGCACATTGACTCCACTGGGACTTGCAAATATTAGGGATTTTGCCCTTTGACGATTATTTGTTAAAAAGCCTTCTGAAATCTATCATCTTCTCAGTTTACAGCTTGCCCTTTCAGAGGCTTTCATTCTGCTTCATCTTGATTCAAACTCTATACTTCTTAATGAAACAAAAATTCCAACCTAGATAATATAAAATGCTTATTTAATTCTGTATTCTTTCCTCACTAAGCAAATATTTTAATTAATATTTTAATTAATTATTAATTAATATTTTGACACTTGATAAAAACAAAGCATTACGTTTTCTTAAGGGAAATTATTAAAAAAAAACCTCCTAGTACTCATAGAATCATGGGATGGTTTGGGTGAGAACAGGCATTTAAGATCCTCTAGTGCCAACACCCCTGCCATAGGCAGGAACATCTTCCACTAGATCAGTTTTCTCAGTGCTCCATCCAACCTGTTGTCACTAAACCCTTTGTTGTCCTCCATTCAAGTTACCCTCTGAACTGATAGGAGATGAGTCAGCGAGTAGTTTTGGTCCTGCCTAAAATGACTTTTAGGTTCAGTTGGCCTTTCTTTACTGAGTGAAAGGAATTCATCCATGCCTATAGTTTAAGTGGTTATAAATGCTCCCTATATGGGTTTTTGATTATTTTTACCAAATGACTTTTATGAAATAAAAACCAGTCAATGCACTTTTGCAGGCAAATAATTAAAATAACTTTTGTTATGTATTCCCAATGTCGTGAGTCATATGTGAGAGATTCAGTCTCCAGTTAAAAACCATAGATAGTACCCACAAGTAATGACATTATCCTTTCTTTTTATATTGACATTTTTTCTTAATTCCTCACCTCTCAGTGGGTAAAATCAGTCTATAGTAACAGAAAATTCTGCCTTCATTCAGAACTGATCATGTGGACGGAGGAATTTTGAACAAAACTTGCAACACTCCTCTTGTGCCACTACTCCTCATGTGTTTCATTGCACACTAAGTTGCATTACTTGAATTTGCATAAATGCAGCTCAGCGCAATAGCCCTATAGTCACCCTGCAGGGCTACTTGTTTTTTGGTACTAGGTCAATCAGGAAACTTTTCCAGTGTATGCAGGGCTATCCCAGTGTACTTACTTGAACATTAAAAACAGAGAAGGCTTCTTTAGTTTGGGGAAAAATCAACACATAGTTTGAATTACCTAAGAAAATCACATTCAGAAAACATTCTGCTGTGCTGGGATTTTTTGTTTCAGATAGTATTAGCCAAATATATTTCTAGGCATGTTTGTATTTTTACCTGTTTACTTTCAAATCCCAATGACAAATTACATGACACAATCAGAAGCAATGTAGTGAAAATTTAAATATGATTTTGAGGTCTAGCTGTAATGCTGTGTAAAGCAAATTAACTGAATTTAATAATTCAAAGAAGTGTTTTGTTTCAGATACACACTGATTTCTGTCCTGTGCCCCTTCATTCCACATCAGTGCACTATTATCAACTTCTTTTAAAGCCTTCACAATGTGTCCTTTCACAGTCCTCTGCCTTCCAAGATACCAGCATTGCATCCCACAGTGCAGTACAAGAGAGATGGTAGAGTTGAAGGCAAAACTAGGATGCAGTTCATGCATTTATGTATTTGGATGGGAGGTAGAGCAGCATTTTAGGATTATATATCCTTAAAATGCTTAACCTTAGGTGAAATAAAGCACCTTCCCTGTTTCCAAAGCTGGCACAGATAAGCCTTCTGCAGGACTGCTGAGGCTTACTACTGGTAGACTACAGACATCCTTTCAGTCAGGTTTAGCAAGCTGTTAGTAACCTGAAAACTTCACAACTGTCATTTTGTATAAACCATTTCCTTCTACAAAAAGAAATGCAAATGTTATTATATGAATGCTGGAAAATATTCAAAACCCTATCTGCTTACCCATGTCAAGATCTATATTGCAGAACAAAAAGGGCCTGTGCAAAACTGAGATAAAATTGATGAATTTCTTATTGAAATAGACCATCAGGCTCTTAATAGCAACAAATAAATAGAATTTTTATAAAAAGAGTTATAGACCTTAAATGATAAAATCTTGCTCTAGAGTCCCGGGAATATAAAATTTAGCAGACCAGCAATTTCAGTGTTCAAACACATAAAGCAGTTTTGATGAGGTATGTTTAGCTGACACCAAGAAGCTTATTTACTTCTCTGTTTGGGCTTCAATTACTCCATATGAAAGGGAGGAGAAATGGGATTTTATGCAGCATGTAATAACTGTCATACAGGAAACAGGCTGATTTTAATGACATGTCTTTAATACTGCAGGTTGCCCAATTCCAGTTGAAACTGGAATTTGTGTCTATCAATGAACTCAGTTTTTATTAACTGTCTTCTGGGCTCGTTTTTGTAGACTGTAAAGCAGCAGGGCTGTTTTGCAAAGAGGTTGAAGCCTATACAACAACTTTATCAAGGGGTGAAAATTGCTAATCTCTGGAGATTTTGCCTCCCTGGCTAGATTAATTAAATTATTTGGACAGATTAGGTATTCCTGTATTGTATTTCACTTGCCTGAACAGATGGCAAGAGTAAAATGCAATACTTTACTTGCCCTCCCTGATGATCTGCTTCTTTGTCCAGGCAGTAAATGTCTTAACTCTACAAGTAATGTTGATCCTGCCTCATAAAGGTGTTGAAAGTCTGGATATTGCAAATGTTCTCAGCACCTGTGCTGAGGTCATAGTTGCTCTTAGATTTATTTAGACGGAAGAAAAGAAGTTTAGACACTCCAAAAGGCAATTCAAGTCTTTGATGAGCTTAATTATCCTCTCACTAAGCTTATGTCTTTCTGTGCATTGCACAATATGATCATGCTTAGGCCCGTTGGAGACGTAACCCTTAAGAGACTTGTCCAGTTCACAGGACCCAGGCTTTCAAGGGATGCAAAAGCAGACATGAGATTTAGTTAGGCATATAGACAATACATTTAGTTCAAATGTAGACAATACATTTAGTTCAGATATATTTGTACGAAGGATGAAAAACTGCCTCACAGGCAGTGTCTGTCTGTATGTCTTTTATGCCTGATTATAATTTAAAATTTGACCTACTTGCTATCAAATATTAATTTACTTACAGTTGTTTCTGGATAAAGGTGATTTATCTGTACAGAGCTGCAAGAACATCTTCACGGGCACATTGGATTAATTACCTTCTTGATTATAGTATATATTAATAGATGGAAAGGTAGAGGATTTCAGAAAGGTCTAGTGATAAGGAAGTCGTTGATTCTATTTCAGTTGTTCATCAGAGGGCCCAAAAGTAATTTGTTTAAAACAAAGCTCATCAGATCTCTGCACATTCTAGTCCCTAGGAAGTTTCTCTTTGTCAGATCCAGGCTGTGCAAAGAAACTCGCTGTTGAATGAATTGGATTGCATCTGTCTCCATCTAATCTGTAAATTTAGGTGCACCTTTCTCTTCTCAAGAGAGGGGAATTTCACTTAGTCTTTGTCACCTCCTTTCAGGAGGATCCATCGGCACCTATTGTAAGTCCGGAAAGAAGGCAGCAAACAAAATGAGAAAGAACATATAAATAACGTATTTTCTACCACATGGAGCTATGCAGTCTTCTTTTAAATAACATTAACTTTTTCTCTAAAAGGAGGATGGAAGGGGTAAGAATTTATGTTTAATGATATAAAACTAAACTATATTGAGAAAATACCATATTCCACAGATCTTATTGGTGGAATCACTTTTATGGTGGGAAAGAATTTAAGCATGACAAACTTGTAGAAAATTAATGAATTGAATTTAAAATCTGTTTATGGAAAATTGGTTATTTTCAAATGATGTATCAGAATAGTTTTAGTATGATCCATTAATGTTTTAATGATGTTTATATTTATCAAATTAAAGTTTTAAATGTTACTAAAGCTATATATTTTATTTTTTAAATTTGAAATTAGTGTTTTCCACCATGAGGACTGTTGAGCAGCAGAATAGGTACTCCAGGAGTTTGTGTAGACTCCTTCTATAGATGTTTTTAAGGCTAGAGTGGATAAAGACCTCAGCAGCTGCTTCTGACCCTAGAGCTGGCTTTGTTTCGATCAGAAGCTTGAATAAGAGACCTTATGAGGTTTCTCCCAGATTAAATTATCCTGGATGGACACAGAATTTTGGGGAGGATGGGCTGAGACTGAAAGGAGAAGGAGTCACCCTTTAAATGAGAAGTGTGGTTGTATTGAGCTTTGTCTCGGCACAGGTGATGAGTCAGCTGAGCCTGTGAGTCAGGATTACTCAGGCAGAGTAAGATCAGTGATGTTGTGGGTATCTGCTGCAGACAATGGCGAGGAAGTTCTTCCTGAGGAACCTTTTCCCTGAAGAATCAATCGGCAAAAAGCAGAACCTCCAGGCACGATTTTAGAAGAACAGATTTTGTGCTGTTCCTGTATTTTCTTGGGAGGATCCCATGAGAGATAGCCCCAGAGAGGAGTCCAAAAGATCTGGTATTCAACATCACCCAGTCCAAGCTCAAGAATGGTTTTTACTGATGAGCAGGAAGCCAAGTAAATTTATCATGAAACTTGCATAGATGAAGAAAGGATTAATGACAAAATTCAGACATAAAAATGAAGTGTAAAAGAGGTGGAAACAGAAACAGATGACCTGGAGGGAATAGAAAAGCATTGACTGAGGCCAAGATACTTAATGCCTTCCTTGACTTAGTCTTTACTTGTAAGATTGGTTTTCATGAATATGAGATCTCTGAGACAAGGGAGAAAATCTGAATCAAAGAAAGTCTGAACCACCCTTATGGAGAAGTATCTGATTGGGGTACATTTAAACGCACTGGACAGATGTAAGTCCAAGTGAGATGACAGGATGCATCCCTACATGCTGAGGGAAACAACTGGCACTGAGACACCATTGTCTTGTGTCTTGGAGAGACTGCTGAGGACTAGAAGAAAGAAAATGTTGCCCCTACTTCAAGAAGGGAAAGAATGCAGATTCAGGGAAATACAGACCTGGCAACCTCACCACATCCTTGTGAATGTGATGGAGCAAAACTTCCTGTAAATAATCTCCAGACCCATAAATGAAGAAAAGGTTACTGGTAACTTATCAAAGGGGATATCTTGCCTAATCAGCCTGATTGTTTTCTGTGATGAGACCCTCTTGGTGCATGAGAAGGGAATAGTGAATATTGTTATTGATATTTTCTATCTTAACTAGCAAAGGTTTTGACATCATCTTCAGTAACATTGTCATAGGCAAACTGAAAAAGTACAGGTTAGAAAAAGAGATGGTAAGTGGATTAAAAACTGAATTGCTGGCATCAAAGCTTTGTAATCAGCAGCAGTCAGACCAGTTTCCTCCTCTCACAGGGATTAGCTTCAAGGCTGCCTGGGGCCTCTGAACAACAAGGTTATATAAAAAAATGAAAGAATCAAAGGTGTTCTGACAAGAAGGAAGCAAAATCTTCCTTTTTCCTATGAAATGCAAACCTAGTGCTGCATAATATTCAAGTAGCCTGAAAGGTCATGATCCTGATTTCTAACTGATTTATTTACATCATAATGACAGCATGATAAACACATACACAGTGGTAAATTTCTGAAAATAGACAGATGAATCCAACCAAATCAGAAAAACCTTTCTTGATGAAATGTAGAGAACTTAAAAGGAACTTAGAAAATTTTATAAATGTATTATTATACTTTTAAATGTCCTAAAAGGTTTAACAGAGAATTTTTCTCATTGGAAACAAAACCTGATTTCCTTTTGCAGAAAATATTGATGTTTATGGTTATGTTACACATGTAACATTTTCTTAAATAAAAAAAAAACAACAAACTGTCGCTGCCCACCGCTGTCCAACACCTGGTCCCCCGGCTAGCCCACGCGGTGGGCTGGGCGGCAGGTGTGGCTTGTCTTCGGGATTCCCAGAATCCCTAAGTCCAAGTAAGGCCGATGCCTTTGTGACCGGCGACGCAACAGTGAAGAGTAAAGGGCCGGGAGAGACCTTTGGCTGCGTCCAGGGATAAGATTTATTTAGGAAACAACAGGGGACCATGATAACCAAAGGGAGGAAGGCAACCAAAGGCAAGGANGGAAAAGGGGACCTGGAGTGGACCAACTGGGAGAATAACAGAGGGGGGTAACAGGGAAAAACCATTTGTACAAGGAACATTAAAACAAATACAACTTAAGGAAAACAGTGAAAATAACTAAACCGCAACAACAAACAAACAAAAAAAATTAAGTAAACAATTAAATAAATATATCTGAAAATTACTAAGGAAGATAAAATTACTTTATTTTGCATCATCAAACGATGATACTTCAATTCAGGAAACTGTTCCATCTCTTACCTTCTACAATTTCTATATTTCATGAATAATATTACTGAAGATAAATAGCCCAAATAAATTAACCAGAAAATCTACACAATAGCACTAACAGTAAGCCTTTCAGAATGTAATTGCATGTTTCAAAAGAAAAAAATCTGAACAAAAAAATAACTACATAATAGAAGCTCTGTCAATGTAGATAAAATCAATCTATAGTTATCATGAGTATTAGCAGAACTCCCACCTGGCATGTTAAATTTCTGTACATATGAATGAACAGTGGTTTCACCCTTAATTAAAGCATGTATTGCAAAAGACTTGGCCTTTTTCTCATTTATTCCTTTTATCTTGTTCAGCGTCTTTTCTGCTGAAATACGGTATTTATACAGCTATAGAAGTTTTGCCACCAATATTTCTTAGATCTTCTAATAACCCCTTGAGCCTGAATATGCTTTTCTTTTACAATCTATCAAATCCTGAATTTTTAACACATGTTTTGCCTTATTCAAAACATTTTTTCTTTCTTCAAATGCCTCATAAAAATTTTCTACCAAAGCTCTAGAGGGTTGTTATTTTTCTGAAATGCTACAGGAAAAGTAGTTGATATATATACACCACAGAGTCCCCTTACAATCAGTAGCAGGAAACACAAAATCCCCAAAAGAAAGAGCAGAGAAAATAGCAATCTTGATTTAGAAAATGGAAAAAGAAAAAGAAAACTACTATCAGGCTGGACCTTCCTGCTGTAACCTTTTTATTTGTTTGTTTGGGTTTTTTCCATTTATATTTATCAGAGGGTAGTATCAAATAAGAGGGATAGTATTTCATCAAAAAGATGTTCAAAACTTGATCTTAAACATTTATGATTCTGTTAGATTTACAAAGAGTGGTGTTTGACCATCAATCTGCTTCCCAGGGAGAGAGACTTGAAAACATCTTACTGTTCTTACAGGCACTGGTATTACACTTCTATCATTTTCTTTAATATCTCTTCCTCAAAAACTGTTTACAAGTAGTTTAGCTTCTGATATCTGTGCTGTGGCTTTCTTGACTGTTAGTCATTAGGAGAAAAAATGTCACAAGTATCACATAACTTAGGCCAGATATCTTAAGTAAATCAGACAAGTAAAAGTGACAGTCAAGTTCCCCTGAATGCTTATGTAAGGTTTCTAATTTGATTAGCTCAGGTGTAAAACTAGAGGAGATAAATTCCAGGCTCTGCAAACTGCTGCTGAAGTTTTGTGCTTTCTTTCTTTTACAAACCTGTTCTCTCTATTCAGAGGTTATTTTTACCCTGAATATTACCCTCAGCTACTGAAACTTACCTGATTGTGATGATTTATAATTACCTCTCAAGAAAGAATCAATTTTTAAGCCCAAAAAGCAGGTGCTTTCTGTCAGGCACCAATTAGATATTTGGTATCTCATTCAGCAATTGGAAGATTTGTAACATTCCACAAAACCAGATTATTGTCTGTTGAGTGTCTTATTTAAAATAGTTTTAAATAGACTTGTCAGTGATTGAACAGAAATTATAGGATTTAATTTCAGTCAGCTATTGATGTTTACATCTGATCTAATTACCCAAAATTTTCTTTAGAAACAATGAAAAAAAATACTGTGTAATTAATTTGATCTGATTTTGATGTGTGCCTTAGTATGAGTAATTTTCTAACCGTCTTTTTTGTCTTTTTTTACTATAAAATGATCTCAGGTGACCAGTTCAGACACAGATGTCTCCACTGCATAACACCCTGTGGTGCATTATCATATAGAACAACATCTTATTGCTATTGCCTTCCACTGCTAGACCCCTTTGTGGTGACTGTGGTTGTTTGGCTCTTGCCTTCACCTGCAAGCTCTTCAGAGCAATGTAAAACTGAGTAAAATGGATGACAGGTTATATTGGGTGCCAATGTGCAATACTGAATGATATGATAAATACCAACAATAGCAAGAAAATATAATAAAAGTATTACTATAGGTAGAACAGAAAAAGATCAGGAATTTGGAGTATTTTTTGAAAACTGAAACATTTATTTAAATATGAAATCCACTTATAATAAAAAAAAGGGATTACTACCAAAAGTAATCAACTCATGCATTAGTGTCATCATACATACTTAAGTTACAATCCATCATATGCTGATTAGTAGTTTTCCTAAATGCTAATAAATTACAACTACAGAATTCTTAATCTAACAGCATGGAGTCCTGCAATTTCTGATATTTCATTTGCTGTAGTGAAAGGGTTATAATATCTCTCTAATTCTCAGGTAGCTATATATTCATGCAATTAACTTCAGTGTCTTTCTCCATTCCAAGAATTACCAAGTAGATCTCTTTACAAAGAGGATAAACTGATGCATCCAATCAATGATCAAAAATGTGTACACTTTTATTAATATAAAGCCTGGTCATTTTATGGAAAAGGAAAAGCCAGAGTGACTTCTTCATTATGATTTTAGACTGTTAATTGTCTAAATTTTACACTGAAAAAGAAAACTGTGAAAGTGAAGCTCGACAAAAACACATTTATCCTGGTGCTTCAGAGATCCAGCCTAACGCTTTTAAAAAGAGTAAATTACATAAGTGGTAGGTTCCAGTTCTTTTCATGTATAGGCTGACAAAGAGGAAGAAAAGATTCAAGATGGAACGGCAGATTTTGAAAATCTAGAAACATTTCCAGAGCTGGTATGGAAAGTATAGCTTGTAGGACAAAATTATCCAGGTTAATTAATTACATATTACACTGCTGATTGTAACTACATGGTCGAGGGGGTAATGGCCTCCTGTTTAATAAACCCATCAAAAAGACCCAGAAACCCAAGGCCAATGAGAAAGGAAAAAAAATATTGTTTGACACCAAAGACTGTGTCTTAGATCTGCTGACAGTCAGAAAAAAAGAGAACACCTGCCTGCAAAAAAGGCAGTTATTTAGCTGCTTGACAGAAAAAGATAACAGGGAAGTATTTAATTCATGTTTAATATGATATGATATACATATGTTCAAAACAGTCAACATCCCTGAATTTAATCTTGGTAAATCAGATTAGATAACATTAACTTGTGTTTTCTTTGTTTTCATAAAAATGAAAATTAAATTAAACTCACCTTGCATTGTTTATTTGTTTGATTGCATTATTTGGCTTGTTCTATGATGGCCTACTAACTAATTTCTAGTCATTTAACATAAATATTTAATTTTAATTTTTTTGTTATAGGCACAGAGATACATGGACAGGAAAAACCTCACAAGCTTTATACAAGACCTTTTTGTTTATCTATTAGTAGCTATAGGCTCAATGCTGATAAATTCACACATATTAACTGTGGTCTGAGATTGGTAACAGACAATCTAGACAAAATCAATCTTAGTAGCCAAATGATACAGTCTTCATTCCCTAATTGAGAAATGTGCCTTAAAAACTTTTATACCTTGTGTTAACACACTGAATCTTCTGTAGGTTATAAACAGGCACAGAAAACTCCAGGGAACTCTCATTGGACCTCTTTTACACAGGACTTCACCTTAAGATCCAGTATCATATCAAATGACAGGAATCCACCTTAACAGAGCAAACCATAACATATTGCACTTCTTTTTTGAACGCAATCCTATTTTTCAATATCCTTTTCCAAAAAGAGCTCCAAAACAAAAGAGACCATGGTATCCAGATTTTGAACTCCATAATGCCATTCAAAGTAATTGAATAGTTCTTCCAAGAAATTCCCCCTTAGTGCACTCCAGAATTCTCATTTCTCTCTGTTGGAGCACCCCATATGTATCTTGTATTCTATCAATCATTGAATAAGAATCTTAAACCTTTTAATTTTATCATGTACCAGTGCTTTTTCAAGTAAGAACTTTTGTTCATGATGTCTGCTTTAAATATCTAAATCAGATTACAGAGATTTCTGATTACTGTGATCTATCTGGTCACGTGTTCCCATTGATCACAGACTGAATCTAGACATCCACCCTCACTGCCAGAAAAATCCCTACACTGTGGATGTCTAAATTTGTCAGATTAATCCCTCCCTTGATGTCTGGCCTTGTGTTAATCAATGAATATTTCGAAGAAAAGTCTTTTGTTAGTTTTTGTAATTTGGTCAATATTGAAATCTCTGCAAAGCTATGATGACAAAATTCCTGATATATTTCAGGAATTCTTACCACCTCTGCCTCCATTTGGAAGGCCATTGAGGAGCTCAGGCTCCCAGTACATCTCTTTGAAAAATGCCAGAAGGGGAGGATGTTAGGAGGCTTGAAATATCCAATTGATTAAGAAGCAATGATATTGTTATCCTGAAGTAGATATCCTGAACATGTGAACACTCACACACTGATTTTGATGCATATATTTAGTTTCATCTTTAGCAAATCTAAATGTGTATTGGTCATCCTCAGCTTTTTCAGTAAAAGGAGAAGAGCAGATCCTTTTCATTACAGCATATAATCAGAGAGCTGTGGAAGAGTTTGGATTGGGAGGAATATTTAAATGTTGACAAGTTCAACCCCAACTCCACAATGAACAGGGTCATCTTCAACTCGATCAGGCTACTCAGAGCCCTGTCCAACCTGACTTTGAATGATTCCAGGAATGGGACACCCACCTTCTCTGTGGGAAGTGGGCAAGGTGAAACCTGACCCAGTGTTTCATCACCCTTCTAGCAAATATTTCAGTTTAAAACCATTACTGTTTGTCCTATCGCAGCAGACCCTAATTAGATGTTTGTTTCTATCTTTTTTATAAGTCCTGAAGTGTAAGTACTGAAATGCTGCAATTGTGTGTCCCAGATCTCTCCCCCAGGCTCAACAACCCCATCTCTCAGCCTTTCCTCACAGGAGAGCTGCTCCATCCCTCTGATCATTTTTGTGGACCAGTTCAAACAGGTCGATGATTTTCCTGTGCTGAGGATCCAAAGCTTAATGTAGTACTCCAGATGGAATCTCATCAGAGCATCTTAGAGGGTAACATGTTCCTGATGTATTTTGAGATAACACCTTGGGGCGTCATTGCAATCTAAGAATCTAAAATTTAAATTTTTATAGAGCATCCCTAAGATCTAATCAAGGAACCTCCACAGAGGGTCACTGAAGGACATGTTTTATCACTTAACAAGTTAACCATAAGCTCATATTTAGGCATCTACTTTTTATTTATTTTGTGATTGGGCAATGAACTATGCTGCCAAAAGAGCTTCTTGTGTGTTTGTCTTTGTCTTTTAAATTCTCATTTTGCTCGTTGAACTGGAACAAGAAAAAGCAATCACTTCCTGGCTGAAAAGGAGAAAGCAGGTGTGTAATGTGAACAGACACATTAGACCACGACATAAATACTGTTTTATTACTAATAAAAAGTCTGATTGTACTGGTGCTAGCAAAAGCAGGGTTGAAGAGACTGGAAAAAGAATTAAACTAAGGACAAGCTTAATTTTCTAAGATATTTATATTAAATAATAGAAATTTAAGAAGTATAGGGCAAATGAATCAGAGTTGGGACTTATGACCAGTCCTTGCAGTTATGGAAACACTGAAAGATCTGAAATCATAAGATTTAGTGCTTCCTGCAGCACATATGATGTGTCCAGATGCAACGGCCATTTTTTGGTGTCCAGGAAAATGCTCTCAGTGACTGTAGGGAAGGTATAGTATTTCCATAAACTGCACATCAGGAGCAAATATTAGAAATTGCTTGAGCATGTGTTGATGCATTGACCTCTGTCCCTCCAAGTACATGCAGTGATCTGTTGTCTTCTCCAGGTGTCACACAGACCATTATAATACAGAGCTGGCACTGTGACATCCAATAACAAGCCTGCTGTGCTGATGTTATAAACCTGATTCAAATTCCAGCTGCAAAAGTCTTGCTATCTGAAGTAGAAATCTTGGGCTTAGTACCATTATCCTGTGATAATCAGGAAAATTTTAATTGCACATTCTGTAAGTTAAGAAAAAAATAATGTTTTACATGTCCTTCCATCTTCTCATCAGGGTGTAAATATCACCAGAAGATCCTGCCTGAGAGATTGCAGAGAGAAGTTTCAAGGACTGTTTTATTTTATTGGGTGAAAATTACTGTCTGTGTAATGGCTCAGGTAAAAAGCAATAAAGCTGTCTCTGGATACTTGCCTGGCCTTCAGCTTTGCTAAAAGTATATGCTGAAAATCAGATTAGCTAAGAAACTTTATAGAGGTTGACTACTGCCATTGCTGTATCTGTATGGAGAATGCCAGTGTTGCTAGACATTTCTGAAAAGCTTTATACTCCTGAATGCATAATAGTGTAATCTCAGCACTACTTAAATCAGTAAGACCTGTTAAACCCCAAGAAGACGGATACTTGAGAAACTAGTGCATTTTAGTCCTTGTCACTTCTAGATGCACCTGATTGAGACTGATATTCCTATTTGATTTAACTGAAACAGTTCAAACAATGATCACATTTGTTTAGACAACTGGTTCATACGGTGTAACCCCTTTTATGGGTCCATGGAGTCAACTATCCATGGCAATGCCAAACAACAGCTGAGGGCCTAATCCCCCTTTCTACCTACTTGCCTAAATTCTGTAATTTCCTATAGCTGTAGAACATTCTTACCACAGCATTGCAATGATTGAAAGATGAAGGGAGGAAGGAAGAGCTGATCAGGAAGGTGCCAGCTCCAACAGATAGGTCTGTGTAGGCCAGGATGGAACCATGCAAAGATGCTGGCAGCAGCTTAGTTGCATCAGCCTGTCAGCTGGATTTGTCACACTGGGCTCAGCACTGCATCAGGGGCCTGTGCTCTTTCTGACTCGCTGCCAGGTTTAATCAGCTATAGTTCAGATCTCTGCTGTGATACCATAATGCACTAAAAATGCCTGAATTCATGGTCCTCTCTGTCTTGAAAAGACTTCCTAAGGGTAAAATGTGGGAAAAAACAGTCAGTGCCTAGCAGTTTTCTGTGTTCATTGGATATATTTCACTACCTGCAGGACCCTAGGATTTTCAACAAGCAGAAGATAAGTCAGCAGTGCCTGACAGATGCCACAAGTATATGAGGTGAGCACCTCCCAGCAGTTTTTTTAAATGAACTCGTGTGTTTAGGTATGATAGAGTGTCAGGAAAAACAATTATATTTAAAATTCCCAGCACACAAGTCAGTTCACATCTAATACTTCTGCAGTACACTCTGAGATCCTCAAGAGCACCTTGAGTGAAAAAGGTGACATCCTGTGGACCAAGCCATGAAGAGACACAGACTCTACTGTGACTTCAGTTAGGGGGAACTTCATTTTTTACTTTCTCTTTGGCAGTAGTGTGATGTATGCACGTCTAGAATTAAAAAAAAAAAAAAAAAAAAAAAAAAAAAAAAAAAAAAAAGACTAAGGTAAGGCAAGTACTGCAGCTTCTCAGTATGATCAGATTTCTGGGATGTGTGATGGGAAGCAAACCAGATCACACTGAAAATTATGGTAGTTTCAGGAGCATCTCTAGTCTAGGAAGAGGACTCATTATAAATAGTACCAGGCATGTACACTGAAACTTGGAGATCTGCTAACTACATAAATCATTAGTACCTAGTATTAAGCAAAATCAGGATATGTTGATTGCTACAGTTAGAGGGAAAGAGCAGGAAAGCAGATGAGGGAGGTGTGCTTCCTTTTCTTGGCAATGAGGTCTCTCAAGCTAGCAGGAGGCATTAACAACACGACCAACAAAAGCAGAAATTTGAATTGTACATATTGCTGCATTTTTTGGTAACAGATCCCTTCAGTTTCCTTAGAAATAGATACTCTGATATGTGGTGAATGTTGTGTACAAAAGGTCACTCAACAGAAATCTGTCAAATGAATGTATTATCATAATGCTGCATAATAATATTTAAGGAATATATATATGTATAGGAAGATAGCTAGCTAGCCTATAGATAGATAGACATAGATATAAAATATATAACATTTATATTATTCTGCTTACATTCTGAGAACAAATATGGCTAATATCACTTGTAATTTAACAGGGTTGCTAGAAATCCTGTATTCAAAAGGCCGTGTTTACTATCCACATCTGATTTTATTTTCTTCAGGCAGCAGTAAGATGTCTATCATCTACCTCATAGAAAGAATCTGATGATTAATCATCTTACACTAAATGTCAAAGAGCAGCCTGCAGTCAGTTTCTGAAATTTATATTTAGGTATTTATCAGTTTTCGGTTCCTGATAATAACCAGCCAGTCTGTTAATTTTTTCTTGAAAATATTTTTTCTTAAAATACCTTTGAAAAACTCAATGAGGCTGCAAATGCTGTGGGTGAATGCTTGAAGCATTTAAATTTATTGCTAACAGTTTTGTCTCGTGGGAACAAAGATACTTACAAGAGTAAATATCCAAATTAATTCTGATTGTACAGAAATACAAATTTTTAGTATAACAACAGGAAAGAAAAATCGGAGGCATGCATCTGTTTTCTATTAATTGTTAATATGACTCCATTCATCTGATGAATGAAGACCTATGTTCAGCCTGGACTATTAGACTTACTATTAATCCAGATGACATCACTCCTCTTTGTTGTAAAATCAGAGTATGTCTGAAGTTAGAGCAGTAAAAGAAGGTCAAGTCACATATTATTCACACAGTATATTTCCTAGAGTAAATTATAACACTAAAATATGAGTTTGCCACAATTTGTTTTTCAGGCATATCTCTACCTTACCTTCATCTATTTTTTCACATCTTAGACCAACATGCCCTATAAGAAGTAACACTAAAAAACCTTCCTAATCACTTGTCATCAAACCAGTCACTCAACATAGATGACCCAGACAACTTAGGCAAGAGATGTGAAATGCCTTGCTATGAGAAATTAATATCTGTGAATAATGTTACAAAAAGCATTTCCAGGCCCTCTGCTATGGATTTTATTTTGATTAAGGTAATGGGGTTTTGCAAATGTGAAAGTTTCAGTCAATTATACCATGTACAAATAGTGAGCTAAGGGCACAGACGTGGCTATATACCTTTCCATCTTAAAGACCTTCTCAGTTTCTGACTCTTTTATCACCCTGCGTTACTGTGCCGTGGTAATGCACTGTGATATTTGGATCTATCGCATATTTTTATGTAGTTTCATATATCGTATAAAAAGTGCTATTAGAACACTGAACTAAAATAGATACTGAGAACTACCTTTCATATATGATATTGAAATCTTTGCAGATATTAATAGCTAATTTTTAAATTGTTTTTTACCTTTTTTCATCTTTTTTATAAAATTTTGTTTGATAAATAACTGCAGGGATTTCTTTCTGACATTATCCTTCATATCCACCAGTGATAATTTCTGCTACACTATTAGCAGTAAAATGCAATCAGAACCATATGTTTTTGGTGCCATTTAGTAAAAGAAGAAAGACAACCTTATAGTGAATAATGGGAAAAACTTATTTATTAAATAATGGTTCTTTCTTCTAATAATTGGGTCTGTGCTTCTTAAAGGAAGATTTCCTGAATTGATAAAAATATTTTAGCACACAGCCTTTATAGATTGCTTATCACTGATGATGAACCAGGTAAGCTTGTCCTTGATGAAGACAAAAGAGCAGCTAAAAATCAGTTATTAATTTATTTGTTTACATCCATTCCTTTCCAGCAAATAGGAAGGTACAATAATAGGAACAGACTGGCTTTTATCTGTGTTGAGGGAGTTGGCAAACTCAAGGGCTAGAGGCTATGTCTGTGAATAATGGTCAGGCACTATACTGACTAGATGAACATCAAGAAATTAAATAGTGATAACTGCTTGAGAAACATTCAGGTGTGGAGAAAAAAATAATGGAAGGAAATAATGAGGCCGTAGTAAGTTGGTGCAAAAGGCAGTTGTGACAGAACAGAGCTTCTATGTCTTGCTACACTTCTGAAGAGGAGCTGTAGGCTACATCTGCTAATTCCTTGTAGACTACATATACTAATCTCTTAATAGCAATAGTGAAATGATTGATTAAACTTTTGTTAATTAATTTTGGTCAGGTTATTTTTGGCAATAGGAAAAACCATAAATGCCATGTTAAATGTTGCTAATTAGACTGACAAATCTGCCCAAGGGAGTGCTGCTTCTAGAAAATACAAATATGTTTGAAATGTTTTACAAGACATATATGACACCTTAAGTATTCTGAGAAGAGGCTGAATCATTCAGTGCTCTGAGTTCACTGCTGCCATGTGTAACTTTCTGACACCTTTTCACCATGCTTTCTTAGGAAGGAGTAAAACCAGTTACTTGAGTTTCTATTTCCTTCTGCCTCCTCTTGCATCCATTTAACACTTGCAAGTCTCTGCCTAAATCAGGCAGCTTGTTAGCACACCCTGTAAACCAGATTACTAGAACTGTCATTATTTGTAAAGCTTTCAGGGTGGACTCACAAGCACTTGCAAATGAAGACAGGAAAGATCATGGTAATGCAGAATGCTAAGAAGTCATGATAATGCAGAAGAAACTGAAGATGTCTTCTAGGAATAAAAAGTACATAGCTGTGACCCGAATGATGCCTCAGCTTCTCAGGAGTGCTTGTCTCCTGCAGTGCACTCCACATCACCGGAGCACAAGGTGATGCTTATTTGAAAGTGAGTGGAGGGATGCTTGCTGAAGTGCATCTGTCAGAGTAACTTTCAACTTTCTTATAATTACTTTTAGTAGTATCAGATTATTACCAAAGGAAATAATCCTTTTAATATGTGTCCAACCCCTATTGATGATCACCTGTGCCAGTGCTAGAGGCTCCAGCTAGTCAGCTTTCTTCCACAACTTTATATCAGGCCCTTAGGTGGCAGTGGAGTGCTGAGTAGTGATGCCTTGGGAAACCTATCCTTGCATTGCATGGCTACAGCAGGTACTTCAGCACACAACCAGATGTCTCGAGATCTTGCAGACCAGTCAGGGAAATATTTAACACATTCAGGAACCTAGAGAATAGACAGTGCTAAAAAGTGGGCAAATGAATTTTAACATTAGGCTTGAAGATTGCTTTTTTTTTTAATTCTAAGTGGCATATATTTTTCCTTGTAGACACCCCTTTTATTTTCTCATACATAAATTAAAAAAGTGATTCAAACCTCATTTTTAAACTATTTCAGATATCCACTGCAGAAAAGTGAAATTAAAAAGACATGTAGTAATGATACATGAAAATAATTTTGCATTAAAGTTATTTCTATTAAATATGTATTAATAATTGTAGTGAAAATATACAAAGATTTGTACACTCCAGCGCTTTTATATCATACAAGCAGTGGCTTCTTGTCTGTTGTGCATTGATTTACAGCATTTGAAATTACCACAATGGAGTAGTTAGGAAGTATCTTGTGGAAAAAAATTATGATAAAAAGATACAATGGGCAGGCCAATAGAATTAGAAAAGTAAGAAAGAGATTCTATTTGCATCAATGCAAAGTAATCTTTCCAATGGTTTTGTCCAGGTATACTTATCCAGACTTCATCCATGTTGCCTGAAAAGGGGCTACATCATGTACAAATACTTTTTTTCCTCTTGGGTTTGCATCAATATAGCATGGTTTCAAGCCAGTTCACCTTAGTGTTTGCTTTCAGCTCTACATACTCCACTCAGTATAACCAAACAGAAGTCGTATTTATGCAGAGGAAAAATACCATGCATGAAACAAAGAAGGAAAAAAATGAAGATATGCAGAAAATAAATGTATATGAATTCTCATATCTTTGACAAAAATCTCTCATTTATCAAGATTTTGCAGCATATTCACTATGAAAGGAAACTCTCCAGCTCCATAATTTTCCTTCCCTTCCCTATACCTTTAAAAATGTTGAACCAAAGACAACAGGGCATGGATTGGTTTCCCAGAGAGGTGTTGTCTCCATCTTCCAGCTCGAGTCAGGCAGCCTGGCTGGTTCAGAAGGTGTGCACAGGCTGCAGCTACGGTGAGCCATGATACTCCTTAACATCTTTTGATGTTTACTAGTATGAAGTATGTCTGAAAATTCTCACAGAAATGACATTAGCCATGCACTTTTATGAAATGGACCAGGCCTTGTGCCCTCCTGACATCCAGTTTTACTGGCTAAAATAAAATACTGACTGGATTTCCCTGTTTTCAAAAAAAGTCTCTATTTACCTTATATTTCTGCATCTTCAGATGTGTAGTTCCTGATTTCACCACTTCTGACTGAAACGAATGTCTTTAATAACACTTCCAGTGCTGTGCCATTCTGATACTATTTTTACTCCTTCAAGATAGAGCTTTCTGCACTGTTATCTCTATGTACTATTTATATCAGAAGTGGAAGCACAGAGCAGCAACTTGTTCCAGGCAGGAAGGGACCTCAGGACATCTATGGTCCAACCCCTTACCCAAAGCAGGGCCACACTGCTCATGGCTTGTTCCAGGGCTTGAAATCCTTCCAAGCACAAAGATGTCACAACATCTTGGAGCAACCTCAGTAATGTCTCCTCATAGCATGTGTGGGTCTGTCAGATGCCCCCAAATCTGTCTTTTCTCTAGGCTGAACCAGCCCAGCTCCCTCAGCCTCTCCTCAGGAAACAAGTGCCACCAGGCCAGGGAGAGCCCCCTCCATCTCCCCCCATTTCTCCAGGTGTTTGCTGGGTTGGTCCATCTCCAGCTGTGCTCTGAGGAGCACCATGTGCAGAGGGACAATCCTTTACCCCAGTCCATGGCTCACGTCCCTGTTCTTGCAGCCAGGACTCTGCTGGCTGCCTTTGCCCCAGGACATGCCAAGTCCAGCTCCCTGCCCAGTCCCACCTCAGGACCCCTCTTTCCCCGGGCTGTCCCATGGCAGGGACCCTGCTCCCCAGGGCACTTCGTGGCCCTGCTCTGGCTGGCTTTTATGGGGTTCCTGTCAGCCCATGCCTGCAGGTCCCAATGGCCTTGTCACCAGTTGTGCTGAGTTGCATGTGGCAGAGTGTTATTGAGAAGAAGCCTATGGAAACATAATTATACATATAAGTGTTCCCTGACTGACCTTACAAATTAATTTCAAAGGCAAAACCTTATGAATAAACATTAGGAGTAGCTACTATGCAGTCAAGTTCTTTGCCATAATAGTCTTATTGTAAGGGGCACTGAGGGATTCAGAGAGTAGCTGTGTATAGGCTCAAAAATCTTAAAATAATTGCAGGGTTAGAGACTAGCATACTCCCCCATCACTTCCACAGATCTGATTAAACAGTTTCTTAAAGAAAAAAAAAAAGACAGGGAAAAAATAAAGTTTAATGTTGTACACTATTTATTTTAAAGAAAATTACTTTGGTTTCCCACAGGAAGATGATAATTAAGGAAACAAAAGAAAAAAAATAACTAAAGATAGGCAGCAGCTTTTTACATGTGTAAAGAAGAGCATCAGAGACTTTAATCTTTTTTGCCCCTTGTGAAATGAGCTTTGAAGGAAAAAGACTCTTAAGTGATCGCACTTGGGAAATGAGCTGTGGTCTTTCACTCTCACCCGCAAAGACACCCCCAAAATATAGATATTTGATATATTCAAATATAATGTTGACAACTACAGATCTCTGAGCAGTAGAAGGAATAAATTTATCCAGGAAGGCTGCCCTTGTTTGAAGTTTTTGTCAAAACTGAAGCTGTTCTTCAGCAGAGCTGTTAATGAAAGAAATGCCCACACAGATCTAGAAAAACAAGTTGGGAAGAGAAAAGAAAAATTCTGGAAATCTACATGCAAATGTGACAATGAAGGTGAAAAAAGAGTGACATAAAAAGTTGGTTTTATTTATGACCTTTAATTAGAAGTATTTAATTTCTGTTTTGATCTTTTAAATTTTGGTTATTGTATATTTTGTTATATTTAAGTAAACTTAAATAATGTATTCAGTAATTTACTGAATGTTTTTGCAACTAATTCATTCTCTGTGATTTAATTGTTGTGAAAAATACAAAAAGATTTTTATAGTTAGATAAAATTTCCTGACTTATTTTAAAAATGTATTTAAATAAAAAAATCAATACAATATTGGAAGATCAGCTCTGATGTGTACAGTCATTCTCATTTCCAAAATATTCAGCTATATGAAGATCAGATGATCATCCATATGTTACAAAAAATTTACACTGAAATAACCTGCAGGGAAGGATTATGGCAGTTTTATAGGGAGTTATATCTTTACTCATTTTAAATAGTTTTACATAGCTTGACTTACAGCTATGAGTTATAGTAGCTCTGTGGTCTAAGAAAAGCACTAGACATATCATGCAATTGATTTTTATGTTCAAGCATCTATTATGTCAGATTTGATGGAAAGAGTGCAGAGTAGGTAGCCTGGAAAGGAAGTGTTTCTATGAGTGTCCTTAAACCTAGAGAAAAATTGTAATTTAAACATTCAAATAATAGGGTATCTAGAGAAGCCAATAGCTTGCATCAGTAATACCAGTTCAATTCACAAACAAAGAAAGAAAAATGGTACAAATTGATATATTTGTATTCTGTTTTGCTATTTTGCTATTTGAAAACAGAGGAAGTGAATGGAACAAGTGAAAGGCTATTATTACAGCAATGATATATTATATGCTACTTTACATTATCAGGAGATAATGCAATAGCATTTTTGTGGATTACTACAAGTCATAATTCCTGACACCTATAAGCATGTCCACAGAAAAGGTCACAGTTATGGGCTGTCACAGTCCACTGAATAAAATGAAATGCAATGCTATTCTGCCATAACTACTTGAGTTTTAAAGGGGAGTAACAATTTATAGAGCAGATTAGGAATTAGAAAAGAGTCCACTACTAAAAAGCTGTTTTAATACCAGATATATTCTTACATGAGGCAGAGGGTGTAAAACCATTTGAAGTAGAGGATTATGCTAGAAAGAAAGTAATGTGCGGCTACAGGGCAGATGGAATCACAACACCATTGTGCTGCCAGAAGCCAGCATCATGATGCAAATAAAATTTTGGCCATGCAAATTTTATGGAGACTTTACAAGCCACCTCTGACCATACAAAACTGCTGAAATTGCTAAATGCTAAAATTTATGCACTAAGGTTTTTTTGCTGTGTTGGCACAGCCTAGGTGATAGGCAGGGAGGCAAGGGCATCATCAGACCAGCTGTCAGTATGTAAATAATCTTCATGGATGTGCTATATTGCTTACTGATGGGTAAAATTATATTATACTGGTCTTTGCTAAATGTTTTCCTCTTAAATTACTACTCACCACATGTTGATGTTTAAAGAATATTAATGCGGTGGGTTGAGTTATTCTCAACTGATACTGGCTAACACATTCACTTCCTTTTTTTAAATGCCTTTGAATGTCTCCATAGGACTAGGTATAGCTGAAACAATAATTGCCTCTAACTTTAGGGTAAGTGTATATCCTGGTAAAACAGAGACACCTTTCTGAGACTTACACTGTGTTAATTACATGGTCAAAGGCAGCTTCTTGCCTTGTTTTTGTAGGAGTGATGTGGGAGGGTATTAATCATTTTCACCTGTAATCATGTTATCACAAAGCCAGAATGGCTGAAAAGCTTGTTTCTTTGAGCTTTTCCTTTCTGCTTCTTCTGGACACTCTTATTACAGAAACTGTATTAGTTCAAAACTTGGCATATTAACTTAAGTCAGCCATCAATTTTCATTTGCATTATTATTTTCAGCCTTTTACTGCACTAGTTGAGGACAGAACATACTGCCTGATGAAGAAATAGAACAGCTAGAGCTGAAAAGCTTTGCAGAAACTGCAGCTAAATCCAGCAGAGCCCATGAGGCACACCCCTGAGGAGGATGGAGACATGGAATAAGAGGACAGCAGTGAGCCAGACGGGAACCTCTAGATTCAATCATAAAAACTTGTGGTGGCATGGCAGTGACATTTTTCAGGCTAAATATAGGCTGAAAAGAATTTGGCACCATAAGGGAACTTTTTCTCCTGTCTAGAGAACAGAGAGTTTGGCTGTTATTCAGCAGTTTCTCTCTTGGAAGAAACTTTTACAGGATTCAAAATTTTGATTCAAGTGCTTAGGTAAAATAAGAATAACAGCTTAGAATATAATATAACATGTTAGGTTCATATCCTGTACAGAAAGTCAATTTATATGAGATTTCATTGAATACAATGATGCTTGATGTTTGTTATCTACTTTATATCAAACTAGACAAGACAGCAGGGCTAGAAAGGAATGAAGGTGCTACCATACATATAAGCACAAAAGGTGAAATCATCCATTTCTCAGGAAAGTATGCCAGTACAAATAATTTAAATGCATATGTTGCACAGAGAAAAAACCCATGGAGCTCAGATTTAATACCTCAGTTAAGAAGACTTGAATCTCTGACATAACTAAGTTACTGACCTGATGTAGCCCATGTCTTCAGGATTGAGAACAGTTGCTCAACTTTCATAATCAAACTGGGCCCAGATGTAGCTTGATGATGTCTTATTTGTAATACAGAGCTAACCAGGTCACACAGGGCCATGAGAATGATGAGGGGTCTGGAGGGGAAGCTCTATGAGGAATGGCTGAGGATACTTGGTCTGTTCAGCCTGGAGACATGAGACTGAGGGGAGACCTCACCATGGTCATCAACATCCTCACAAGGGGAAGTGGAGGAGCATGCATCCATCTCTTCACTCTTATGAGCAGTGACAAGACTTGAGGGGATGACATGAAGCTGAGTAGAGGAAGGTTTACGCTGGATATCAGGAAAAGGTTTTTTACCCAAAGAACATTAAGGCATTGAAACAGATTCTCCAGGGAAGTGGTTACAGCACCAAGAAGGGTTTGGACAACACTCTCAGGCACATGATGTGATTCTTGGGCTGTCCTGCACAGGCCAGGAGTTGGAATTGATCACCCTGAAAAGTCCCTTCCAACTAAGCATAGTCTGTGATTCTATGATAACTCTTCTGAGATTGTGAGAGTGGAAAGAGTGTGGCTTTTTCTACTTCATGTTTGTCATCAATGCTATCTGCCTCTGTTTTGCTGTCTTTTGCTAATTTAACTGTACATATGCTAATAATTTTGAAAATATTGCATGTGGGTCACAGTATTTGCCATTCATCATCAGCAGACATCTTATTCCAAATGTAGCTGTATTTATTTTCAATGCCGACTATCGTTTGGGATTTTTTAATTTATTGGCATCTCTCTGTGGTAAAAAGTTGGGAAAAAGCTGTATATCTCTGTGTAGCTATGATAAAGTTCCTTCACAGATTCACTTTTCTCATCTCAGTGTCATATCATCAGATTGTCCCAAATCAATAGTCACTCTAGTTAGTCTCTGTTTTTGATGACTTTGGAATGCATTATGTTCTTCTAGCAAAGAACCAAGTAAGGTAATACTGAAAGGCAACACATTTTTATACTGAAAATATGGAGGAAAAAATCTAAAAGTATGGGTTTGTTGAATCTGTTTATTTTCAACTTTTGTAGAGTATGAAGTTCTGCTGACACCAGTAGTTCCTCCTTGTAGCTTTTTAGCAGAACTGGAGCATAAATCATATGAGCAACAAAAAAAAAAAAATGCTATGCTTATAATCATCAGATAATATGGGTGACATAAAATGCAATCATTTACATGCAAATAGCTTTGAAGCTATACTGACTCTAAATGTGTAATGGACTGCATTTATTAAGGTCATATTCCTTAGAGACATTATACTTGCTCATAGGCTCTGTAAGCTGCTTATGTCCCTGCGTGACTTCCTGACAGCTTTCTTGCATTTGCTCTCATGATTTCTTCACTTTTCTTACATTTTCCCTAGCTTTCATTTGTCTGTGTGTGTCAGTGTCTAACAACACAAATGAGTTGTGGCCTCAAAGCCTCAGAGTTCTATGCACATCACTTGGAATAAATGGCTTACCTTGATGCAAGGTTTAGGTTACTGAATAAGCCTGAAGATTATTTTCTTCACTACGATTTTTTTACCCTTTTTTTTTT